>CM059203.1:17049046-17180522 GCA_030323885.1 Branchipolynoe longqiensis
TTCCTTGCGGAACCATATACTATGCTGCCGTAATCCACTCATGACCGAACCAAGGTTCGGTACACGGAGATCAGAACATCTCTGTCCGCTCCCCACTCTGAGCTGGAAAGCACCCTCAGAATATCTAGCGCTTTCAGGCATCTTGTTTTCAGGTACTTTATATGTGGCACGAAAGACAGTTTTGCGTCGAAAATGAGGCCCAAAGATTTGGTTTCCTCAACAACTTTAATGGGATCCCCATCAAAGGTCAGCTCCGGTTCCGCATGCATTCTACGCAGCAGGCAGAAGTACATGCAGACTGTTTTGGTCTTGGAAAATTTGAATCCATTTAGAACTGACCATCGATGGATCCCATTTATGCTTAGTTGTAGCTGTCTCTCTATGACATTCATGTTAGCGCCGCTGTAATATAATACAAAGTCGTCCATGAAAAGACTACAGGAGACACCCCGCTTTACAGCAGCAGCAATACCATTGACCTATACCTCGAAAAGGGTCACGGCCAGTATGCTGCATTGAGGTATTCCTAGTTCCTGTGAGTGTAGGCTGGAATAGGTAGTCTTGACGAGGACGCGGAAATGCCTGAAGGCTAGAAAGTTCCTGATGAAAATTGGCAGGTGGCCATGAAGGCCAATCGCATGGAGATCCTCAATGATGCCGTGCTGCCACGTTGTGTCATAGGCTTTTTCGAGGTCGAAAAAGACAGCCACAACATGCTCCTTCTCAAGGAAAGCATCTCTTATGAAGGTCTCCATGCGCACCAAATAGTCGAGGGTGCTACGCCTCATCTGAAGCCATATTGGAGGTTGGACAGGTGGTGTCTTGACTCCAGTAGCCAGAGGAGGCGGTTGTTTACCATACGCTCCATGGTTTTACAGATGCAGCTTGTGAGGGTTATGGGATGATAGTTGTTGGCTTCACTCTGGTCTTTACCAGGTTTGGGAATCGGGATTACTGTCGCCTTCCGCCTAGAGGCGGAGATGACACCCGACTCCCAGATGTTGTTGAAGAGTTGAAGCAACAGTCTCAGCGCAGGTTCGGGGCGATGTTTAAAAAATTGATAATGAATTCCATCAGGTCCAACTGCTGTGTCATGCGAGCTTTCCAAAGAACACCCCAACTCACCCATACTGAATGGGGAGTTGTAGTTGTAGTGCTCCTTGCCATCAGAGGAAAAGTCCAAGAGCTTTCGCTCTTGGCATTCCGTGACGGCCAGAAAGCCCGGGAGGCAGTTTGCCAAAGACGAGTTTCAAGCAAAGTCGCAAGCCAATTCTTCACTTATTTCGTCGAGTGATGTGAGAATGGTGCCGTTGTGTTTCAAGTGCTGGACTACAGAAGAATCACCTCCCGTTCGTTTGATTCTCCTGATCATGGTCCACACTTTTCCCATCGGCGTGCGCATGGTGATGCTAGAAACAAATCGTCTCCAACACTGCCTCCGCGCTTCTTTGATTGTTCTGCGAGCGCGAGCGTGCATAATTCTAAAGAGCGCCAGATTTTCATCAGTCGGTCTCCTGTGGAATTTACGCTGAGCTTTCTTTCATTCCTTAATAGCCCTCCTACAGCTGTCATCCAACCATGGAGGTGTCAGACGCTTGGGAGTTGCCGAGGTCTTCGGAACAGTTTTCTCTGCGATCCATCTCAGCATCTCAGTGAAGGCATCAATGTCACTGATGTCTGCAGTGAACTCCTCGCGACATAGGGTCTGGAAGGTGGGCCATTCGGCTTTACGAAGCCGCCAGCTCCTCTCTCGCTGTACTGGAGATGCCCCTTCACAATTAAGAATAATTGGGAAGTGGTCACTCACGCAGAGGTCATCCCAGACCCTCCACGAAAAGTCAAACGCAAGTTCTGGTTCTACAATGCTGAGATCGATGGCAGAGTATGTTCCATAGCCAGGATGCAAATATGTGTATGAACCATCGTTCAATACACACAGAGCATGACCGGCCACAAGGTCCTCAATTCTCTTGCCTTTAGCGTTCCTATTGTCCCCCCTTCCATAATGTAATGATTATGGCCATGTAGTAATAATAAAAGAAATAATAACTACCAAAGTATACCCACTGGCCCATATACTACCAACAAAGCTATAGTTGACCAAGACAATTTAAATGAGTTGTGCAACCATTATTTGCCTAATCCAAAATCCACGACTACCTGTATCAGCAAGACATGCCCATTATATTAATATCTCCTCACAGGTATAATCATCAAATCACTGATATAGTCTAAAGGTAAATGGCTATTCTCCAGTCTACATGTACAAAACAAGATCCCCACTATATTGTAATGCCTCATTTTAATCTACTATTGTCTATATTGTTCATACCATCTCATCATCTCATCCATAAATAGTTCATATGCACTATATTGTTAAAGCCGGAAGACCAGCGCCTCGGTGCTGAAAAAAGATGTTATTCAAGTGGAATAAAAATTTGGGAAAAAAAGAAAAAGATTATAGACATATGAGTTGGGTTTTACGTCCTGACAATTATTTATGGTCATATCATTTGCTCTTCCCACTACCGTCAGAGGGCAGGCTGCTGCTGAAAATCGTCCATAAAACCTTTTCCACAGATGCTGCTCACTGAGCCGTTACCTACATTAATTCTTTCCACTGCCATCAGAGGGCAGGTTGGTGGTGGAAATCCTCCATAAAACCTTTTCCACAGATGCTGCTCACTGAGCCATTACCCACATTAGTTCTTCTCATTGCCGTCAGAGGGCAGGTTGCTGCTGAAATCTTCCCTAAAACCTTCTCCGCAGATGCTGCTCACTGAGCCGTTATCCACATTAATTCTTTCCACTGCCATCAGAGGGCAGGTTGCTAGTGGAAATCCTCCATAACACCCTTTTCACACAGCATGTTGCACAGTGAGCTGCTACCCACAACTAGTTCTTCCCACTGCCGTCAGAGGGCGGGAGAGTGAGGGGGTCGTTTCTAGAACCTAAATAACTATCCCTTTCCCGAGGCAATCGTCAGACAGGGGTCGGTGATTGACTGGTGCGACTTGACCTAGATAGATAGCATCTCACTCGCAAATGGCGTATTGACCGCCCTGCAGATCGGGCCGCGTCGGCCGGTGCGTCGGGCGGGCTGTCGGCCCCAAGGTCCCGACGCCCAGGGGCGAAGCGGGCGTTCAATTAGTATGCGTGTCGTCGAATGCAAATGAGTCGGGTACCCGTGTACTAACACTTCACTTAGTATTTCCACCAAATCTACATTGTGATTATGGGTTTTGCTGCCGACACGGAGTTAAGCAAACACCACCAACTAACAACTATAACTAACATTGTGAACTCTGCCTAAAGCCCCATTTATACTTTTGATGGCGTGCGACGCCGCCAACTTTACGCCGGTTGGCGCCGTGTGGTGGCGCAAAACGGTGGGGAGTGAATGTGGCCATGAAAGTCTGAATGCTTTGACACACACTGTCGCCACCGTCGACCTATGTTGTCCATGTTTTCCGTATGGATAGTTGTCTTAACTATATTAATTATATTATTATATTGCATTTGTGCATCCATGTTTATGCCAAATTGTTCTGTATTTATATTCATTTAGAATAAAATCGACGTTTTGCACTGCGCGTATCGGCAAACTCAATGGCCGGGCGCCTTTGTTTTGCTCTTGACACCGTTTTCAGCGCATGCAATCTACAGGTCGACATCTTAATCCAGACCTGAACTGCCAGCGTATGGAAGCGCTGACCTTGAAAGTTCAACATAGCTGAACTCTGGTCAACACTTGTGCTGTGTTGCGCCATCTAATGCCGTCAAGTATCAACTTAAAGTCTAAATGGGAGCGTTGGCTTGCGCCTTGTTGCGCCGTTTAATGCTGTCTAGCGCGTCACAAGTATAAACGGGCCTTAATGGTAATAACTATTACAGCGTTCCATTGAGATCACACTGGCAGCTTTAGCTTAAGCTTAATGATTTGCCCGTAGAGTAATGTCAGTAATTTGTCATTTCATCAAATTTCAGTGGGAGGGGTGGGGGGGGGGGGGGGGAAAGCAAAATGTTCATCTTGGGACTGTTGTATTCACATTTCAACACCCAGCCTTGCAATAAATTGATCACAAACACACATCTTTGTTAAGCGTTAAGAAGGGTGCACACTAAACGACATACCCGACTAGTGAATTGCGAATGGCAGCACTATGCCTGAACCCACTATCGAAGGGGCTCTACTGACCGTTCACTTAAAGTTGCATACATTGATGAAAGCATCAAATTTTCAAAAGCAAACAGTTATTTAGATTTGAACCTACTATCCAACTTGCCTTAGACAGGCCTACTGGTACACTTACTAAACAGTTGGTGCTGCATCATATGGAATACTAAGTCAGTTTAATAGAACTTGTTACTGCTGAAGCCTATGGGACTTAGACAGGCCTACTGGTACACTTACTAAACAGTTGGTGCTGCATCATATGGAATACTAAGTCAGTTTAATAGAACTTGTTACTGCTGAAGCCTATGGGACTTAGACAGGCCTACTGGTACACTTACTAAACATTTGGTGCTGCATAGAATGGAATACTAAGTCAGTTTAATAGAACTTGTTACTGCTGAAGCCTATGGTACTTAGACAGGCCTACTGGTACACTTAGTAAACATTTGGTGCCGCATAGAATGGAATACTAAGTCAGTTTAATAGAACTTGTTACTGCTTAAGCCTATGGGACTTAGACAGGCCTACTGGTACACTTACTAAACATTTGGTGCTGCATAGAATGGAATACTAAGTCAGTTTAATAGAACTTGTTACTGCTGAAGCCTATTGGACTTAGACAGGCCTACTGGTACACTTACTAAACATTTGGTGCTGCATCATATGGAATACTAAGTCAGTTTAATAGAACTTGTTACTGCTGAAGCCTATGGGGTGTTGACTTAGACAGGCCTACTGGTACACTTACTAAACATTTGGTGCCGCATAGAATGGAATACTAAGTCAGTTTAATAGAACTTGTTACTGCTGAAGCCTATGGGACTTAGACAGGCCTACTGGTACACTTACTAAACATTTGCTGCTGCATCATATGGAATGCTAAGTCAGTTTAATAGAACTTGTTACTGCTGAAGCCTATGGGACTTAGACAGGCCTACTGGTAGACTTACTAAACATTTGGTGCCGCATAGAATGGAATACTAAGTCAGTTTAATAGAACCTGTTACTGCTGAAGCCTATGGGACTTAGACAGGCCTACTGGTACACTTACTAAACATTTGGTGCCGCATAGAATGGAATACTAAGTCAGTTTAATAGAACTTGTTACTGCTGAAGCCTATGGGGTGTTGACTTAGACAGGCCTACTGGTACACTTACTAAACATTTGGTGCTGCATAGAATGGAATACTAAGTCAGTTTAATAGAACCTGTCACTGCTGAAGCCTATGGGACTTAGACAGGCCTACTGGTACACTTACTAAACATTTGGTGCTGCATAGAATGCAATACTAAGTCAGTTTAATAGAACCTGTTACTGCTGAAGCCTATTGGACTTAGACAGGCCTACTGGTACACTTACTAAACATTTGGTGCCGCATAGAATGGAATACTAGTCAGTTTAATAGAACCTGTTACTGCTGAAGCATATGGGACTTAGACAGGCCTACTGGTACACTTAGTAAACATTTGGTGCCGCATAGAATGGAATACTAAGTCAGTTTAATAGAACTTTTTACTGCTGAAGCCTATGGGACTTAGACAGGCCTACTGGTACACTTACTAAACATTTGGTGCTGCATAGAATGGAATACTAAGTCAGTTTAATAGAACTTGTTACTGCTGAAGCCTA
The DNA here is from genome assembly GCA_030323885.1 of Branchipolynoe longqiensis. Classification (NCBI taxonomy): domain Eukaryota; kingdom Metazoa; phylum Annelida; class Polychaeta; order Phyllodocida; family Polynoidae; genus Branchipolynoe; species Branchipolynoe longqiensis. The sequence goes on from CM059203.1 coordinate 17,054,854, forward strand.
TGGGACTTAGACAGGCCTACTGGTACACTTACTAAACATTTGGTGCTGCATAGAATGGAATACTAAGTCAGTTTAATAGAACTTGTTACTGCTGAAGCCTATGGGGTGTTGACTTAGACAGGCCTACTGGTACACTTAGTAAACATTTGGTGCCGCATAGAATTTTTATTTTATTTTTTTATTTTTTTTATTGAGGCTGTATTTATACTGTCCATAGCATATAAGCCTGGCTATTCAGGCTTGTTTTCAATGCTGGCCAGCTGTAGTGTTGGTGTTGTCTTATCACACAGTAGCTGCTGATAAGGTATTTGATTGCCTGTATTTCAGTAGCAGATAGATAGTTGGTTGGTCTGGTTAGTACTATAGTAGTCTATGTTAATTTTTTTGGATTTTCTTGGCATATATGTGCTTTACTTTTTTCTACTCTTATTTCTGGACTAGCCTACTCCTATTTACATATCATAGGCTTGTACGCAGCTGTGAGGTGTGTTATATATAATATTTTTAATACTAACATACATAGGCCTATACCTTAAATCCCGTTATAATAATCAACTGCATTGTATGAAAATGAATTGAAAAAGTGAAAACACTATCAGAATATAGTTTTCATAATGTCCATCCTGACCCACCAGAATAGGCCTGTCTAAGTCCCATAGGCTTCAGCAGTAACAGGTTCTATTAAACTGACTTAGTATTCCATTCTATGCGGCACCAAATGTTTAGTAAGTGTACCAGTAGGCCTGTCTAAGTCAACACCCCATAGGCTTCAGCAGTAACAAGTTCTATTAAACTGACTTAGTAGAATGGAATACTAAGTCAGTTTAATAGAACTTTTTACTGCTGAAGCCTATGGGACTTAGACAGGCCTACTGGTACACTTACTAAACATTTGGTGCTGCATAGAATGGAATACTAAGTCAGTTTAATAGAACTTGTTACTGCTGAAGCCTATGGGGTGTTGACTTAGACAGGCCTACTGGTACACTTACTAAACATTTGGTGCCGCATAGAATGGAATACTAAGTCAGTTTAATAGAACCTGTTACTGCTGAAGCCTATGGGACTTAGACAGGCCTACTGGTACACTTACTAAACATTTGGTGCTGCATAGAATGGAATACTAAGTCAGTTTAATAGAACTTGTTACTGCTGAAGCCTATGGGACTTAGACAGGCCTACTGGTACACTTACTAAACATTTGGTGCTGCATAGAATGGAATACTAAGTCAGTTTAATAGAACTTGTTACTGCTGAAGCCTATGGGGTGTTGACTTAGACAGGCCTACTGGTACACTTACTAAACATTTGGTGCTGCATAGAATGGAATACTAAGTCAGTTTAATAGAACTTGTTACTGCTGAAGCCTATGGGGTGTTGACTTAGACAGGCCTACTGGTACACTTACTAAACATTTGGTGCCGCATAGAATAACGGACGGGGTGGGGTCCAGGGTGAGGTAACTATCGGCAGTGTGAGGTCCGGGATGGTTGGTTGTTGGAGTTTTACATCCTGGCAACATCTAAGGTCATATAAGGACGGGTACTGACTTGTGACAGTGCACACTAATGGTGACTTTATAGTGCTGCCCCACTGGGACACCAGGCCACCAGCACCATGACCTGATATCCCACTCAGTCACATTATCCTGACACTGACATAACCAGTCCTTGCCCTATCCTAATAATGCCAAACGACAAGCTAGGAAGCGATAAGTATACATTTTTAAGTCATTTGACTCGACCAGGTTTTGATTTCAGCGATCTTCCAAAACAGGAGATGGACGCTCAACTCATTCGGTCATCCCGTCTGGTATAACTGCAGTGTAAGAATCATGGTACGAACTGCTTGTTGCCTCCTGTAACCGTCCCTCTGCTACCAGGACTTCTGAGCATGCGCATTGTCACCGCCTAGCCTACCTGACTGCGAGACTTCCCACACAAGGACAGGTGTATACTGTGCTACCATAAACCATCCACCGGTTGCCATAGAAACCACGTTAAAGATTAACTCAGCGAACCGACTCAAAAGTTAAAAAAGGGAACTTATCAGCAGATAATTAATGCGGTAATCTTGCGCCCGAGGATTCCCTCTTCTTTGTCTTGATATCACATTGCCGGACTATTGATCTGATCAACAGGATGTACGGCTAATTTATAGCAATTTACAGCCTCCCTGGTCTTGGTTCAAATCAACTTGAATTCGTTATTATTTATTATTATAATTACTGTTTTATTATTATTATTGGTGTAATCTTGTTTTATTATTAATTTTTTAAATTATTATTATCAACATTGTTATTATTATTATTGTTATTATAACTATAAAGAGGACATGAATATTAGTGCTAACATTGACAACATTTAACTTAGCATATTGTTGCAATTGAAGAACAAATAAAGTTGATGTAATGTCGATTATAATGATCAACCTAATATATTTATATCAGAAAATTATAGAAACTCAAAACCATCGGACTATGCAACGTTAATGAAACATGTATAGTCATATCAGGAGGGGTACCGACTCGTGACAGTGCGCACTCATGGTGACTTCATAGTGCTGCCCCACTGGGAAATGCACACCCCATACAGATCTGCATGATATATAGAGACCCGATGAATATATTTCTTTTGGACTTCCAGCAGATTTTCTTTTTTTAAACCTGGTATCCGACTAATAACACTGACAGATGTTGTTCAATAGACCTCACCCTTGAGTGCACAGACAGATAGGGTGAGGATGCTCTTATTATACAAGACTAGCAAACATAAATAGAAATTCATGTACATAGCTACAATCCCCCCCCCCCTCCCACTCCACTTCCCCCCTCCACAAGTATCAATTTGTATGTCATTGCCTCGAGAATGACAAGCTTGAGAGTCGTCAGATTTTCTCAGTATTTTGCATGTTTAAGTGTTACAAACTTAAAGCTGCATAGTCCGATGAAATATCAAATTTTCAAAACCAAACCGGGTCCACTGAGAAGGATCTCAAACCGGGTCCACTGAGAAGGACCGGGTGGTGATCTAGATTTTATTTTATATCTAACTTAGATACTGATGCACTTATTAAGCATTTGTTTCTGAGTAGGAGGCAATACTGAGTCAATTTAATAGAACCTGTTACTGCAGAAGTCTATGATTTCAGAGTTTTGTCAAGCCTGCCAAAACTAATTTTCCATGTTTGCACCCAAAATATCTAAGAAGTTTACCATTTAAAATAAAAGCAACTTTTGAACTAATGTAAAGTAGATACTAGTGATCGATCTAATATAATTATCTCAGAAAAAGTACAGAAATTCAAAATCATCGGACTATGCAAACTTAATAACTTTACTATAGGTAATAACTCGACCAGGTTTCGAACCTGTGGGTTCAAATCCCACGATCTACCAAAACGGGATACGGATGCTCAACTCATTCGGCCGTCCCGTCTGGTCTCTTCTTGGAAGGTGTTGTGGGTTTGTTTGGGTGTTTGGGTGTTTTTTTACTGATCAGGTTGGAGAGAGCGGGACGTAGCTCAGGCGGTAGAGTGTCCTATCGATCCTTCTCAGTGGACACATTTGTAGTTTGGGCTATTTTCCGTTCCAACCAGTTGTCCACAACTGGTTCGTCAAAGGCTGTGGTATGTGGTGGAAGCGGGTTTCCTCCAAAGAAATATGTCAGAATGACCATATGTTTAACATCCAATAGACTACATCACGGTTCCGACTGCGCATGCGCTGAAAACGGCCGTGGGAGCAAAGCAAAGGCGTACGGCCATTGAGTTTGCCTATAAGCGCATTGAAATATGTCAGTTTTATTCAAAATTAATAGAAATCCAAAACCCTAACCTTATAAATTTAATATAATTCTTTTGGTAAACATGTTTTCTATATGTGTTCCAAGCGGTTTGTCTCTAGGTGGTGTGGTTTTATCAATATTTTACTTTTTCTGTATGGAGATTGCTCACTGCCATTGACAATGCATTGAGTACTCTGGCTGTGGCTCTAACACTAGTCTGAGTGCCTAGATCTTTCTAAATCTAAATCCACATGGCATAAGATGTGCTGATTATATTGATGTAAATGCAATGCTGGATAAAAGATTAATATCTTAATTTATTATATATATATTTTTAGTTAGTATTCTATGTTTCACACAAGAGCTGAGATGAGCTGAAACTAGCACATTTCATAGCTGCACCCAGTGTATTAGCATGTGCCATGTGCTTTTGGGGGGGGGGGGTTGTTTTGCTCTGATGCATCCCACAATGCACCGCGCCGCTGGAACCGTGATGTAGTCTATAGCCGATGATAAAAATCAATGTACTCTAGAGGTGTCGTTAAATAAAACAAACTTGTGTTGTGGCTTTGTGGAGAGTGCAGGGAGGTGATGGGCTAAAACCGGTCGGCTGACTCAAGTCTTTGGATCAGGTTCACTAGAGCGTGTCCACCTGCGTCGTCCTCTGATGGGACGACCTTCTTACACGACATGCGCACAATGAACCAGCCATGCACATGTCTTAATCGACTGGGTGACGATCTAGGACCAGGCTGGGTGACGATCTAGGATGAGGTGTCTAGAATAGAGCTGGGTGGCGATCTAGGACCCGACCAGGTGATGATCTAGGATGGGGTATTTAGAATAGAGACGCGTGACGATTTAGGATAAGGCCAGGTGATGATCTAGAATAGAACTGGGTGACGATCTAGGACCAGGCCAGGTTCTGATCTTGGATGGGGTATCTAGAATCGAGCCGGGTGACAATCTAGGACTAGGCCGGGTGGTGGTCTAGGATGGGGTATCTAGAATAGAACCAGATGATGATCTAGGACCAGGCTGGGTGGTGATTTTGGATGTGGTATCTAGAATCGAGCCGGGTGATGATCTAGGACTAGGCCGGGTGGTGGTCTAGGATGGGGTATCTAGAATAGAACCAGCTGACGATCTAGGACCAGGCTGGGTGGTGATCTAGGATGGGGTATCTAGAATAGAGCCAGGTGATAATCTAGGACTGGGCCGGGTGGTGATCTAGGATGGGGTGTCTAGAATAGAGCCAGGTGATAATCTAGGACCAGGCCGGGTGGTGATCTAGGATGGGGTGTCTAGAATAGAACCAGGTGATAATCTAGGACCAGGCCGCGTGGTGATCTAGGATGGGGTGTCTAGAATAGAGCAGGGTGATAATCTAGAACCAGGCCAGGTGGTGATCTAGGATGGGGTGTCTAGAATAGAGCAGGGTGATCATCTAGAACCAGGCCGGGTTGTGATCTAGGATGGGGTATCTAGAATAGAGCCAGGTGAGAATCTAGGACCAGGCCGGGTGGTGATCTAGGATGGGGTATCTAGAATAGAGCCAGGTGAGAATCTAGGAGCAGGCCGGGTGGTGATCTAGGATGGGGTGTCTAGAATAGAGCAGGGTGATAATCTAGAACCAGGCCGGGTAGTGATTTAGGATGGGGTGTCTAGAATAGAGCCAGGTGATAATCTAGGACCAGGCCAGGTGGTGATCTAGGATGGGGTGTCTAGAATAGAGCCAGGTGAGAATCTAGGACCAGGCCGGGTGGTGATCTAGGATGGGGTGTCTAGAATAGAGCCGGGTGACAATCTAGGACTAGGCCGGGTGGTGATCTAGGATGGGGTATCTAGAATAGAACCAGGTGATGATCTAGGACCAGGCTGGGTGGTGATTTTGGATGTGGTATCTAGAATCGGGCCGGGTGATGATCTAGGACTAGGCCGGGTGGTGGTCTAGGATGGGGTATCTAGAATAGAACCAGCTGACGATCTAGGACCAGGCTGGGTGGTGATCTAGGATGGGGTATCTAGAATAGAGCCAGGTGATAATCTAGGACTGGGCCGGGTGGTGATCTAGGATGGGGGTGTCTAGAATAGAGCCAGGTGATAATCTAGGACCAGGCCGGGTGGTGATCTAGGATGGGGTGTCTAGAATAGACCCAGGTGATAATCTAGGACCAGGCCGCGTGGTGATCTAGGATGGGGTGTCTAGAATAGAGCAGGGTGATAATCTAGAACCAGGCCAGGTGGTGATCTAGGATGGGGTGTCTAGAATAGAGCAGGGTGATCATCTAGAACCAGGCCGGGTTGTGATCTAGGATGGGGTATCTAGAATAGAGCCAGGTGAGAATCTAGGACCAGGCCGGGTGGTGATCTAGGATGGGGTATCTAGAATAGAGCCAGGTGAGAATCTAGGACCAGGCCGGGTGGTGATCTAGGATGGGGTGTCTAGAATAGAGCAGGGTGATAATCTAGAACCAGGCCGAGTAGTGATCTAGGATGGGGTGTCTAGAATAGAGCCAGGTGATAATCTAGGACCAGGCCAGGTGGTGATCTAGGATGGGGTGTCTAGAATAGAGCAGGGTGATAATCTAGAACCAGGCCGGGTAGTGAATTAGGATGGGGTGTCTAGAATAGAGCCAGGTGAGAATCTAGGACCAGGCCGGGTGGTGATCAAGGATGGGGTGTCTAGAATAGAGCCAGGTGATAATCTAGGACCAGGCCGGGTGGTGATCTAGGATGGGGTGTCTAGAATAGAGCCAGGTGATAATCTAGGACCAGGCCGGGTGGTGATCTAGGATGGGGTGTCTAGAATAGAGCAGGGTGATAATCTAGAACCAGGCCGAGTAGTGATCTAGGATGGGGTGTCTAGAATAGAGCCAGGTGATAATCTAGGACCAGGCCGCGTGGTGATCTAGGATGGGGTGTCTAGAATAGAGCAGGGTGATAATCTAGGACCAGGCCAGGTGGTGATCTAGGATGGGGTGTCTAGAATAGAGCAGGGTGATAATCTAGGACCAGGCCGGGTTGTGATCTAGGATGGGGTATCTAGAATAGAGCCAGGTGAGAATCTAGGACCAGGCCGCGTGGTGATCTAGGATGGGGTGTCTAGAATAGAGCCAGGTGAGAATCTAGGACCAGGCCGGGTGGTGATCTAGGATGGGGTGTCTAGAATAGAGCAGGGTGATCATCTAGAACCAGGCCGGGTTGTGATCTAGGATGGGGTATCTAGAATAGAGCCAGGTGAGAATCTAGGACCAGGCCGCGTGGTGATCTAGGATGGGGTGTCTAGAATAGAGCCAGGTGATAATCTAGGACCAGGCCGGGTGGTGATCTAGGATGGGGTGTCTAGAATAGAGCCAGGTGATAATCTAGGACCAGGCCGGGTGGTGATCTAGGATGGGGTGTCTAGAATAGAGCAGGGTGATAATCTAGAACCAGGCCGAGTAGTGATCTAGGATGTGGTGTCTAGAATAGAGCAGGGTGATAATTTAGAACCAGGCCAGGTGGTGATCTAGGATGGGGTGTCTAGAATAGAGCTGGGTGATAATCTAGGACCAAGCCGGGTGGTGATCTAGGATGGGGTGTCTAGAATACAGCAGCGTGATAATCTAGGATGGGGTGTCTAGAATAGAGCTGGGTGATAATCTAGTCCAAGCCAGGTGACGATCTAGGATGGGGTATCTAGAGTAGAGCTGGGTGATATTCTAGAAAGGAGCTGAGCGATAATCTAGAAAGGAGCTGAGCGATAATCTAGAAAGGAGCTGAGCGATAATCTAGAAAGGAGCTGGGTGGCAAACTAGCAGACCGAGTAGACGGGATGATGTGGTGATCTAAAGTGGCGCCATGAGAGAATCTAGGATGACTTGGGCGAGGATCTAGGATGAGGATGGGATCTAGGATGGAACTGGGTAGCAATCTATTCTAGCACGGGCCCTGCTTTAGCCTAGCATGTGGCCACGTGATCTAGAATAGGACCGGGTGATGATCGAAGATGGCGGCTAGAATTTAGAATGCATGTTGCTTGTGCCAGATTTTAACCGGCACATTCAGGCATGGGCTGGAAAGGAGAGGGGAAGGGGGGAGGGGGTAGGTGGGAAGGAGGAGGGAGGGGGAGGTGGGAGGGGGTAAGTGGGAGGGAGGAGGTGGGAGGGAGGAGGGAGGGGGGAGGGGAGATATAGGAATTAGTGCATGGCGGTCTGCACCACCAGGCCCACTCACCGAGCCACATCAAAAGAGAAACAGCTGACTTTCGAATGCCGGTTGAGTCAAACCGATGACTTACAAAACTGATATGCGTCGCTAGTTAGCCTGGCGCCAACAGCTTGGTCTCCCAGTGGGGCAGCACTATAAAGTTACCATGAGTGTTCATTGTGACAACTTGGTACCCGTCCTGACATGACCTGAGATGTCAGGACTTTAACCCCAAACGAACAGCCTCGTTCTGAGTAAGGAATTTCAAACATGAATACAGTTTAACTTTAAGTGTCTCGGGTCACCAACAGGTACTGGAGGTAGGACGCCCTTCTGTTGGTTGTTGGAGTTTTACGTCCTGCTAACATCAAAGGTCATATCAGTGGGCGCCCGTCTTCTTCATGAAGATTTATACTGCCTATCATGGATAAGTCTGAATAGTCTTGTTTTCACCATTAAACAGTTGGTCGATAGAAAGTCTGAGCATACACTTTTACCGACCCACAGGATTTTTAACCTCCCACACCACTGGCCTTTGATGACGCTGCAAGTTATATACAGCAGTGGAGATCCAAATTGTCAGAGGTGATGGCATGGGGAATCAAACCACCAACCTTCAGATTAGGAGTCCGACCTAGAAAAAAGTCAGACACTCTAACCACTCTGCCACAGAGAACACCTAGCTGAGGTATATCTCACACTGTGACAGGGTGAAACAGGACGGACACTTCCGGTACACGTCATAAACAATCCGCCACCACAAGACACTCAGGCACATCACCCCCCCCCCGCTCCCCTTCGACCCCCCCCTCCCCTTCGACCCCCCCCCCCACACACACAGACATAAGTAAGTGGGGGATGCGTGTCGTGGTGTGTATAGTGTTGGCCGATATATGTGGTGTATCTAGTGCTGGTGTGGAGAGGTTGGTTGGTTGTTGGAGTTTTACGTCACCGCAACATATAAGGTCATATCAGGACGTTAGGGGGGTAATGTATATGTGGTTGTTTGTGACCTGTGCGATGTGTGGTGTTGGGTAGTGTGAGGTTTGTTGTTTGTTTGTTGTTGTTTTACGTCCTAGCAACACCTAAGTTCATATCAGGTCGGAGGTGTGTCTGTAATACTAGTAGGGGGTAGTGTGCGGGTGGTTGTGTGTGGTGTTGGGTAGTGTGTGTGGTGTGGGGTGCAGTGTGGGGGTGGGGGTGTGATGTTTTGTTTTGTTTGTTTGAGTTTTACATCCTGGCAACATCTAAGGTCATATCAGGACAGGTACCGACTTGTGACAGTGCGCACTCATGATGACTTTATAGTGCTGCCCCACTGGGAAATCAGGCAGAAAGCATCATGACCCGATATCCCACTCAGTCACATTATCATGATACGGCGATAATCAGTCCTTGCCTTATCCTATTAATGCCGAGTGACAAGCTAGGAAGAGTGTGTTTGTTTGTTGTTTTACGTCCTAGCAACATATCAGGACGTGGCCAGGAAGCGACATGTATCAATTTGTAAGTCATTGGTTTAACTCGACCGGGAACCCATCTCCGGATCTCCCGCACGGGAGGACTGCGCTCTACAGATTCGGCCACCGCGTCCGGTGTGTTGGGTCGTGTGTGGTGTGTCTGTATTGGAGGGTAGTGTGGGTGTGATTGTGTGTGATGCATGTGGTATTGTGTAGTGTGTGTGGTGTGTATATAGTGTGGGGAAGGGGGTAGTGTAAATGTGAGTGTGGGTGTGAGTGTGGGTGTGAGTGTGTGTGATTGTGTGTGATGCATGTGGTATTGTGTAGTGTGTGTAGTGTGTATATAGTGTGGGGAAGGGGGTAGTGTAAATGTGAGTGTGGGTGTGAGTGTGGGTGTGATGTGGGTGTGATGTGGGGTGTGAGTGTGATGTGGGGGTGTGAGTGAGTGTGAGTGTGCATGTGAGTGAGTGTGGGTGTGAGTGTGGGTGTGATTGTGTGTGATGCATGTGGTATTGTGTAGTGTGTGTGGTGTGTATATAGTGTGGGGAAGGGGGTAGTGTAAATGTGAGTGTGGGTGTGAGTGTGGGTGTGATGTGGGGGTGTGAGTGTGATGTGGGGGTGTGAGTGAGTGTGAGTGTGCATGTGAATGAGTGTGGGTGTGAGTGTGTGAGTGTGGGTGTGAGGTGTGTGTTGTGTGTGATGCATGTGGTATTGTGTAGTGTGTGTGGTGTGTATATAGTGTGGGGAAGGGGGTAGTGTAAATGTGAGTGTGGGTGTGAGTGTGGGTGTGATGTGGGGGTGTGAGTGTGATGTGGGGGTGTGAGTGAGTGTGAGTGTGCATGTGAATGAGTGTGGGTGTGAGTGTGGGTGTGAGTGTGTGTGATTGTGTGTGATGCATGTGGTATTGTGTAGAGTGTGTGGTGTGTATATAGTGTGGGGAAGGGGGTAGTGTAAATGTGAGTGTGGGTGTGAGTGTGGGTGTGATGTGGGGGTGTGAGTGTGATGTGGGGGTGTGAGTGAGTGTGAGTGTGCATGTGAATGAGTGTGGGTGTGAGTGTGGGTGTGATTGTGTGTGATGTATGTGGTATTGTGTAGTGTGTGTGGTGTGTATATAGTGTGGGGAAGGGGGTAGTGTAAATGTGGGTGGGTGAGTGAGTGTGGGGGTGTGAGTGATTGTGGGTGTGAGTGAGAGTGTGAGTGTGTGGGTGTGGATGTGAGTGTGGGTGTGAATGTGGGTGTGAGTGTGCATGTGAGTGTAACTGAGTGTGAGTGCGAATGTGGGTGTGAGTGTGCATGTGAGTGTGGGTGTGAGTGTGGGTGTGAGTGTGGGTGTTATTGTGGGTGTGAGTGTGCATGTGAGTGTGGGTGTCGGTGTGAGTGTGGGTGTGAGTGTGGGTGTTATTGTGGGTGTGAGTGTGCATGTGAGTGTGGGTGTGAGTGTGGGTATGAGTGTGGGTTTGAGTGTGGGTGTGTGAGTGACTGTGTGAGTGAATGTGTCTGAGTGTTAGTGTGGGTGTGAGTGTGGGTGTGAGTATGTGGGTGTGGGTGTGAGTGTGGGTGTGGGTGTGAGTGAGGGTGTGAGTGTGAGTGAGTGTGAGTGTGGGTTTGTGAGTGAGTGTGGGTGTGTGAGTGAGTGTGTGAGTGTGGGTGTGTGAGTGTGAGTGTGGAGGCAGACATGAGGTGTAGGAGGAGGGAGGAGGCAGTGGGGCGGTGCCCCTATTGTACCGCCAATGCTCCTTACCTGTCGCCGTGTCCCAGGGACCTCGGCCGGTTGGGCCTCCCCGGGCCTGCCGGAGATTCTCCCGGCGGTACCCGCCTCTCTACACTCGGGCTCCGTGAACTTGAACCTCGCCTCGGCGACGAAATCTGCATACGCCCTCAGATAAGCGGGCTCCTCCGCGCGCACCTCGACCCCTTCCATGGCGCGCTGTCACTGCCTCCTGCACCTCTCCCATGCTGCACCAGACCAGCGTGTTGTGGCAATAGGGCCGGAACAACACCCCTCCCCCAGCGTCCCCCTCCCCAGCGTCCCCCTCCCCGCAGCGTCCCCCATTCTCTCCAGCGTCCCCACTATCCCCCAGCGTCCCCCACTCCTCTAGCGCCCCCCCCTGCCCCCCCCCACTCCCCACAGCGTCCCAACTCCCTCCCACCCAGACCCGAACGTTCAGATTCGTACAATTGTGACAAAAATACAACACACCCAAATACCGCCTGACCTCCGTAAGTAGGTCAATCCGCATACCCAAATATGGCTACAGATGCATAACTAATAGACTACATCACGGTTCCGACTGCACATGCGCTGAAAACGGCGTTGGGAGCAAAGCAAAGGCGTATGCCCATTGAGTTTGCCGATATGCGTAGGGCAAAACTGGCATTTTATTAAAAATAAATAGTAATACATAACAATTCAGCATAAACATGGACGGAAGGATGCAATATAATAATTTAATGAATATGTTTAAGACACAACTCTCCATAATTAAGCATTTTGAGCTAAGAAACATACAATTTCAGTCACTTTACAGGCTGATGTTTACATCACCATTGATTAGCCAGAAGTAATTCTTATTCTAAATATTAAAATGTCAAATGTGTCAACAAAAACTTGTTTCAAAGAAATATATAACCAATATCTGATTAACCCTATTTCTACAGATGTCATTAACCAGGTGGTGTTCTCTGTGGCGGAGTGGTTAGAGTGTCTGACTTTTATCTAGGTCAGACTCCTGATCTGAAGGTCAGTGGTTCGATTCCCCATACCCCCAGCTGTGGCAATTTAGATTTCCACCACTGTGTATAACTTACAGCATCATCAAAGGCCGGTTGCTCTCATACCATGTCTATGTGGTGTGGGAGGTTAAAAATCCCTTGGGTCGGTAAAAAGTGTAGGCTCAGGCTTTCTATCGACAAACTGTCTAATGGTGAAAACAAGTCTATTCAGACTTATCCATGATAGGCAGTATACATATTCAAGGAACCATAGAATATAAATAAAACATGAATAAAATAAATAAAACTGACTCTGGCTATGGCTCTAACACTAGTCGGAGTGCCTAGATTTGTCTAAATCTAAATGCACATGGCATAAGATGTGCTGGTTATATTGATGTAAATGCAATGATGGATAAAAGATTAATATCTTAACTTATTATATATATATTTTTAGTTGGTATTCTATGTTTCAAACAAGAGCTGAAAAGATGAGCTGAAACTAGCACATTTCATAGCTGCACCCAGTGTATTAGCATGTGCCATGTGCTTCTCATGGCTTTGTTTTGCTCTGATGCATCCCACAATGCACCGTGCCGCTGGAACCGTGATGTAGTCAATTGAGGTAAGAATAACTATGACCTATTTTGACCTATTTAAAGTACATGCGATAAGGACACGAAATGGTTATGCTTGACATAATTATTATGTATGTATGTATGTCTATATGTAGGTATGCATGTATGTACATAGGTATGTATGTATGTATGTGTTCCTGTATGTATGTCTCTGTATGTATAGGTGCATATATCTCTATTTATGTATGTATGTGTGTATATATGTGTCGTGGCAGTGATAAAAATGGGAAATATTGCGCCTAGAGCGGGACTCGAACCCACATTCTGCATTCCGGGCCAGTGTGCTAACCATTACACCACACTACCCACGCCTCCTTGTCTATGTGGCTCCTTGCCTGAGATGTCAGTGCAGACCACTACATATGTATATATGCATGGATGTATATCTGTATGTATCTCTGTATGTATATATATATATGTGTATGTACATTTGTATATGTCTGTATGTATGTAAGTATATGTATGGCTGTACATGTATATCCGTATATATATGTGTGTGTGCATGTGTGCATGCCTTATATATGTATATACATTTCTATGTATGTGTGTGCATGTTTGTTTGTGCGACCAGACATGATGGCAGAACGAGTTCAGCGTCCGTATCCCATTTTGGTAGATCATGGGATTCGAACCCACTGATTCGAACCCTGGGCGAGTCAAACCAATGCCATACAAATTTATATTTGTGACGCCCTAGCCAGGTGCTTGGCATTATTAGAATAGAGCAAGGACTGGTTGGCTCCGTGTCAGGATAATGTGACTGAGTGGGATATCAGGTCATGGTGCTGGCAGCCTGGTCATCCAGAGGGGCAGCACTATAAAGTCGCCATGAGTGTGTACTGTCACAAGTTGGTAGCTGTCCTGATATGACCTTAGATGTCGCCAGGACGTAAAACTCAAACAACCAACCAACCAATCGGCACAACAAACACACTCATCTGTTCATAAGGCGAGATGTCTCAGACGATTCCAACCAAAATCTATGTGTGTCAATAAAAGAATCGGCTTCAGTCAGTGCCTACATGTAACCCTGGGGTTTAACCAAGGAGACCACCAGAAACACCCAACCTTATCACACATATCGCACGCAGGTGGCGCCATTGTGGCGGTATGCGGAACTAAACTTGGCACAGTGGAGTTATGCATACATGATGTAGAGATTAGACATTGCATAGAACATATGTAAACATCCTCCCACATGTATAAATGTTATCTGAACACCGGTAGGTCACCTAGCGGTCATGGTATGAACGTCCCTTTCTAGACATTATTACTACAGGAGATGACCGGACACGGTGGCCGAATCGGTAGAGCGCTGACTTCCCATGCGGAAGGTCGAGAGTTCGAATCCCGGTCGAGTCAAACCAATGACCTATCAAATGTATACATGCCACTCCCTTGCCTCACGCTCGGCATTACTAGGATATGACAATGACTGGTTAGCTCAGTATCAGGATATTGTGACTGAGTGGGGTATTGGTTATGGTGCCGGAGGCCTGGTCTCTCAGTGGAGCAGCACTATAAAGTCGCCACGAGTGCGCGCTGTCACAAGTCGGTACCTGTGCTGATAATGATCGTAAATATTGTCAGGACGCAAAACCCCAAGAAACAAACTACAGGAGAAGAGCTAGATTAGCATCGCAGACATTGGTCCATTTTATACCCCTGTCACACTACAACGTAACTGGGCAACGTAAAAATCATTTTTTTTTACATTGAGATAAGTCGAAATTCTCGGCATTTCAGGGCCAAATTGGACATCAGTGCAACGTAGTGGATGTAGGCGAAACGTTGGTCCAATGTAGATGTAACGCGTCTCAACAAGTTAAAAAGTATAAAAAAAAAAAGAAGCCCAATGTAAGGCTAACGAGCCTCCAGCGCAAACGCCATAAGCCTAGTGAAACCCTAGCGACGGCTTAGCATAGGACTCATGTAATTACACCCGCCCTAACGTAGCTAAGTGTGACTCTGGCATAATTTGTAACGTGAGTCAACGTCAGGTTCGCGAGTGAGCACCGTCAGTCTAATGACAGTCCAGTGTGCTCAGCATACGGACACCGAGGCAAAACGTTCACAACACGTTCACAGCATGTTCGAAGAACATTGGCGCGTGTTACATATGTTACTTGCGTGCCAGCCGTTCGTCAACTAAGTTGAATATGTCAAGACACATTAGACTATGTTAGACACACATCAGAGACATGTTAGACCTACGTCGAGATACGTTAACACCACGTTGTCAGCATGAAGGCTGCACATTCCTCCCGGCTCTCTGTCAGTCTACACTAATTCGCGGAGCTCAACATAGACCGACGTAGCTCTAACGAATGTCTAACGTATCTCGACGTAAGCCTAACCTGAGCGCAACGTAAGCCCAATGTGACCCAATGTAATGGCCTTTACGTCGAGCTACATCGAAAGTCTTGGGTATGTCCAAAACCTTGACGCGTGTCACCGTATCTCGACGTAGGCTTACCGAATGAGTAACGTATCTCGACATATCTCAACGTAATGGCCAAATTTCACCTATGTCAGCTTACGCTACCACATTATGTCATAGTGTGACAGGGCCATTAGTTGTGTTGTGTTGTTTCCTAAAAGCAGACTACATATGATCTGAGCATACAAGAGTGTAAAGTCGCTCCATCTTAGTAGATCGGCGTAAGAATTGCTACCCGAAACAATAATTTGGTTACTTCAGACATTAATAATAATAAAGAAATTACTATTACCGAAACTAACTAAATATCGGTTCTCTTTAGCCCCACGATATGAACTGACTTAAGCACTAGCCTAGAGACCTGGCTAGTCTAACTGATACAGTGGGACCAGCTTACAAGAAATAAACAGAGCATGATACATCGTAAAAGTGTCACCGAAAGTACTCGGTGGTTAGCATGTAATACATGCCCCACAGAGTCCCGGAACTATATACTGGATAAGAATTATGCACATATATTATATACATACATATTATATGTAATATATATTATATACATCTATGTAGTATATATAGTATATATAGTGTATGTAGTGTAGTATAGTAGTATAGTAGTATGTAGTATAGTATATATGGGTCACTCTCCTGAAAACTGGTCAGGGATTTTATACGGGATGGGATTTTAAAACATCAATAAAAAAACTTCCTACTTATTTGTTTCCCTATACTTTTCATATTCATGTTCAGATTTGATGGAAGAAATAAGGGAAATAAAATAAACTGTGTGCAACTTTGGTCCTTTTAGTTCTGTGTCTAAAACCAAAAATATTGATTTAAATAAATCTTTAAATATTCACTGTGACTAGAGAAATGGTTGGATCTTCCCCAAATTTGGCCCAATATTAGATTATATATTCTCTGATATATCCCAAAAGACATCAATGTCATGTACATGTTTCTACATGGGTGTCACCATTGTGAAACTAGTGTGGTCAGCAAAGTCCCAAACAGGTTGGTGTCAATATTCTGTCTGCGGCTCCTTGCACTAACTAGCACTATACTAAGATTGGTATTGTTGGTAAGGGAATCAAATTGTCTATCTATACATACCAAATCTTATTAGGTTTAAAATATATTTTAATTCAGTAAATGGGCTTTAAACTTTCAAAATTATTTAAATTGCAGAATTTGACCTTATTGACCTAGGGCAAACCATATATGATTAGAAAGCTGAGGTCATTGTGCTTCTTCTGGTACCATCCTTGACTTTCTACGAGGTAGTGCAAGGAAGCGCGAGCCCATTAAAGATACCCTGTTTTCACAGTCGTTTTCATTTACATCAGTAATGAAGGAATATTTACTAAATACACTCATCATACAAATGGAGTTTACTTAAATACCAACTTACTATATATTCTACCCAACAACAACATCGGATAGAACATATGTTGATGTTCTAGGTTATGTAATTTCATCTAAATCATGTACATAGAGAAATAGTTACAAGCATGTGAATATTGATGAAAAAAGCACCATTCCTGGACTTTTAATGGGTGCTGCCAGGACCTAACAGTATATATAGTATATATACTATAAATTATAGTATAACATATAGTATATATAGTACATAAACCATAAAATCTAGTATATAATATAGTATATATACTATAAAATATAGTATATAATATATATAGTATACATAGTATATATAGCATATACTGTATATGTCATATATTGTATATATTAATATATTATATATATATATTGTATATTATAATATATATATAGTAAAACCTCTCTAACCAACCACCTTCACAGATCAACCACTCCCCTATATCGATTGTTTTATTTGGGTTCCAAACGATCGCTCATACAATACCATTGTAATGATATAAAAAAAATCCGTAAACCTCCCGGAATGGACCATTCAAAGTCGGTCCCATGGTAGGTCGATTTAGAGATGTCTTACTGTATATTACATATACATATACCACAGAGTGCATCACTGTACTACTGCTAAACCATACATTACTCATGCTTCAGATCATGTGCAATGGCTTAGTAAATAACATACATAAAACCTCTTCAACAAAAATAAATATATAAAAATACTCTCTCTCTCTCTCTCACCCCCCCCCCCCACACACACACACACGCATATTACACCATTAAATTTAGCCACACATTCACCACTTCCACACCCACCACCCACCGCAGACCGCGCAGCGTGTAAATTACTAGTCCCCTGCGCAGTAGAGTCGCCAACAATGGGCATCTTTGATTATCACAAAGCTGCGACTTTTGCTATTCTCCGACATTTTCACGCAAAATCTGGCATCCATTCAATGTGTGTGTGTGTGTGTGTGTGTGTGTGTGTGTGTGTGTGTTTGTGTGTGTGTGTGTGTGTGTGTGTGTGCATGTGTGTATGTATGTATGTGTGGTGGTGGTGGTGTGTGTGTGTGAGTGTGTGTGTGTGTGTGTGCATGTGTGTATGTATGTGTGTGAGTGTGTGTGTATGTATGTGTGTGAGTGTGAGTGTGTGTGTGTGTGTGTGTGTGTGTGTGTGTTGAGGATTGCTTTCTTGTTTAAATCAGTCGACAGAACGTTGAAAATTGGACTAGTCATTTCGCTTGCCGCTAGAGGGCAGTCCTGTTAGAGTTGTACTTGGCACCCTTCCTTTACACACGAGGGCGCCACCTGTAAGGTCCTATAATCGCCAAACCCAAACACCCATACATCAGTGTCGTCTGATTTTTTTGTTCGCTTTTAAATCGCGAACTAGGCATCATAAAGCGCCATACCATGTTAAAATGGGATTCTCATAATATGTCCGACGGGCATAAGACATGACGTCACTCACCGACAAGTAGTGCGCGTCACATGACGTGTACACCAGGGCAGGCGACGTCCAAGCATGCACCGGAGCATCACGCCTTGCTGCGCCGACCTACACAGGCCTATTTGTTGGCAGTGTTCGCCCTGTTGACCTTCGTAGTGACCTTGGCGTCTGCCCACCATACCAGCGAGTCAGTGGCCTGATTTGCTCTGGCGGGTGCTCAGGTGGAAAATTTGTCTCGTTAAGTCACGCGGCTGCCTCGCGGGTAGCCGAGACTTGGGAGTGCTGCCGGGCTGAGATGTTGTTGGTTGGTTGGTTGTTGGAGTTTTACGTCTTGGCAAAATCTAAGGTCATATCAGGATGGGTACCGACTTGTGACAGTGTGCACTCATGGTGACATTATAGTGCTGCCCCACTGGGCAATCAGGCTTCTGGCACAATCACTCGATATCCCCTCAGTCACATTCTCCTGACACTGAGAGAACCAGTCCTTGTCCTATCCTAATAATGCCGAGCGGTAGCGACAAGTATCTATTTTTAAGTCATTAGTTTGATTCGATCAGGGTTCGAACCCATGGCAAAATGTGAAGTAGACCATGCGCATTATAACATAATTGAAGGGAAACAGAACCAAATGGTTGACGATTTCATTGCGATAAGCAAGATGATTTGAAAGCTGAACCAAAACAGAAGCTCACCACTGCAGGCGCCCATAAATGGATACAAGAAAGGACACCACTCTCCCAGCAGATGCTCTGAATAGAACTATAGATAGGCCTGCTACACTGCTGGGAGAATAGCTAGGACCAGCATCTAAGAATTTCACCAAGAACTTCTTAGCATACAAGAAACAACACTCATAATTACAAACATATGCTTAGCTAGTGTAATACTCGAAGAATATTGTGCAAATCATAACAATACAACCCACCCCGCCAGTTAAGCTAGTGACATCTGTCGGCAGAATCTGGAACCACTCTAGTTGGGTACATTCCCCGACTGCCTATGAGTTCACATGCTATATCTCCGTAAAGAATGCTTGGAAAAATAATAAAATGCTTGAATTAATAATATATTCAGATATTCATATCGCAACAGGATTCAGGCTCTTATCCTTGTAATATATCTATCAAAAAAAGACAACTATATTATATTTTTCTTCTGGAATTTCACCGCCACCCCTCCAGTTAAGCTAGTGATATCTGTCGGCATAATCTGGAATCACTCTAGACGGGTACTTTCCAGCTTAACTGGACCAACTTTGATAAGCAATGAAACAAATATTAGTGTGACTCATTGTGATAGGCAAATAAAGCAATTTTACAACAAAATAAGATACGGGTACTTTCCCCACCTTCATTTTCTTGGGTCTATATTTTATTAGGTAAGTATTTAGTAAGTAGCGAAAATTTCAATTATGGACAGTTGATATATTCCTTTATTCCACCACTCGTTACGCTAACCTACAGAACATTCCAGGACAACTGTCCTAACCATTAGACTATCTAGATTCCCACATGCAATCACAATCACCCTACCCTACGAACGCCTGTCTGTGTGTATGGCTGCTTGCCTGTGAGGTCAGTGCAGACTACTACATGGTGCATACTGCTATCTGAGAATTTCACCTCATATAGTTTACTAAATAAATTCGATCAATTAGTAATAAAACCGTACATTTTTTCTAAGGAATTGTATTTCCCTTGTCCACAAATATACAATTGTGAGCTTTTTAATTTAATGAGTGTCTATTGACACACACTTGATTGTATGCTTTTACATGTAAAAGCCATGGTGTGAATAACAAACAAACGGTTCTCGTGGTGAATATGGCCTATGCTGCCGACACGGTGTAAAGCAACCACCAATCAATCATCAATCAATCAATCTGAGAATTGTAGCCAGGCTTTCCTACAGGGTGTCAGGCTCCTTAGATCACTTTAACGTACATGTATGATGAGTGGTGCATTTGGATTGGGGTCGAGAGTGGTCTTAGACAAAGAACAGGACCTGATGTTGTCAGGATACGTCTGGGAACTTAGTCATTATTCCTGCGCCCGTACCAGCCCCACGCATGCGCAGATGGTTGTTTGGTTGTTGGAGTTTTATGCCCAGGCAACATCTAAGGCCATATCAGGATGGGTATTGACTTGTGACAGTGTGCACTCATGGCGACTTTGTAGTGCTGCCCCACTGGGAGACCAGGCCGACAGCACCGTGACCTGACTACCCGAGTCACGGTGAACAGGAATTGTCATTCTCCAATTCTCTAAACACAACATATAATTCATGATGCTATGAGGAACATTAAGTAAATTTAGCTTGGGAGCCAAGAGAGAATTTTCGAATGTCGCATATTTTGCAAACATAGAAGTGCATTTGTGAACTAATCACCTATTGACGCAACAAATCAACACATATGCAAAACATTAGTTGGAGCGATATTATGAGATTTAATTTTAATGAGCGATATTATGAGATTTCTGATTCACAGTTCTGTACTATCAGTAATGCTGAGACTACACGGTAATATCTGTGCCTGAACATCAATGGGAAGATACCGGAGTTTCCTATAGAAACAAGTGAATGCTTCACTCTTCTCTTGTTTAAAAAAGAATTTAACGATGCCTCTAGAGCGCAGTGTTTTTTCATATCATCGGCTATTGGACGTCAGATATATGGTCATTCTGAGATATTTCTTTGGAGGAAACCTGCTGCCGCCACATAGGTTACTCTTTCCAATAAGCAGCAAGAGGTCTTTTATATGCACTTTCCCGTGAATGCTTCAATTCCAGAAGAGCGACCAGTGTGACCACCAACAGCCATTAAAAGTGTGCTTTCGGGGAGAGTTGAACATGGTTGGAATAAGGTCAAACTGCCCCCCCAGTCAGTCACATTATCCTAACCAGTGAACTATCACAGTAATGCCACGCATTAGGCAGGGTAGCAAAAAGTACCAATATCGCAAGTTTGGTTTGGCTCAGCAAGGGATTTATCCCATGATTTACGGCACAGGAAGCAGGCCCTACCCACTCAACCATCCCGCCCAGTCCGACTCCCGCAGACTGAGGGGCGATAATAGGGAGCGGCTGTAACTCTAACTCAATCAAAACCAATGCCAGCAATCATTCAGTAACAGAAGTAACCTGCCATCTTCCATTAGGGCACCTTCTGAATAAAGTAATTTTGTTACATCTTCTCGCTTGTTTGTTTGGCGGAAACTCAAAACCACCACATTATGCTAAATTAAAGCTGCAGTATGGTGGTTTTTAGTTTCTGTCATTTTCTTAGATAAATTTATTAGGTTGATCGCTATAATCAACCTCACTTTAGTTTGAAATAACTTTTCTTTGAAATGGCTCATTTCTTTAGATATTTGAAATGCAAACATGCAAAATTAATGGGGGACCTCCGACAATTTAGTTCAAATTCCTGCCGTTCGCGTCGCCACTGAACGAGTGGGCCTATTCGGCACACTGTCACACTACAAACCCAATGGCTATGAGCAATCTTCATACAGAAGAAG
This sequence comes from Branchipolynoe longqiensis, assembly GCA_030323885.1. Taxonomy (NCBI): domain Eukaryota; kingdom Metazoa; phylum Annelida; class Polychaeta; order Phyllodocida; family Polynoidae; genus Branchipolynoe; species Branchipolynoe longqiensis. Next base: position 17,076,442 of record CM059203.1, read on the forward strand.
TCAAATATCTCTAAAACCACACCACCTAGAGACAAACCGCTTGATACACATATAGAAAACATATTAAACGAATAGATTATATTAAATTTATATGGTTAGGGTTCTGCATTTCTATTATTTTTGAATAAAATAGATGTTTTGCACTGCACGTCCCGGAAAACTCAATGCATTGTCAATGTCCGTGAGCAATCTTCATACAGAAGAAGTCAAATATCTCTAAAACCACACCACCTAGAGACAAACCGCTTGGTATACATATAGAAAACATATTCAACGAATAGATTATCTTAAATTTATACGGTTAGGGTTCTGCATTTCTATTAATTTTGAATAAAATAAACGTTTTGCACTGCGCGTACCGGCAAACTCAGTGCATTGTCAATGGCCGTGAGCAATCTTCATACAGAAGAAGTCAAATATCTCTAAAACCACACCACCTAAAGACAAACCGCTTGGTACACATATAGAAAACATATTCAATGAATAGATTATATTAAATTTACAAGGTTAGGCTTCTGCATTTCTATTAATTTTGAATCAAATATACGTGTTGCACTGCGCGTACCGGCAAACTCAAAGCATTGTCCATGACCGTGTAGGCCCACTAGTACCGACGCGCCACCAAGTGTAAAAAAATGAACTACGCAACATGTCCCCCATTGAGGAAAAGATGCCAAAATCTGACACCCTTCTGCAGAAACAAATTATATTAAATTTATTCCCAGTATTATTCCCTTCTAAGTTCTATATGACAACAAATGTTTAATAAGTGCACCAGTGTGTAAGTTAGTAAGCAGGTCTGCAGGTATTGTAATGCCTCAGGGAGTTTGACGCCCCTGCCCTGCAAAGTTGTAAACCATTGGCTTGTGGTACAGGTTCTTGACAGAACCGAAGGCTAAGGGAGCAAACCCTAAACAGAAAACCATGTCACTGTGGCAGCATCAAGGGCGGTTGATGTATGGAACTCCCAACATCTCTCGACCAGCCACTGCAGGGAAAAAGAGTTTTGCGCCTGTCTGGACATGTTCTTGCCGGTGTGAAACCTCTATTTGCTCCCCGAGAGAGTGCTGCTGGTAACTTGCAAAAGCCAGCAGCACTTCAACACTTTTGCAGGCAGCTTTCATGAAAGCAGTCTTTGTCGCATCGCGACTGACAGCATGATGATGATGATGTGTAAGTTAGATATATAGACTCAAATGAAGATAATTGCATTGGTTTTTGAAAATTTGACGTTTTCATCGAACTATGGAGCTTTAAATTACACACACAATCATAACACTTTGGGCTAGTTTTAAATACTAGGTTTCATAGCAACCGAGTGTGCTTAGAGAATATGCGCCTGTGCTTTGTTTTGCTGACAGGCCGGGTGCATCTCACCATGTGTTAATAACACCGGAAATTCTGGCTCTGGGTGCTGATTGGACTAATTGAAGCACACTGATTGGTTACTTTATCCCCACGTGACCTCCAGCTCAGTGTCCTGCACTCAAACCCAGCGAATGCCAAACATCGAGCAATGAAGCAGACTAATTGCTCATCTACCATTTCCACGATATCGCCGGGCTAGTTGGCTGGTTGTTGGGAGTTTTACGTCCTGGCAACATCTACGGTCATATCAGGACTGGTACTGATGTCACCCCTTCAAGTGCATGAAGACTGGAGCAGCAGATGAGTTAGAAGATCAATAGCTTTGAAGGTGTAACAGCAAGATGATGTGGCTCATCAGGGCACACTCTGACAAAGATGAGTAAGTGGCCAGTCACCTTGGAAAGGAAGGGGAACCTACCAAGTATTTACCCATAGTAAGCAATGGTAATTAATGGAAACAAATTTAGAGATGGAGACACTGGACACAACGTGCATTTATAAAAATGGAGCAGGGCCTATCGGATGAAGTTATGATTAAACGAGGAGTTCGACAGGGGTGTGTATTGTCACCATGTCTATTTAACCTGTACACAGAGATGATTTTCAGACACATTGAAGATTGCAAGGGAGTGACAATAGGTGGCATGAACGTCAACAATCTTAGATATGCCGATGACAGTGTAATACTAGCAGACAGTGAGAAAAACCTACAAGATATAGTGAATAGAATCAATAAAGCTGGAATACTATTCAACATGAAGATGAATGCCAGGAAGACCAAAACAATGGTTATAAGTAAAAAGACAGATAAACCAAATGTCAATATAACCATAGATGGCACAAACATAGAACAAGTATCCGAATTCATATATCTCGGACAAAAGATTACAAATGATGGGAGATGTGAGGAAGAAATTAAAAGAAGGATAACAATAGCCCGAACAACATTCTCCAAAATGTATAGAGTGTTAACATCAAGTAAGATATTAATACAAACAAGGAAGCGTATTCTTCAGTGTTATGTGTGGTCTACTCTAATGTATGGGGCAGAGACATGGACAATCTCTAAGAAAATGTACAAACGTTTAGCAGCATTTGAGATGTGGCCTTATCGAAGGATGATGAAAATATCATGGACAAAGAAGATCACCAACAAAGAAGTTCTCAGAAAAATTAAAAATAAGAAAAGCTTGTTTGCCACTATACAGACAAAGAAACTTATATATTTTGGCCACATCATTCGTCAGAGTTCAATATACCGTACATTGTTGGAAGGGAAGGTGAATGGCAGCAGAGGGAGAGGGAGACCAAGAACATCATGGTTTACAAATATTTCACAGTGGACAGGCTTGAATTATTCACAGTCTATCAGAACAGCACAACATCGGGACAAGTGGAGAACCATTGCATCCAACCCTCGACTAGAGGATGGAACTATTGATTGATTGACTGACTTGTGTCAGTGCACACTCATGGTGAGTTTATAGCGCTGCCCCACTGGGAAATCAGGCGACCAGCACCATGACCCGATATCCCAATCAGTCACATTATCTTGACATTGAGCTAACCAGTCGTGGCTATATCCTAATAATGCCAGGCACCAGGCTATGAAGCGACTAGTATCAATTTTGTAAGTCATTGATTTGACTCAGCCAAGATCCGAACTCCCAAGCATCCGCACGGGAAGCCCATGCTCTATCAATTCGGCCACCATGTCCACCTCATCCCATGGGCTAGTTGGTTGGCCAACTGCTATGACCTATGATTTCCATTACAGTTGATTTGTCGGCCTGTGCACTTCCAACTCAATTAAAATCTTTTAAGTCTTGCATAACACTCTTATTAGAAGCTTTTACATGTTAACATGGTGTCATCTGTCAAGACCAACTGATTATTTTTCAATACCAGCAACATTGCTTTCACCGACGTCTTCTACCGAACTGATACTTGCCATGCCGCCATCATGCCGCCATCTTGCCACCATCAACGACAGTCACCAGCTCAGCCACCTCTCAGTGAGGTCCGCCAGGTGTGAGAGGTAACCTGGTAACAGTCTCCCCAGGTATCAGTGTGCGGGGCGGTGGTTGGTGATGGTGGTGGTGGTGATGGTGGGTGGTGGTGGTAGTGGTGGCAGTGATGGTGGTGGTGGTGATCGTAGTGGTGGGTGATGGTGGTGGTGGTGGGTGATGGTGGTGGTGGTGGGTGATGGTGGTGGTGGTGGGTGATGGTGGTTGGGGAATGGGTGAGGTTGAGGGTGAGGATGACGATGAAGGAGAGAGGGAGAGGAAGAGGGCGAGGATGAGGATGAGGGTGAGGATGAGGGTGAAGATGAGGGTGAGGATGAGGGTGAGGGAGAGGGAGAAGGAGAGGAAGATGGTGAGGGAGAGGGAGAGAATGAGGGTGGGGCGAGGCTGCTGTGTCGGCGTTATAATGCGGGTAATGAGCAAATTTAATACCCCAGTCACAGGAGAGCCAGTGTCTGCCTCCGACCTCCTTACGACCAAAAGGGCACCAACCTCCCAGCGTCCCACTTGATACATTGATTCAGAAACATGGTCGGCCCAAGGTCGGCGACAGCTTTGTCGGTGTAAAAGCTGGGTTTCATTTTGGTTTTTGCCATCTGCTCACGACCTGGCAGCAACTGCTCGCGACCCAGCGCCGACCGCACTGGTCGCAAGGAGGTTGCAAGTGCAACAGCTGCATCCTCCTTATGACCAACATTTCCGAAATGGTCGCCGGGAGGTCGGCGCCCTTGTGGCGCCCGCACGCAAGGAGGCATAAGGCAGTCATAAGGAGGAAGTATGGACATCGCAAATCAAAAGGAAGCGAATGCCGGCCTCATGTGACTGGGGTATTAGTAGACACTTTAAACAGGCGCACATGTCTACACCTGTCAATTCAAGGTCCGGATACGGTTCAACCAGGCCGTGGATTGGTAGGCACAGACTGCCACAGGTGAGGTGAGGTGGGGAGATGACGCGAGGAAGTGAGGTAGAGATAGGAGTGGTGAGGTGAGGTAGATAGAGTGGTCAGATGAGGTGAGGAGGTGAGGAGGTGAGGTAGAAGAGTTATGAGGTAAGGTAGAAAGAGATTTGGGATGTGGTGGGAACGGTATGGAGTATAGTAAGGTCACATGGATTGGAGTGAAGTGAGGTGAGATGAGGTGAGGTGGTGTACAGTGAGTGGGGTGGTGTAGTGAAGGTGATATGAGGTGATGTGAGGAAGTAAGGTGATGTTTAATGAGGTGAAGGTGAGGTGATGAGGTGAGATGAGCATAGCGGCAGAGGAAGTGAGGTGGAAGTGAGGTGAAAGGGTGGTGGGAGTGAGGTGGAGGTGAGGTGAAAGTGAGGTAAAAGTGAGGTGGAAGTGAGGTGGAAGTGAGGAGGAAGTGAGGAGGAAGTGAGGTGGAAGTGAGATGGAGGTGAGGTGGAAGTGCGGTGAAAGTGAGGTGGAGGTGAGGTGAAAGTGAGGTGAAAGTGAAGTGGAGGTGAGGTGGAGGTGAGGTGGAAGGGAGGTGAAAATTGGGTGGAAGTGCAGTGAAAGTGAGGTGAAAGTGCAGTGAAAGTGAGGTGGAAGTGTGGTGGAGGTGTGGTGGAAGTTTGTTGAAAGTGCGGTGAAAGTGAGGTGGAGGTGAGGTAGAGGTGAGGTTGAAGTGAGGTGAAAGTGTGGTGAAAGTGCGGTGGAGGTGAGGTGGAAGTGAGGTGGAAGTGAGGTGGAAGCACAGTGAAAGTGAGGTGGAGGTGAGGTGAAAGTGAGGTGGAGGTGAGGTGGAAGTAAGGTGGAGGTGAGGTGGAGGTGAGATTTTTGTTTGTTTGTTTGTTGTTTCACGTCCTAGCAACATCTAAGGTAATATCAGGACGGGTACCGACTTGTGACAGTGTGCATTCATGGCGACTTTATAGTGCTGTCCCACTGGGAAACCAGGTCGCCGGCACCATGACCTGGTATCCCACTCAGTCACATTATCCTGACACTGAGCACACCAATCCTTGCAGTGTCCTAATAATGCCGAGCGCTTGGCTCGGAAGTGACAAGTATCAATTTTTAAGTCATTGGTTTGACTCGACCAGGGTTCGAACCCACGATCTACCAGCACGGGAGGCGGACGATCTAACTCATTCGGCCATCCCATCAGGTGAGGTGGAAGTGTGGTGAAAGTGAGGTGGAAATGTGGAGGTGAGGTGGAGGTGAGGTGGAATTGCGATTAAAGTGAGGTGGAGGTGCAGTGGAAGTGAGGTGTAGGTGAGGTGGAAGTGAGGTGGAAGTGTGGATGTGAAGTGGAAGTGAGGTGTAGGTGAGGTGGATGTGAGGTGGAAGTGTGGATGTGAAGTGGAAGTGAGGTGGAAGTGAGGTGTAGGTGAGGTGGAAGTGTGGATGTGAAGTGGAAGTGAGGTTTAGGTGAGGTGGATGTGAGGTGGAAGTGTGGATGTGAGGTGGAAGTGAGGTGACAGTGAGGTGGAGGTGAGGTGGAAATGCAGTGAAAGTGAGGTGAAAGTGAGGTAAAAGTGAGGTGGACATGAGGTGGAAGTGTTGTTGTTGTTGTTTGTTGTTGTTTTACGTCCATGAGGTGGAAGTGAGGTGGAAGTGAGGTGGAAGTGTGGAGGTGAGGTGGAGGTGAGGTGAAACTGAGGCAGAGGTGAGATGAAAGTGAGGCAGAGGTGAGGTGGAAGTGCAGTGGAATTGTGGAGGTGAGGTGGAAGTGCGGTGAAAGTGAGGTGGAAGTTTGGTGAAAGGGAGGTGGAGGTGAAGTGGAGGTGGAAGTGAGCTGGAAGTGAGATGGAGGTGAAAGTGAGGTAGAGGTAAGGTGGAAGTGAGGTGGAAGTGAGGTGACCCTGATTTTGATTTCAAAAGGATGGTCACTCTTTGCAAAAATCTGGTTTTATTACCACGTATGAGGTAATACTTGGACTTTCCCAGGGATTTAAATACAGACTCGCCTACACCTCACTTCCACCTCACGTGGTGAATCAGTGGTAGAGGTCGGTGTGGTCGGTCTACTAACGCACTGTGAACAGGAAGACTCCACCTGCTGCAAGTGCAACTGAGGCAGGCTGTCCCCCATCCCCACCCCCACCCCCACCACCAACACAGGGCATGCACAATGCTCACCCAGCCACACGCAGTCAACAAGCATAGAGGACTCGCATTTCTGTTCAAATGGGGGGGATCCCCACCAGGGGGCAGGACAGCATTCACTTCCGGTGCAACAGCACTCTTCTACCTGGAGGCGATAACCCTCCCCCATCCCACCTGGGGACTGTAGGCTGCGGCGTTTCCGGGGTACATGTCGTGAGTCAGCAGAAAATGGCGTCATCCAAACCTGGCAAAATGCTCGAAGCTAACGTGGTAAATTTGAAATACGCAGAGTGAGACTGAGAGCCATCAGTGAATGCATTGCTTCGACATTATCTATACCAAATGAGATCAATGTTAATTCAATTAGTATATTAGACGAATCAATACTAATACTGAAAACCCTCAGTGAATGCCTCGCTTCTAAATGATCTATGCCAAATGAGATCAATGTTAATTCAATTAGTATATTAGACTAATCAAGTAAAGGGTGGTGGTGAGGGTCGTGATGGTGGTGGAGGTGGTTGTGGTGGTGATGGTGGTGGAGGTGGTTGTGTGGTGATGGTGGTGATGGTGGTCGTCGTCGTTGTGGTAGTTGTACTGGTAGTGATTGTTATGGTGATGGTGGAGGTGGTAGTGCGGTGATGGTTGTGGCGGTGGTTGTGGTGGTGATGGTGGTGGAGGTCATTGTGGTGGTGATGGTGGTGATGGTGGTCATCGTCGTTGTGGTAGTTGTACTGGTAGTGATTGTTATGGTGATGGTGGAGGTGGTAGTGCGGTGATGGTGGTGGAGGTGGTTGTGGTGGTGATGGTGGTGGAGGTGGTTGTGGTGGTGATGGTGGTGATGGTGGTCATCGTCATTGTGGTAGTTGTACTGGTAGTGATTGTTATGGTGATGGTGGAGTTGGTAGTGCGGTGATGGTCGTGGCGGTGGTTATGGTGGCAAAGGTGGTTGTGGTGGTGATGGTGGTGATTGTGGTCGTCGTCGTTGTGGTAGTTGTACTGGTAGTGATTGTTATGGTGATGGTGGAGGTGGTAGTGCGGTGATGGTCGTGGAGGTGGTTGTGGTGGGGATGGTGGTGATGGTGGTCGTCGTCGTTGTGGTAGTTGTACTGGTAGTGATTGTTATAGTGATGGTGGAGGTGGTAGTGGGGTGATGGTGGTGATGGCGGTCGTCGTCGTTGTGGTAGTTGTACTGGTAGTGATTGTTATGGTGATGGTGGAGGTGGTAGTGGGGGTGATGGTGGTGGCATTGGTGTATGAGGTGGTACTACTGGTACAGTGGCAGTGGTGGTGGTAGTGGTAGTGGTACTGGTGGTGGTACAGTAGTGGTGGTCGTAGTGGTTGTGGTAGTGATGATGATGGTGGGTGTTGTAGTGGAAATGGTGATGGCTTTGGTGCGGTGGTGATGGTGGAGTTATGTGTGGTGGTGGTTATTGTGGCAATGGTGGTTGGTGGTAGTGATGGTGGTAGTGGTGGTGGTGATGTAGATGGTGGTAGTGGTGGTGGTGATGGTAGTAGTGATCTTGGTAGTAGTGATGGTGCTGGTAGATGTGGTGGTAAATGTAGTGGTGGTAATGGCAGTTCTGGTGCGGTGGTGGTTGTGGTTATGGTGGTAATGACCGTGGTGGTGTAGATGGTAGTAGTGATGGTGGTGATGGTAGTACTAGTAGTGATGATTTTGGTGGTGGTGATGGTGGTTGTGGATGTGGTAGTGGTGGTAGTAGTGGTGGTCGTGGTGTAGGTGGTCATGGTTGTGGTAGGGGGGGGGGGGGGGGGGGGGGCATTGTCAAAATAGCTTAATCTGGTCAGAGGAACTGGTCGCTGAGCAGTTAGTGAGTGCGCACCCACCAGACTCTAGCCGGGTGGCAATTCCACCGGAAGAGGCATCAGTCAGGGACGCCATCTTGGAATAGTTGCGGTCTATAGATGTTAGGTTGTATTGATACTCCCAGCCAGGTGCCTTCCTAAAGCACCTTTACCATGCGCAGTCAGTGAAACGTCGGTTAATGCAATGATTACTGAACACTGGAGAGCAAATAATATCTCGAATAAAGTCAACATCACTTTTTTTTATGAATTAGAAAAATCAATACGCAGGGGGGCTGAGGGGGGGGGGGGGAGCAGCTGGCTACAAATCGGGCTGCGTCCTGATAGGACCTCAGATGTTACTAGGACGTGAAACTCTAATTAAATCAAATCAAATTCCACTTGGTATCCGGACCGCACTCTGTCCACACCTCTCTCTATAACCTCTCCGCTGGCCTTGCTGCTCCTTGATATGTCTGAAAAGAGTTCCAGGAGGGGGAGCCCGCCGGCATTTTACTTTCTACTCTTACTTTGTCTGTGTCTATGGCTCGCTGGTTGGTCACCATAGAGCAAATAAACACGTCCTTTGACTCAACTCTCCTCATTTCTCTTTCCTAGACTCTGCCCTTTCGATTTCTCCCAGGCATACTTCTTCCCCTGACCAGGGTAGTTGTGTTCTTGGGTGGGGCCCTTCACCTTTACGATTTCTCTGTCTTGTTCTCGTTGCTGGAACCACCGCTGCACCCATCTTTACCCGCCTTCCTCTAATCCCTTGCTACTGACTGGATACAAGTGCTCAACTACATCTACAGCTCAACTACCGCCGGACCGAAGAGATTCGATGCCGCCCCAACGCCTCGCCGTTACAACGTTGTAAAGATGTCCCCAGCTTCTACAACACTCCCTACTGAAGATAAGTCTTCAACCAAAGATTGGGCCGATTTATCGGAGCCTCTCTATTAATGTTGCAGTTCTGCAACCAGTAACAACCGTCGTAAGGTTACAAGCAACCCCAGAATCAAAATCAAATTCCTTAAAGTTGCATACTTCGATGCTTTTCGGATTTTGTCATTTTTCTGAGATAAATATTTTTAATTTGATTGTTATATTCTACCGTTCAAAGTAAATTTGATTTTAAATGGCTAACTTCAATGATATTTCAAGTGCAAACATGCTAAATAAATTTGGGCAAACACGCCAAAGCTCTGACACTATAGACATATGCAGTATCAGGTTCTGTTAAATTGATTCAGTAGGCCTTTCTATGTTGCAATACATGCTTAATTAAGTGCACCAGTATCGAAGTTAGATATGTAGAATCAAATCTCGGGGAGTGTTTTGGTTTTGAAAATGTGATGCTGCATCGGTCTGTGCAGCTGCAAAGGCGCTAATATCAAGTAGATTACTTCTACTCGGTTGGTGGGTTGCTTGTTGGAGTTTTACGTCCTTTCAACATCTAAGGTCACATCAGGACAGGTACCGACTTGTGACAGTATGCAGTCATGGCGACTTTATAGTGTTGCCCCATTGGGAAATCATGCCGCTCGCACCATGACTGATATTCCACTCAGTCACATTATCCTGATACCGAGCCAACCAGTCCTTGAACAACTATCCTATTAAAGCTGCATAGTCCGATGAAATCATCAAATTTTCAAAACCAAATCAATGATCTAAATTTGATTCTACATATCTAGCTTAGATACTTATGTACTTAATATTAAGCATTTGTTGCCACACAGAAGGGAATAGGGAAGAAATTGAATAGATCATGTTACTGCAGAATACTATGGTCTCAGAGTTTTGGCATGCTTGTCAAAATTAATTTTGCATGGTTGCACTTCAAATATCTCAAAAGTTAGCCACTTAAAATAAAAGTTACTTCAAGCTAAATTAAGGTACATTATAACGAGCAACCTAATATATTCATCTCAGAAAATGTCTGAAACTCAAAACCATCGGACTATGCAACTTTAATGACAAGCGCCAAAACTAGGAAGCAACAAGTATCCATTTTAAAGTCATTGGTTTGACTATACCAAGAACCGAACTCCCGACCTTCCGCACGCTAGGTCCGCACTCTACCGATTAGGGCACCGCGTCCGGAGGTTATAGTCCTTTGGTTTTACAGCAGGTCAAAGTGTACAATTAGCTCAGTGCGTTCATGGCGGAATGATTCATGGGAGCCTCGTTTTAGATGCCCACAAACTGCCCGGCTCGTGTGTATTTGTGTAACGCGCATAAATCACGCACTCACTGTGGCTGGTGTCCGACACAGTGCACGCCGGGAGGACAGGGTCGTGTCACGGGGAACCAGCTACCAGCGGAACCACGTGACGTACTGTGTGTCACGTGACACATCACAACTCGCCCACATCACAATTACTGCGCACACGGAGCTGCGCACGGGCGGTTCACGGTTGGTTTGTTGGAGTTTTACATCCTGGCAACATCTAAGGTCATATCGAATTATGACAGTGCACACTCATGGCAACTTTATAGTGCTGTCCCACTGGGAAATCAGGCCACTGGCACCATGACCCGATATCCCATTCAGTCATAATATCCTGACACTGAGCCAACCAGTCCTTCCCTATCCTATTAATGTCGAATGCCAGGCTAGGAAGCAACAAGTGTAGTGGTCTGCCCTGACCTCTCAGGCAAGGAACCGCATAGACAGGTAGGCGTGGGTAGTGTGTTGATATCAGGGAGCCTAGGTGGTGTAATGGTTAGCACACTGGCCCGGGGTGCAAAGAGATGTGGGTTCGAGTCCCGCTCTAGGCGCAATATTTCCCATTTTCATCGCCCCCACGACACTGGTTGCCGTGATCAGGATCCTGTACAAGCTTTGCGCTGTATGGTTGTTGAACCTACCCTGTGTATGTATGTGTTAGTGCATTGCCTGTATGTATGTAATTGTAAGCATTAAAAGACTTACAATTCCAGGGGGACGAGTGTAGTGGTCTGCACTGACCTCTCAGGCAATGAACCACATAGACAGGTAGGCATGGGTAGTGTGTTGATATCAGGGAGCCTAGGTGGTGTAATGGTTAGCACACTGGCCCGGAGTGCAAAGAGATATGGGTTCGAGTCCCGCTCTAGGCGCAATATTTCCCATTTTCATCGCCCCCACGACACAAGTATAAATGCTATAAATCATTGGGTTGACTCGAGTGGGAACCAAACTCCGGATCTTCCACACGCGAGGACGGTGCTCTACCGATTAGGTCACCGCACCCGGTGAGCATCTCACCAGCACACACACACACACTCACACATACACACACACACATGACCAGAAGGGAGGTCCGAATGAGTTGAGCGTCTGTCTTCCGTGCTGGTAGATCGTGCGATTCAGACTCATGGGTTCGAACACTGGTCGAATCAAACCAATGACTTAAAAATTTATACTTGTCCCTTCCTAGCCAGGCGCTCAGCATTATTGGAATAGGGCAACGAGTGGTTAGCTCAATGTCAGGATAATGTGACTGAGTGGGATATCATGTCATGGTGCTGGCGGTTTGGTCTCCCAGTGGGGCAGCACTATAAAGTCACCATGAGTGCGCACTGTCACAAGTGGGTATCCTTCCTGATATGACCTTAGATGTTGCCAGGACGTAAAGATCCAATAACCAACCAAATCTAAGGTTGTATCAGGATGCCTAGTGATATGTCTCATCTTGATAGACCCTCACTTGGAAGCTGCTGTCCAGTCTGATTGAACAATCAGCTGACCTAGTTGTGATCACATATATGATAGCAATGGGGACCTTTCATGAGCTATTTCTCTCGCTATACACCGGTCCAAGTCGGCCATCATGGTTGGATAGAGGGGTGTAGGTGTGTAGTAGGGGTGTAGGTGTGTGGTGTGTGGTGGGGGTTTAGGGATGTGGTGGGGGTGTAGGTATGTGCTTGGGGTGTAGGTGTGTGGTGGGGGTGTGTGGCGGGGGTGTAGGTGTGTGTGTGCTGGTGTAGGTGTAGTGTGTGTGTGGTAGGGGTGTGATGGGGGTGTGGTGGGGGTGTAGGTGTGTGGTGGGGGTTTAGGTGTGTGGTGGGCGGCCACTGGGGGTATAGGTGTGTGTGGTGGGGTGCAGGGGGTAAATGTGTGTGTGGGGGGGTGTGTGATGGGGGTTCAGGGCTGTGGTGGGGGTGTAGGTGTGTCATGGGGGTTTAGGGATGCTACAGATTGTGAGGTGCCACTCTGCAAGACACCCCTACACCTCCACTACAAACCACCTACACCCCCACCACACAAACCTACACTCCCACCATATCCCTAAGCCTCCCACCACAACCCTACACCTCACCACACCCACCCCACCATACCCACTCACCACACACCCCTACACCCCCACCACACACCCCTAAATCCCTATACTCTCCCCACCACACACACCAAAATCCTCACCACACCCCTACACCTCCACAACACACCATATGTCCCCACCACACACACACTATACACACCTACATCCCACCCACACCCACCACACCATAGCCACTCACCACACCCCCCTACACCCCCACCACACCCCCCTAAATCCCCACACACCCATACCACACACACCAAAATCCTCACCATACCCTGCTTCAATCCAACCGCAGCATTACATCGGACCGCATGGTGCGCCATCTGACGAGAAAGTCATGCAAACTGAAAGGTTCCCATTAGGTCTCACCGAGAACATTCTCATCGACTATTGGCCTCAGCCTCGTCGACTAAATGACTCCCATAATGCAACAAAAGACCCACCCGGAAGTTGCACTGCGCACCCTTTTTGACAATGTCATCAAAAGTGCTTAGTGATTGGATGAGCCGGGTGGACTCTCGACCAATCAGAGCCGTGTCTACATAGCTCGACGGAAATTGCCAGCCAATCCTCATCCCAAACTTCTAGGTATCCGCTGGTTATTGCCAATGCAGCTGGTTCTAAAAAAAAGTTTGTTTTATTTACCGATGCCTCAAGAGCACATTGATTTTCATATCATCGGCTATTGGACGTCAAACATATGGTGTTTCTGACATATTTCTTTGGAGGAAGCCCATTGCCCCCACATAGACTACTCTTTCCAATAAGCAGCAAGGGGTCTTTTATATGCACTTTCACACAGACAGGACAACACATACCACAACCTTTGATGAACCAGTTATGGACCATTTGTTGGAACGTAAAATATCCCAAACTGCAAATGGGTCCACTGAGCAGGATCGATCGGATGACCTACACCTTCAGAGGTGGACACTTTACCGCCTGAGCTACGTCCCGCTCCCCTCCTCGACCTAGCAACTATGTAGGACAAGCTGCACGTAAGCTTCGGATGGGAAATAATATTGTTAATGCCTAATATAGAATTCCAATCAGGACATAAACAGGTCAATTAAACAGGTATCGGAAAGAGTAGCCTATGTGGTGGCAGCAGGTTTCCTACAAATAAATATGTCAGAATGACCATATGTTTGACATACAATAGTCGATGATAAAAATCAATGTGCTCTAGAGCCGTCGTTAAATAAAACAAATTTTTTTTAGTACCAACTTCGTCCCCCGCCTGGTTCAGTCAACTCCTCCCCTCGTCAGGGGAGTATCCTAGTTCTGGCGGTGACTGATTAAATGGCGTAACTAATTCCACCTGTCGAGTTGTCTCGGAACTACTTAGCTGCATGTGTGCCCAGGAACGAACGCCGCTCACTTTGTACGGAAAACGCGAACTTACCTGGAACAAAACGGAAAGTGTGTCAGTGTTAGACAGTAACCATGGTAACAGGTGGGTGGACAGGAGACATTCGAACACCACAAATAAGGCACTCACAAATGCGGCCGTTCACAACAGCGCAGCGCCGAAGGCCGAGTGCCTTTGCAAACAACACGTGGTGGTCGAATCGGACGTGGTGGTCGAATCGGTAGAGCGCTGACCTCCCGTGAGGGAGGTCGGGAGTTTTTCTTAGAAAACCGCTTTTGATCCAGAGATCTATGAAGATATATATATATTATATATATATGGGTGTGTATGTACATATATATATGCATATGTGTGGATGTATGTATATGTGGAATATAAGCATTATATGTATATAGATTGGCGGTGCTGCCTTTTATTATTTATTTATTATTATTTATTTATTCGCTGCTATGATATACGATTTGCTCCGGGTCTGCTGGCGCCACCGATCCGGTGCCGATCCGGCCAAATCGCCTTTCGCCTGAACCATTTTAGCTTTTTTAGTCTGGCCATAAGCCCTGAACAAATAAATGAGGGTTCCACCACACTGCTCATCTGACTTTGTCCTTGATTTACACACTTTGCAGCAACACAAATTTATATATGGATATGTATGCATGTATGTACATATAATATATATATATACATACATGCACACATATGTACATACACACCCATATACATACCTACATAAATATATATATATATTTATATAATATAAATATATATATATATAAATATATATATATATAGTAAAAACCTCTCTAAATCGACCGATCTTGGGACCGACTTTAACTTTTAAGTGACGGAGGTGATCGGTATAGGGAGTTAGAATATGGTTACAATGGTATCGTTGGGACCTAAATAAAGTGGTCGATCTGTGGAGGTGGTCGGTTAGAGAGGTTTTACTCTACTAAATAACATGTATTTTAAAATAACATTCTTTAACCGATGGTTCTGGTTTACTGTAACGGCTGTGTGAACAAAGGAACATACCAAAACATAACAGTGCCACCATTATATATACATTCACATAATGAATCACACAGATATATAGTTATATATACTACAATGTGCACACTGTGGCAGGGTGGATGCTGTTCACATACAACACAGCCTGGGAGAGGCTGGAGAGGCCAAGTTAACTAAATATGTGTCAGTCTTACAACCTCTCATCATCAGATGTGATAGGGCAGGCAGCCAGTCTCCCGCCCCGCCCCCGCCAGCCCACACTCCGCCCCGCCCCGCCCCCCCCCCCCCCACCCCCCCCCCCCCCCCCCACCCCCCCCCCGCCCCCCCCCGCCCCCCCCACCCCCCCCCCCCACCCACCCCCCGCCCCGCCCCGCCCCCCCCCCCCACACCCCCCCCCCCCCGCCCCCGCCCCCCCCACCCCCCCCGCCCCCCCCCCGCCACCCACCCCCCCCCCGCCACCCACCCCCCCCCCCCCCCCGCCCCCTCCACCCACACTCCGCCCCGCCCCGCCCCCGCCAGCCCACACTCCGCCCCGCCCCGCCCCCGCCACCCACACTCCGCCCCGCCCCGCCCCCGCCACCCACACTCCGCCCCGCCCCGCCCCGCCCCGTGCTAACCCGATGTTGCTCACCTGTCTACCCGTGAGCCACTCACCTACCTTGACCTAGCCCACCCCTTCAACGCACGCACCGCCAAGGACACGCGCGTCATGAAACCGTTATCTATTTCCCCATAGAACAACTTCATGGAATGGGTATATATATATACATTTATAGAATGTGTGTATATCTATAGATTTAAATATATTTAAATATATATATATATATATATATATATAGATAGATATGCCACAAATGTATATTGTATAGATATATATATATATACAATATACATATATATATATATACAATATACATTTGTGGCATGTGTTATGTACACAAGTTAACTGTAAATATGTGTGTTCGGGAGAAGCCATGGTAACTGTAAATGTGTATGTGTGGACGAGGCCAAGTATATTGTAAATGGGGGGGGGGGGGGGGGGGGTGTTGGAGAAGCAATTAACTGTAAATATGTATGTGTGGACGAGGCCAAGTAATTGTAAATGGGGGGGGGGGGGGGTTGGAGAAGCCAATTAACTGTAAATATGTGTGTGTGGACGAGGGCAAGTATATTGTACATGGGTGTGTGCTGGAGAAGCCAAGTAACTGTAAATATGTATGTGTGGACGAGGCCAAGTATATTGTAAATGGGTGTGTGCTGGAGAAGCCAATTAAATGTAAATGTGTGTGTGTGGACGAGGCCAAGTATATTGTAAATGGGTGTGTGCTGGAGAAGCCAATTAAATGTAAATGTGTGTGTGTGGACGAGGCCAAGTATATTGTAAATGGGTGTGTGCTGGAGAAGCCAATTAACTGTAAATATGTGTGAGGCAGTCATGGTAACTCCACATGTGTCTGTGTGTGTGGGGGGGGGGGGGGCAGAGACTAAGATAACTGCAAATGTGTGTGCGGGAGGGGGCTAAGTTAACTAAATGCTCTCCGGTGGGTTTTTCCCCCGTACCACCCACCCCAATGGGCCCTCCCTCTCCTGCCACCACCCTTAATCATCATGAACGAACCATCAACACACCGAACATCCTACACAACTATCACTCTGTTTAAACACATTGAACATTATATAAGACAGATACAATGTCTTGTCAACTCTGAACTTAACTTGTTTTATAAGAGAAAAAATTTAACCCACAACGATTATTTGAGTTGCCCTGAGTATACACCTTTTACTCGGTGCTGCTCCTCATTTTTGCATGAACTACAGTGACTGTTGCTGTACATTATACAGCAGGAGCCACTCCCTTAATTCTACAGGATCGGTGCTGTAACTAATACAGCACTGATCAAACTTAGATTATTGAGACTGCCAATTCTAATAGTAAGATGGCCGGAAGACCAGTGCCCCGGCGCTGACAAATGTCATGTTCAGATGAATAAATACTTTACCAACAAAAAAAAAAAGAATGTGTGTGTGGGAGAGGCTAAGTAAATTGTAAATGGTGTGTGTTCAGGAGATGCCAATTAACTGTAAATATGTGTTAGAAAAGCCAAGTTAACTGCAAATATGTGTGCGCGGGAGAAGCCAAGTTAAAGTTGCACAGTCCGATGGTTTTGAATTTCTGAATTTTTCTGAGATAAATATATTAGATCAATCACTAGTATCTACTTTACATTAGTTCAAAGTTACTTTTATTTTAAATGGTAAACTTTTTAGATATTTTGAGTGCAAACATGGAAAATTAGTTTTGGCAAGCTTGCCAAAACTCTGACACCATAGACTTCTGCAGTAACAGGTTTGGTTAAATGGACTCAGTATTGCCTGCTATGCAGAAACAAGTGCTTAATAAGTGCATCAGTACCTAAGTTAGATATGTAAAATCAAATCTAGATGATTGGATTGGTTTTGAAAATTTGATATTTCATCGGACTATGCAGCTTTGGAGGTGGAAATATCAATAACACAAGATACGCAGACGATACAGCACTGCTAGCCTTAACGTCAAATCGACTACAAGATATGGTGGATGAAGTAAAAGAAAAAAGTGAGAGATGTGGCCTCAAAATGAATGTAAAGAAGGCAAAATCCATGGTTGTCAGCAGAAAGGAATACAAACCAAGAGCAGAGATAAAAGTTAATGGTGTAATCTTGGAGCAGATAGAGTCATTTGTGTATCTGGGCCATTTAATAACGAGTGATGGCCGATGTGAAAGAGAGATTAAACGGAGAAAAAACATTGCCAAAACAACATTTCTAAAGATGCAGAAAGTACTAACATCTAGAGACATAAATATAAAAACAAGACTCCGACTGCTAAAATGCTATGTGTGGTCTACACTTTATATTGCTGCGAGACATGGACTTTGAAGAAAGCAATAACAACAAAGCTTGAGGCATTTGAAATGTGGCAATACAGAAGAATGTTAAAAATTCCATGGACAGCAATGATAAGCAACGTGGAGGTCCTAACAAGAATGAAAATAAAGAGACAGATAATACAAACGATCAAAAAACAGAAAAATTAAAATACTTTGGCCACATGATATGACACCAGGAATCACAGAGAAGAATACTGGAAGGGAAGATAGAAGGGAAAAGACCAAGAGGGAGAAGGAGAACAACATGGATGGACAACATCACTGAGTGGACAGCAATGAGCCATGTGGAATGCGTGAGATGACAGGAAGAGATGGAGGTCCATTGCAGCCAACCTTCTTCGAGAAGATGGCACCCATTGATTGATTGATGCAGCTTTAAGTAAATGTTTGTGTGTGGAATGGCCAAATGAACTAAATATGTGTGTGTGTGTGTGTAAGTGTGTGAGAGGCTGGAGAGGCCAAGTTAATTACATGTGTGGGGGGGGGGGCGGGGGAGTCGATGGTATTGTAGATGTGTGAGTGTGTGTGAGTGTGTGAGTGTGGGAGAGGCTGGAGAGGCCAAGTTAACTAAGTGTGTCGGGTGGGGGGGGGGGGGGGGGCGGGGAGAGGGCGGGTGAAGGTATTGTGAGTGTGAGTGTGTGGTGAGAGTGTGGGGAGAGGCTGGAGGGAGGCCAAGATTAGAGTAAGTGTGTCGAGGTTGGGCGGGGAGGCGGGGGCGTTCGTGGGGGGAGGCGAAGGTAATTGTAGATGTGTGAGTGTGTGTGAGTGTGTGAGTGTGGGAGAGGCTGGAGAGGCCAAGTTAACTAATGCCTGGTACACACCTACCGTATACGATTCGTGCACTAAAACTCGCGACTCGACCCGACCCGCTTAAAACTGAAAACGGGCCGATTCATTTTTCAAATTGCGAATTGCAATCGTAATCGTCCCGTTTTAGCCCTAAAACTGAGTTTTTAGTCGCGAATCGCAATCGCTAGGTGTGTGCGGGGAGCGCACATCTAGCGATTTTTGTGCGCGAAACGGGCAGTTTTAGATCGTATACGGTAGGTGGGTGCGCACAAATGGTAGGTGTGTACTAGGCATAAGTGTGTCGGGTGGGGGGAAGGCGAAGGTAATTGTAGATGTGTGAGTGAGTGTGTGTGAGTGTAAGAGTGTGTGTGGGGATAGGCAGGAGAGGCCAAGTTAACTAAATGTGTGTGGTGGGCGATGGTAAATGTAGATGTGCGAGTGTGTGTGAGTGTGAGTGTGTGTGAGTGTGGAAGAGGCTGGTGAGGCCAAGTTAACTAAATATGTGTGTGTGAGGGGGAGGCGATGGTAATTGAAGATGTGTGAGTGTGTGTTAGTGGGGGAAAGGCTGGAGAGGCCAAGTTAACTAAATATATGTGTGTGGGGGGGGGGGGGGAGAAACGAAGGTAATTGTAGATGTGTGAGTGTGTGTGTTAGTGTGAGAGGCTGGAGAGGCCAAGTTGACTAAATGTGTGTGTGGGGGGGGGGGGGGGAGGCAAAGGTAACTGTAGAGGTGATGGTAATTGTAGATGTGTCAGTGTGTGTGTCAGTGTGAGAGGCTGGAGAGGCCAAGTTGACTAAATTTGTGTGTGTGTGTGTGAGTGTGAGAGGCTGGAGAGGCCAACAGCCGCGCTGTCTCTACCTGTGGGTCGGGGTCTATGTATATACCTGTGTGACGTCACACAGTCAACTGCCTGGTGGTACGTACAGTAAAACCACCCTACTCAACTCCAGTAACATACCGCCTCCAGCACCACCCGACACACGCACCCACAGCGAGCTTATCACCACCACCACCACAGCTTCTGAATCTAATCTCCAACTTGGTAGATCGTGGGATTCGAACCCACGGGTTTAAACCCTGGTCAAGTCAAACCAATGACATACAAATTTACTGGTTGGCTCAGTGTCAGGATAATATGACTGAGTGGGGTATCGGGTCATGTTGCTGGCAGCCTGGTCTCCCAGTGGGGCAACACTATAAAGTCACCATGAGTGCACACTGTCACAAGTTGGTATCCGTCTTGATATGACCTTAGATATTGCCAGGACGTAAAACTCCAACAACCAACCAACCAATCTAATCTCCGACCAACTAATGCTAGCATCAATGGTTTGTAAATCGGTTTGAAAGCTACTAAAAAGTGGCCATCTGAACACCTTAAGCAGGAACGAAAATAAACAGACAAAGAGTAAAAGGGTCAAGTTGGATTGGGTAGATCGCTTGGGGTTTTACATTCTCGCAACTGATGATTGGTTGGTTGTTGGAGTTTTACATCCTGTCAACATCTAAGGTCATATCAAGACAGGTACCGACTTGTGACAGTGCATGCATACTCATGGCAACTTTATAGTGCTGCACCACTGTGAAATCAGGCTGATGGCACCATAACCCAATATCACACTCATTCACATTTTCCTACTGAGCTAACCAGTCTTTGCCCTATCCTATTAATGGCGAGTGCCAGGCTAGGAAGTGACAAGTATCAATTGTATAAGTCATTGGTTTGACTCGACCGGAAACTGAACTTCCTACCTTCCGCACGCAAGGCTCGCGCTCTACCGACGAAGTCATATATAACGATAGTGTACACTTATCTTATAGTGGGAAAGCATGCAGTGAGCACCATGACCTGATTTCTGTTACAGTATCCAGCTAGTGGCCTAAGTAGGCATTGCCCTATCCTAGTATAGTACAACCCCGCTAAACCAAGCTCGGTTAAACCAACTGATCGGTCAATCCACACTTTTTTCGGCGACCCGACAAAATACGACCATTTATCATATAAAAAAGTTGGTTAAACCAAAGTTGGTTAATCCAAATTATCGGTTAATCCAAACAAAATTGTCAGGCCCAGGCCACTTCCGGTACAGTTAAACCAAACTTTCATGTGGTTATAAGGTCATCTGCGACCCCACCAACTTTTTTATATGATAAATTGTAGTATTTTGCCGGGCCGCCGAAAAAAGTTTGGATTAACCAATCGTTTAGTTTAACCAAGCTTGGTTTAATGGGGTTATACTGTATATATATAAGACAATAATCAAAGTGTCCACATACATTGTATATTACATTCATAATCCACCTGTGTTTTTGCCAAAGCCAAGTCAAAGTCAAAGTCAAAGCTCGGTTAAACCAATGATCGGTTAATCCAAACAAATTTCTATGGGCCCTTCAAGTTTGGTTTAACGGGGTTATACTGTAATGCCATCAATGGTAATTATGTCACAGTTTAAAGCTGCATAGTCTGATCGTATTGAGTTTCTGTCATTTGTCTGAGATAAATATATTGAATTGCTTGTTATAATTGATCTTACTTTAGTTTGAAGTAACTTATTTTAAATGGCTAACTGAGATATTTGAAGTGAAAACATGTCAAATTAGTTGTTTGCAAGAACACAAAAAATCCGACACGACAGGCTTCTGCAGTAACAGATTCTATTAAATTGGCTCAGTACTCCCTTCTACGTGGCAACAAATGTCAAATAAGTGCACCAGTATCTAAGTTAGATATGTAGAATAAAATCTAGATAATTGTTTTGGTTTTGCAAATTTGATGTTTTGTTGGATTATGCAGCTTTAAGGGCGGGGACTTCCACAGGTTTAACACACTTCTTCTGACCAGGTAGAGGCTCAGTCTGCATTACTGATCACTGTAACACTGATTTCAACAGGATTAACAGCCAGTGCAGTAAGCCATGGTAGTAGCCTTTTAATTAACCGACTGTCCTTTGCTAATTTGTCCATTCTGATTGGTCATGGAGAAGAATTCGGTCAGAACAGCAACATTGTCACTGATCGAAATGTTCAGTGAATGATCAGAACGAGGATCAAACTTCTGGGTTTTTCTTTTGGTGAATGTAATTTTATTCACTGAACAAATTTGAGTTTGCTGTGCCTGCCAAGGCACTGGTCTTCCAGCCATGCACCATGACAGTTACATCTGTTTTATTATCATCATTATTTGTATTATTATTATCATTACTATTATTATTATTTTGCTTGATGTCCAATAGACGATGATAAAAAAACAATGTGCTCTAGAGGCGTCGTTAAATATAACAAACTTTCTTTATTATTATTATTATTATTATTATTATTAGTAGTAGTAGTAGTAGTAGTAGTAGTAGTAGTAGTAGTAGTACTAGTACTAGTAGTAGTAGTAGTAGTAGTAGTAGTAGTAGTAGTAGTAGTAGTAGTAGTAGTAGTAGTAGTATTATCATTGACTCAGCCTGGGATCGAACCAGTGACCCATCCCCTTGAGAAGAAAGTGATCTACTCATTAGGCCACCCTGAAGGCTTCAACTATGAAACGCCATCAATTATTGATGGATTTACTTGTTCCTGTGTTATTATTATCATTATTATTACTATTAATATTATTATTATCATGCGTTCTTGTTGTCAAATCTTTAATTCAGTATATATTATATATATTATATATATATTATATATATTATATATATTATATATATATTATATATATTATATATATTATATATATTATATGCCTATGTGTAGATGTACATAATTCCACGTTGTAAACAAAAGGCAGATGGCTTGCTGAGAGGGGACAGTTGAGGGGGTAGACAAGACAACCGTTGTGTGGCTGTGCTGCGACTGTCTGCTTTTGAGTGTGTGAATGTGTGGCAGGATCCATTAACACACAGGTAGCCGCTGGTGCTGTTATCGCTGGTGCTGCTACTGGCTTTGGTTCTGCTGCTGGTGCTGCTGCTGGTGCTGGTGCTTCTGGCTTCAGGCAGTCTATTGCTAGATCAACACCTACTGCACATCGACATGCTGTCAGTCTCACCATTGACAAGACGGATGGCTACATGCACAACTGAGCACCAGATCACTAGAAACTGTCACAACACTGTCAACACAACTAGACTGTCAACACAACCAGACACTGTCAACACAATCAGACACTGGCACCATACTCATTAACGGGAAAGGACATCACCAAATCACTATACACTGCCACAACATTGTCAGCACAACCAGACACTGTCACAACACTGTCAGAATAACCAGACACTGTCACAACACTGTAAGCATAACCAGACACTGTCAGCATAACCAAACACAGTCACAACACTGTCAGCATAACCAGACTGTCACAGCACTATCAGCATAACCAAACACTGTCACAACACTGTCGGCATAACAAGACACTGTCACAACACGGTCAACATAACCAGTCACTGTCACCATAACCAGATACTGTCACAACACTGTTAGCATAACCAAACACTGTCACAACACTGTCAGCACAACCAGACTGTCACAACACTGTCAGCTTAACCAGACACTGTCACAACACTGTAAGCATAACCAGACACTGTCACAACACTGTCGGCATAACCAAGCACAGTCACAACACTGTCAGCATAACCAGACTGTCACAGCACTGTCAGCATAACCAAACACTGTCACAATACTTTCGGCATAACAAGACACTGTCACAACATGGTCAACATAACCAGTCAGTATCACCATAACCAGATACTGTCACAACACTGTTAGCATAACCAGACACTTTTACACCACTGTCTCTCACAACCAGACTGTCACAACACTGTCAGCTTAACCAGACACTGTCACAACACTGTCAACACAACCAGACACTGTCACAACACTGTCAACACAACCAGTCAATGTCACCACACTCATAAAAATGTCAACGGACCAACAGGTTTCCACCTGGCGCTACCACAACCAGAAGCACTTGGTCCTCCCGTGAACAGAATCAGAGCCACTGTCACATAACCACTGTCATAAGTACCCTTACTCCACCTATCAGTCACAATCAGTGTCACATAACCACTGTCACATAACCACTGTCATAAGTACCTGCACTCCACCTGTCAGTCACAATCAGTGTCACATAACCACTGTCACATAACCACTGTCATAAGTACCCGCACTCCACCTGTCAGTCACAATCAGTCACATAACCACTGTCATAAGTGCCCACACTCGACCTGTCAGTCACAATCAGCGTCACATAACCACTGCCATAAGTACCCACACTCCACCTGTCAGTCACAACCAGTGTCACATAACCACTGTCATAAGTACCTGAACTCCACCTATCAGTCACAATCAGCGTCACAACCACTGTCATAAGTACCCACACTCCACCTGTCAGTCACAATCAGAGTCACATAACCACTGTCATAAGTACTTGCACCCCACCTGTCAGTCATAATCACTGTTATATAATCACTGTCATTTACTGCATTTTCTATAACCAGTGAAACATGAAGTACACCAAAGTACCAGATGAAGTCTATTTCTGTCTTTTGTGTTGTTTGTCTGTGTCGTTATAAATGTTTCCAACAATTGTGCAAGCTTATAAGTTTTAGATGTGCTATTGTCAACTACTTTGATGTTTCTACTTTGTGAAATTACATTTAACTATAGATAGGCGTCTGCTATCCAACTCTTATAAGCACATATGGGTGTTTTTATAAGGACTGAGGGAAGGGGTAAATGATGGAGGGTGGGCGAGAGGGAGAGACGGAGAGAAGGAGAGAGCGAGAGAGGAAGAGAGGGAGAAAGAGAGAGAGGAAGAGAGAAAGGAAGAGAGGGGGGAAGAGAGAGAGAGGAAGAGAGGGGGGAAGAGAGAGGATTGATTGATTGATTGATTGATTGGTGGTTGTTTTACGCCGTGTCGGCAGCATAGGCCATATTCACGGTGAGAAATGTTTGTTTTTTGTTCAAACCATCGCTTTTACATGTAAAAGCAGACAATCAATTATGTGCCAATAGACACTCATTAAATTAGAAAGCTCACAATCATATATTTGTGGTCAAGGGAAACAAATTCCCATAGAAAAAGAAAAGTTTTATTAATAATTGATAGAATCTATTTAGTAAACTATATGAGGTGGTACAGTCCAGCTGCCCTCAAAAAGGCTAAAATGTTTTCCTGTTTTACATTAGTAAAAGGTCATGCATACTGTCTGCAGTGTAGAACTGTTGGCGCAGGGCCAAAAAAATCAACGCAACTTAGTAAAATGTGTTTGAGTGTCAGCGGGGACTGACACCCAATACATTCAGGGGGAGGTTCCCCCTTGAGCAGAAAAGCATGTGTAAGCCACGAGTGGCCAATACGGCAGCGGCTAAGGACACTTGGTCCCGCCGACCTCCCGCATGAGTCTGTGGTGGCTTTCCCACAGATGGTTCAATTTCTTTAAGTTTATTAATGTTTTCATCCCACTCATGTTGCCATTTGGATTTTATGTGGGTGGCTATTAGTGGTTTCAGATCAGAGTGAGGGATCAAACAGGGTGATGGTACGCCAAGAGAGGAAGAGAGGGAGGAAGACCGGGGGTGAAGGAGGACGAGAAGGCGAGAGTGAGGGAGAGAGGAAGGGAGAGGGAGAGTGAGAGTGAGTGAGGGTGTGAGGGAGGGAGGGAAGGAGGGAGGGAGGGAGAGGGAGAGAGGGGGGTAGAGAGGGTGGGAGAGGGAGAGGGAGAGAGGGAGGGAGAAAGAGAGAGAGTGGAGATAGAGAGAGGGAGGGAGGGGAGATGGAAATCGGAGAGGGAGTGAATGACGCTTCTTTTACACCACGTCGGTATTCGTCATTCAAGACATTGACATCATGACAGTGACAGCATGACAGTGACAAATCTGAGTTGACAGTTTAACAGGATGTTCACTCTATCAAGTTCATACCAATCGTGCGTTGGATTTGCTTGTTTGTTTGTTTGTTTGTTTGTTTGTTTGTTTGTTTGTTGTGTCATCCGTTAGAACTGACACAGTGCGGAAACATAAACAAAGAGCGAATATTGACAATCAAGCCAGACGTTGACAGCGCGTAATGTCAGCGACA
Organism: Branchipolynoe longqiensis; assembly: GCA_030323885.1. Taxonomy (NCBI): domain Eukaryota; kingdom Metazoa; phylum Annelida; class Polychaeta; order Phyllodocida; family Polynoidae; genus Branchipolynoe; species Branchipolynoe longqiensis. The sequence continues at coordinate 17,102,165 of CM059203.1, forward strand.
ATGACAGAGAGCGTGTTAAGGTTCGACCTGCTCACCAGCTGCTCGGAGATGCTGTCTCTGTACACCACCATCTGCCCGTGCTGCTGCCCTTGTTATTGTACAGGGTCCTCGATCAGGATCACCAGCGATATCAGGGCCAGCCCTCGGCGCCGCGTCCCCGTCAACATCCGGGCCTCCATGCCTGCCGAGCCCGCCTAGCGTCCTCTGTAAGCCGCGTCTAATGGCGCCCTCTCTGAGTCTAACACGGCGAGCTGCTCCTCAACATGCCGAGTCACTCACCGGGGCACCTTAGGCGATACTTCCCATACCAACCCGCCTGCCAACCTGCCTGTCCGCCAACCTGCATGTCCTGATGGAACACTGCGGCAGTTTGCACGCCTCTCCGCCGGGTGGCGCCACCCAGCTCCCGGCAGGTGAGACTGAGGAGGAGGAGGAGGAGGAGGAGGAGGAGGAGGAGGAGAGGAGCAGCTGCCCGCCCCTGACCCGTCCGTCCACTCCCGGGCCTGGCACGGAGCTGTGACCGGCCTTGGATGGCTTGGTTCCGGGTACACGCTCTACTGCCGTGCCCGTCCAACTGTCGCCATTGTCCCACTGCTGGTACCCGGCGATCCGCCAGTGATCTCGCTACGGGAGCTGCTCCGACCTGCTCCGAGCTGATGTGAGCAGGTCCTGGTTTGTGTGATTGTGTGCTTGTGTTCGGGGCTCGCGCTGCGTGTTTGCTGCTTGTTTGGGCGGGGCGGGGCGAAGGAACGAGGGGAGGAGGAGGGGGGGGGGGGGGGGGGGGGGGTGGTCTGGTTGTCCTGTAGTGTAGTTCCCTGTAGCCACCGCCGCCGCTGCTTCTGCTGCTGCTGCTGCTGCTGCTGCTGCTGCTGCTGCTGCTGCTGCTGCTGCTGGCCCGTAATACACAGGAAACCATTAGAGCAGCAGCAGCAGCTGCGGCTGTTGTAGAGGGTGTGCGGGTACGGTGCAGTCTCGGCCAGCTGACAAGGACTCAGTGTGCACACTGTGGCGGGTTTAACGAGGCTGCAGGGGAGGGGAGGGGGGGGGGGGGGAGGATAGGGGGGGGAGAGCAGAGGAGGAGAGCAGAGGAGAGCAGATAGGGAGAGGAGGGGGAGGGGGAGAGGGGAGTGGAGGGGGAGTGGAAGGAAGGGAGGAGGGAGGGGAGGGAGGGGAGGGGAGTGGGAGGGGGATGGGGAGGAGAGGGAGGTGGAAGGGAGGGAGGGGATGGAGAGGGGTAGGAGAGGGGAGGCGGGGAGGGGGGAAGGGGAAGGGGATGGAATGGGAAGGGGAAGGGAGGGAGAAAGAGGGGGGGCTGGGGCGGAGGCGGGGCGGGGCGGGGCGAGCGGGGCGGGGCGGGGCGGGGCGGGCGGGGCGGGGCGGGGCGGGGCGGGGCGGGGGCGGGCGGGGCGGGGCGGGGCGGGTCGGGGCGGGGGCGGGGCGGGGCGGGGCGGGGCGGGGCGGGGCGGGGCGGGGCGGGGCGAGGCGGGGTTGGGTGGGGCAAGTATGAAGGAAGGGAAGGGGGGAGGGGGGGTTGTCAGTATCCAGCCTCCAGCATCAACTGCCTCGCCAACTACGACGTGCGCCAGTACGGCTCGGGGTGGCGGCGGTGTTGGCGGGTGGGGCACCACCCTTGGCGTACCATCACCCTGGGGGCCGCCCGCCACCCTGTATCAATGTATATATGTATAATAAGTTGCATATAATCATTATATATATAATGAACATATAAAACTTATTATATAATCTATATATTAATATATACATATATAGATTATATATAATGAACATACAAAACTTATTATATATATACAATAATATATATAATAATATAAATACTAATATATATACATTATATATATAATGAACATAGTAAACTTGTTATAAATATATACACACATATATATATATATATATAAATTTGCCTGTAGCGGTGATGGGATGGACAAGTCTTTATTGCTGTCTGGGCTAGCAATTATATGCCTACCGGTTACAAAGTTTGAAATCTGGGTGAACAATGAACAAATATGGTGGATCGGCTGCTGAACCCGCCGTTTTGGCACCACCTAGGGCAGTCCCAGGCTTCCAGGGAATGGCCATTGATTGGACAATATCGATATATCCCTAACGAGCCAAATGCAGGATAATTAATTATTAATCAATCGATAATAATAATAATAATTAGAACCATTTAATTCCGGCATTTATATACGCATACTATATTATACTGCTTATATATCACGGCCAAGTCAAACCAATGACTTATAACATTGATACTTGTCGCTACCTAGCCAGGTGCTCGCCATTACTAAGATAGAGCAAGGACCGGTCAGCTCAGCATCAGGATAATGTGACTGAGTGGGATATCGGGTCATGGTGCCGGTGGCCTGATGTCCGAGTGGGGCAGAACTATAAGGTTACCATGAGTGCGCACTGTCACAAGTCGGTACCCGTCCTGATATGACCGTAGATGTTCCCAGGAAGTAAAACTCCAACCACCCACCAACCAGCGACAGGGCGGAATTCACCAGAGCAAACCAGGAACCAGATACCAGATCATGTTTACAAGGGGAAGATGACTTAGGGAACATTAGCAATGTGCAGTCCTTCAGCTGACTGTCTTTAAGTTGCTAAATATTGACTAATTTATTTGTGTCAAGCGACTATTGTTCACAAGTTGATAAACATGTAGCGAGAGATCATGTGTGTAAACAGTTACAATGACAACTTGGTACCATATATATACATAGATATAATTACATAATGAATATGACGCACTCAAATAATCTATACACACGTGATATATAAAATGTCCATTCAATCAATGCTACGGTAATGCCCCGAACATTAACACATCAATGTTGGTAATGCCTTAGAATGCCTCAATCTATAGCCACAGTATTATCCCAATCATGCTTCAATCGATGCCTACGGCATTACAATAACAATGCCTCAACCGATGCCATCATACTTTATAACCCATGCCTCCATTAATGCAGCGGTAATTTGTCAAGTACTGCCTCAATGAATATCTCTGTTATCACATCAGCAATGAATCCGGTATTGTATCAGTGTTGCCTTATTCCTTCAGTAATTCCCCAATCAATGCCTCGGTTATTCATTCAATAATTCCCCAACCAATGCCTGTTATCCCCTCACTAATATCGTCGTTATTGCGTCAGTAATGTCTTATCCATTTCAGCAATGTTAGAATCAATACCTCTCTTACCTCAGTAATGGATCAATCAAGGCCTTCAATATTATATCAATAATACATCCTGCCTCAATCAATACCTCTGTTATTGGCACAGTAATGGTTCAATCAAAACATCCGTTATTTTACCAACGATGCGTTATCCCTTCAGTGAAGCCTCAATCAATACTATATTACTACCTCATTAATTCCACAATCAATGACTCGATCGTTGTATTAATAATGGCTCTTGCCTTCAGTAATGCCTGGATCTTCAGAAAATGGCTACATTTATGGTTGCCTCAGTCGGTGCCCCATTACTGCCCAATGAACCCTGCCAGACCCCGATTATGCCCCACTGAATACCTCCAGCAGTGCAACAGCTTATACTGATAAATGATATATGTACTGCCTCACTTGCTATCCGGACCGCACTCTGTCCACACCTCTCTCTATATCCTCTCTGCCGGCCTTGCTCCTCCTTGATATGTCTAAAAAGAGTTCCAGGAGGGGGGGGGGGCCCGCCGGCATTTCACTTTCTACTCTTACTCTGTCCGTGTCTATGGCTCGCTGGTTGGTCGCCATAGAGCAGATAGACACGGTCCTTTGACTCAACTCTCCTCATTTCTCTTTCCTATACTCTACCCTTTTTTTCTTCTCCCAGGCATACTCCTCCCCCTGACCAGGGCAGTTGTGTGCTTGGGTGGGGCCCTGTACCATTACATTTTCTCTCGCTTTGTTCTCATTGCTGGATCCACCGCTGCACCCATCTTTACCCGTCCTTCCTCGAAACCCTTGCTGCTGTCGACTGGATACAAGTGCCAACTACCGCTCAACTACCGCCGGACCGAAGAGATTCGGTGCCGCCTCAACGCTTCGCCGTTACAATGTTGTAAAGATGTCCCCAGCTTCTACAACACTCCCTACTGAAGTTAAGTCTTCAACCAAAGATTGGGCCGATTTATCGGAGTCTCTCTATTAATGTTGCAGTTCTGCAACCGGTAACCATCGTAAGGTTACAAACCACCCCCAAAGTCAAAGTACTGCCTCAGTACATGCCTCAGTCAATGCATGCATTTTGAGCTCAGCTCATGCCTCTGTAAATACCCAAGTCTATACCTCAATCAATGTATCAATCAATTCCTGGATTATGGGATCAATCTATACCTCCATCAATACCCCAATCTAATTAATTAATGTCCCAGTCAATGCCTGCATTAAGTTATCAATCTACACCTCCATCAATACACCAATCGACGCCTTCATTAACATCCCAGTCAATGCCTACATTGCGGATTCAATCTATACCTCAATCAATAAGCCAATCTGTGTTGGGGGCTCAATCTAGCTTACAACATCAATACGCCAATGTACGCATTCAGTAATGCCCAGTCAATGCCTCCATTAAGGGATCAATCTATGCCTCCATCAATATGCCAATCTATGCCTTCATTAATGCCCAGTCAATGCCTTCATTAAGGGATCAATCTATGCCTCCATCAATATGCCAATCTATGCCTTCATTAATGCCCAGTCAATGCCTTCATTAAGGGATCAATCTATGCCTCCATCAATATGCCAATCTATGCCTTCATTAATGCCCAGTCAATGCCTTCATTAAGGGATCAATCTATGCCTCCATCAATACGCCAATCTATGCCTTCATTAATGCCCAGTCAATGCCTCCATTAAGGGATCAATCTATGCCTCCATCAATATGCCAATCTATGCCTTCATTAATGCCCAGTCAATGCCTTCATTAAGGGATCAATATATGCCTCCATCAATATGCCAATCTATGCCTTCATTAATGCCCAGTCAATGCCTTCATTAAGGGATCAATCTATGCCTCCATCAATACGCCAATCTATGCCTTCATTAATGCCCAGTCAATGCCTTCATTAAAGATCAATCTATGCCTCCATCAATACGCCAATCTATGCCTTCATTAATGCCCAGTCAATGCCTTCATTAAGGGATTAATCTATGCCTCCATCAATACGCCAATCTATGCCTTCATTAATGCCCAGTCAATGCCTTCAATAAGGGATCAATCTACGCCTTCATCAATACGCCAACCTACGCATTGATTAATGCCCAGTCAATGCCTTCATTGAGGGATCAATCTACGCCTCCATCAATACGCCAACCTATGCATTGATTAATGCCCAGTCAATGCCTTCATTGAGGGATCAATCTACGCCTCCATCAATACGCCAACCTACGCATCGATTAATGCACAGTCAATGCCTTCATTAAGCGATCAATCTATGCCTCCATCAATACGCCAATCTATGCCTTCATTAATGCCCAGTCAATACCTTCATTAAGGGATTAATCTACGCCTTCATCAATACGCCAACCTATGCATTGATTAATGCCCAGTCAATGCCTTCATTAAGGGATCAATCTACGCCTCCATCAATACGCCAACCTATGCATTGATTAATGCACAGTCAATGCCTTCATTAAGGGATCAATCTATGCCTCCATCAATATGCCAATCTATGCCTTCATTAATGCCCAGTCAATGCCTTCAATAAGGGATCAATCTACGCCTTCATCAATACGCCAATCTACGCATTCATTAATTCCCCCATCAATGCCTCCATTATGCGTTCAGCTGATGCATCCGTCTATGCCATGGACAATGCCTGCATTAGAGGCTGAGTTCATGCCCCGGTCAGCGTCTGAGTGAATCCCACAGTGCGTGACTGATGCACTGCTTCCGCGTCCTTTCAAGTGTATCAGTGAGTGGTTGAATGACGGAAGCTTTACTTTGCGTCTCGGTCTGTTGAGCTTAGACTTGAGCTGTTAAGGCTATGAGGCACGGGACGCAGGGATCAGCTCAGTGAGGCCGCCGGTACCAGCGGACGGCTGTACGACTCATACATAATGTAGGTACCAGCCTCGCGCGGGACACATCAATACAGGCGTCTACAGGGCACCACTGCAATACCCACGCCGATACACACGGCACTCAAAGAGCAGGGCACTGCATCAGGACGTAGCACATGGTGAACAGGTCACGCCAATACACACGACATCATCACATCAAAATACACATGACATCTTCACAATACACACGATAATCCATGGACAGGATACAATAAAATACACAGCATTCGAAAAGCATAGCACTGCGTCAGGACACAGCACAAGGTGAGCAGGGTATGCCAATACACATGACATCACCAAACATCAGCACAATACACACGGCAATCAATGAACAGGATACAACATAGCACACAGCACTAAACAAGCATGACACACAATACACAGCACTGCAGCGACATACACACAACACTCAACAAGCTTGACACAACCACAACACATCAAAGGACAGCGGGGATAAAATTATACACAAAACACTCAACAAGCATTACACAACCACAATGACCATTACACGATACACAGGAGAGCAGTGATATACACACAATGCACAGCAAACATGACACAACCACAAAACATTACAGCAGCGATATACACACAACATTCAACAAACATGACACAACCACAACACACATTACACGATACACAGGTCAGCAGTGATATACACACAACACTCAACAAACATGGCACAACCATAACACACAGTACACACAATAAACAGGGCCGCAGTGATATACACACAACACCCAAGAAGCATGACACAACCATAACACATCACACGATACACAGGACAGCAGTGATATACACACCACACTCAACAAGCTTGATACAACCACAACACATCACACAATACACAGGACAGCAGTGATATACACACAACACTCAACAAACTTGACACAACCACAACACATTACACGATAGCAGTGATATACACACAACACACAACAAACATGACACAACCACAACACATCACACAATAGCAGTGATATACACACAACACACAACAAACTTGACACAACCACAACACATCACACGATAGCAGTGATATACACACAATACACAACAAACTTGACACAACCACAACACATCACACAATACACAGGACAGCAGTGATATACACACAACACTCAACAAACATGACAACCACAACACATCACACGATAGCAGTGATATACACACAACAAACTGGACACAACCACAACACATCACACAATACACAGGACAGCAGTGATATACACACACAACACTCAACAACCATGACAACCACAACACATCACACGATAGCAGTGATATCCACACAACACACAACAAACTTGACACAACCACAACACATCACACAAAACACAGAACAGCAGTGATATACACACAACAAACATGACACAAGCACAACACATTACACGATATCAGTGATATACACAACAAACATGAGACAACCACACTAAACACAACACTTGACAGAAAGAAGGCAACGAGCCTAGCCAGCCGCCCACCCTCCCCACCCCTGAGGACGCTGTTCATTACTCAGGCAACAGGACCCTTCACCAGGATGCACATAAGTCAGCCTAGTAACCCCATGACAACCACACCCCGACGCCTACATGGCCCCCCGCCCACAACTCACAGCCAACAGCAGCCCCAGCACCACCACTACAATACCCACCTCGCAGAGTGCTAACCCTCACACACACAACATACACACAACACACACCACCACTACAATACCCACCTCGCAGAGTGCTAACCCTCACACACACAACATACACACAACACACACCACCACTACAATACCCACCTCGCAGAGTGCTAACCCTCACACACACAACATACACACAACACACACACCACTACAATACCCACCTCGCAGAGTGCTAACCCTCACACACACAACATACACACAACACACACCACCACTACAATACCCACCTCGCAGAGTGCTAACCCTCACACACACAACATACACACAACACACACCACCACTACAATACCCACCTCGCAGAGTGCTAACCCTCACACACACAACATACACACAACACACACCACCACTACAATACCCACCTCGCAGAGTGCTAACCCTCACACACACAACATACACACAACACACACCACCACTACAATACCCACCTCGCAGAGTGCTAACCCTCACACACACAACATACACACAACACACACCACCACTACAATACCCACCTCGCAGAGTGCTAACCCTCACACACACAACATACACACAACACACACCACCACTACAATACCCACCTCGCAGAGTGCTAACCCTCACACACACAACATACACACAACACACACACCACTACAATACCCACCTTGCAGAGTGCTAACCCTCACACACCCACACCATACACACAACACACACCACCACTACAATACCACCAACTACATACACTCCAGAGTGCTAACCCTCACACACACAACATACACACAACACACACCACCACTACAATACCCACCTCGCAGAGTGCTAACACTCACACACACAACATACACACAACACACACCACCACTACAATACCCACCTCGCAGAGTGCTAACCCTCACACACACAACATACACCCCACTACAATACCCACCTCCCACATAACTAACCCTAACACACACCACACAACACTACAATACCCACCTCCCACAGTGCTAACCCTAACACACACACCACACAACACTACACTACCCATGTCCCACAGTACTAACCCTCACACACAACATACACAACACAGTACTAACCCTCACACACACACCACTACAATACCCACCTCCCACAGAACTAACCCTCACACACAACATACACAACACTGCAATACCCACCTCCCACAGTACTAACCCTCACACACAACATACACAACACAGTACTAATCCTCACACACACACACCACTACAATACCCACGTCCCACAGTGCTAACCCTTAAACAGAATATACACAACACAGTACTAACCCTCACACACAAGACACACACACCACTACAATACCCACCTCCCACAGAACTAACCCTCACACACAACATACACACAACATACACACAACACTACAATACCCACCTCCCACAGAACTAACCCTCACACACAACATACACACAACATACACCCAACACACACGACACTACAATACCTACCTCCCACAGAACTAACCCTCACACACAACATACACCCACACACACGATACTACAATACCCACCTCCCACAGAACTAACCCTCACACACAAGAGACACACAACATACACACAACACATACAACACTACAATACCTACCTCCCACAGAACTAACCCTCACACCCAAGAGACACACAACATACACACAACACACATGACACTACAATACCTACCTCCCACAGAACTAACCCTCACACACAACATACACACAACATACACACAACATACACCCAACACACACGACACTACAATACCTACCTCCCACAGAACTAACCCTCACACACAACAGACACACAAAATACACACAACACACACGACACTACAATACCTACCTCCCACAGAACTAACCCTCACACACAACAGACACACAACATACACACAACACACACGATACTACAATACCTACCTCCCACAGAACTAACCCTCACACACAACATACACCCACACACACGATACTACAATACCCACCTCCCACAGAACTAACCCTCACACACAAGAGACACACAACATACACACAACACACACAACACACACAACACTACAATACCTACCTCCCACAGAACTAACCCTCACACCCAAGAGACACACAACATACACACAACACACATGACACTACAATACCTACCTCCCACAGAACTAACCCTCACACACACAACATACACACAGCATACACACACAGCACACACACACCACTACAATACCCACCTCCCACAGTACTAACCCTCAAACACACAACACATACAACAAACACTCCACATACAACACACACTCAACCACCAGACGTGGGGGCCGAATCAGTAGAGCGTAGGCTTCCCACACAGAAGGTTCGGGAGTTTGAATCTCAAGCCGATGACTTATCAAATTAATACTTGTCGATACCTAGCCTGGCGCGCAGCATGAATAGGATAGGGCAAAGGCCTGTTTAGGATCAGGATCAGATGACTGAGTAGGATATCGGATCATAGTGTTGGCAGCCTGATTTACCAGTGGGGCAGCACTATACAGTCGCCATGAGTGCGCACTGTCACAAGTCGGTACTCGTCGTGATATGACCATAGACGGCGCGAGGACGTAAAACCCCAATAAACCATAACAACACACACAACACCCACACCACACACTGTGAGAGGTGCATGTCTCTGTGCCCAGTGCCTGTCACCCTAGGATGAGGTGGTGGAGAGGCTTTCGAAGCCATCAGCAGAGAACCTACAGCGCCCCCTGCTGTCATAGTGTGGGGCTTTCCCTGTCAGCCCTGCGCCGTCAGTGTTTAGTGGTGGCGCCACCTGTCGGCAATGGCGGTAATGCACGGCTCTTTTTGTGTTGGCTTGTTTTACGTCCTAGCAACACCTAAGGTCATATCAGGATGGATACTGACTTGTGACAGTGTGCACTCATGGTAACTTAATAGCGCTTAATAGTGCTGTCCCGTCCTGATATGACCTTAGATGTTGCTAGGACGTAAAACAACAACAAACAAACAAACAATAGTGCTGTCCCACTGGGAGACCAGGCTGACAGCACCATGACCTGATATCCCACTCAGTCACATTATCCTGATACTGAGCCAACCAGTCCTTGCCCTATGCTAATAATGCCGAGCCCCAGGCTAGGAAGCGACAAGTATAATTTTTTAAGTCATTGGTTTGACTTGACCAGGGTTCGAACCGCACAATCTACCAAAATGTGTGATGGATACTCAACTCATTCTGTTTTCCCGTCCTGTTTGGGAGAAGCATTGGGAGATCACATACCCATCACGCACAGGACAGCAGTGATATACTCACGACACTCAACAATAATAACCACGATGACAACCTTCCATCACAAAATAAAATAGCCACTCACCAAGGATCTTATTCACCTTTGGTGACCAACTACCTACGACCAAAGAAATGGGTTATAATATAGCACAAAACCATCTTTACTCCTTTTTTGCGCTCCTTTCATTTGTCTCCATTTGTCCTTCTTCATACGCACAAGATCAATAGTTAAGTCAATAGGATCACAAGTTCAATTTAATAACGCCAATATCCTGTATTACTATTATTATTATGATTATGATTATTATTTTTATAATAGAAAAAGTGCAACTGGTTATATTGCACTATAAGAGAGACTTTTAAAACCTTTGTCAAGCTTATTAAGAAGTTATAATTCTAAACACTATCCCTTATATTTGTACTTACTGGATCATAAGACAAGCTCGTCCAGTATATGACTGAGGGAGGAGATAGGGGTGAGGAACAGATGGAAGCTTCCAGCCTTATTATACTCGTATAATTGATTATACAGCATATATATATATCTTAATTATTCTTTAAAAATCATAGAGAAATTTGTGCAATTAAATATACCACACATGACCATAAAACCAGCTAAAGAAACTGCTGTGCAGCACCTTGACCATGTTGCCAGAACGTAAAACTCCAACAACCAACCAGCTACACAGCACCAAGAAATGACATCCATGTGAATCAAATTCATGGACCAAAAAGGAAATCATGTACTGATTCCCGGTGTTTCCAGGAAACATCAAACTGCCATTTTATGATTATTACGGGCCGCCAAAAGATCGCACTCATAAACGCAAATAATCGAAACATTACCTTGAAAATCAAAGCAAATTCACATTCAAATAAATTCGTTCTTTTACACAATTTTGTTAATTAATCAATGGAAATTCCAATTGCTGACAATTAGTGTTCTTCATTTCACTGCGCCATGCCCCTGCCCCATCCGAGTAATGCCGGCAAAAGTAGTGACAAGTATCAATTTTATGTAGATCTTTGAATTGGCACAGTTGGGGTTTGCAGGGTCCGTACATGTGAAGATATGGAATTCAAGGTTATTTCAAGGCTATTTCAAGGTGGTTTTTGATAGGTACTCGAGACTATTTTCATTTAGATTTCAGGAAAAAACAACAATGGTGAATGACGATTTAGATCAGTGGGGACAGTTTAATGGAATTCAAAGCATTTCAAGACTAATTACCTAAAATATGCATTTCAAGACTAATTACCTAAAATATGTTGGCAAATGAAGGTCAATACTTTTCAAGACTGCCCAGCCCTGTACAGACCCTTGGATTGATCTCATGACCTCGCGCATTGGAAATGAGCACTCTACCACCCTGTGCATTCCATCCGTCCCGCTTTGTTTCCTGCTTTCCGCCTTGCACCCCAACACTCCATGTCACTCCACATCACTCCACGTCCATATCGGAGAAAAGTAATATCCGCGACATGCAAAACAGGGACGAAAATATAACAAAGAGAACCAAAACAAGGCTTTCTTTTGGGGATGTCTTGTTTGTGTACCATTTCAACGTCTGGCGCCATGAGAGAGGGAAAAAACACCTTGTCGAATGACTTTCTGCTCCCTTCAAATCGATGAACATGTTTTGGTTTTGTAAATGAGGGGTTATCCCTGAAAGGAGATATTAAAAAAATGATTACCTGTAAGAGTGTCATTATTTCACTAGGCAGCTAAAGCCGGGATTCCATTAACGCGCAGTGCGATAAGGGATGTCCGGCATGCGACATGCATCATACGATGCGCATTATACTATTACTACATATTAGATAGAATCCCACTTTATGTATCTGTATTCACCACCTCTTGCACCTTTTACCAAATAAGCTGTCGCTGCAACCCGGCATGCTGGGTCACAGCTTCAGTCCTTCTTGAGGGACCAGCAGAACTCTGAAAACATTCATTGCCACATTGGGACAAGGTATTTAAGCAACTGGCCAGAGCCAGCAGCTTAGCGAAGGATGGTGGCGACTCAGTGACGCTGAGCGGCATGTGCATCGATTACCATAACCTAATTAAACTCGCTAATTAGCGGATTGCACTTTGCCATTTCAGGTAACAAGCGCTTCTGCCAGGTGAACGCCAAAGACTGGAAGCAGCTGTTCCACCTTGGTTGTTAGAGTTTTACATACACACAAGGTCAGATCAGGAGTTAGTCCACCTGCCATAGCTCTCAATCAGGTATTGTCTCAGCAATGAATGTGATCCTGATGGCATGATCATTCAAGCCCAGCCCTCCTGTGTTGGCTAAAAGGCAGGTAAATCAAGTTTGGCCGGCCCTCCTGTGTTGGCTAACCGGCAGGTAAATCAAGTGCGCCCCGGTCCTCCTGTGTTGGCTAACCGGCAGGTAAATCAAGTTCGGTCAGCCCTCCTGTGTTGTCTAACCGGCAGGTAAATCAAGTATGTGCGCATGGTGTCTTTATAGTGCTGCCCACCTGAGAGACCAGGCCAATGGCACCATGACCCGATATCCCACACAGTCACATTATCCTGATACTGTGCTAGCCTATTAATGCATGACAGGCCATTTAGATGTCGACATCCACACATTCACTTGACACAATACACACAATATCTAACCCAATGACAGACAGCCAACATGTCAGCACTCACACACTGTCACTTGACACAATACACACACTGTTGTCTAACCCAAACATGACAGATAGCCAACATGTCAGCACTCACACACTGTCACTTGACACAATACACACACTGTTGTCCAACCCAAACATGACAGATAGCCAACATGTCAGCACTCACACTCTGTCACTTGACACAATACACACACTGTTGTCCAACCCAAACATGACAGATAGCCAACATGTCAGCACTCACACACTGTCACTTGACACAATACACACACTGTTGTCCAACCCAAACATGACAGAATGACAACATGTCAGCACACACACTGTCACTTGTCACAATACACACACTGTTGTCTAACCCAAATATGACAGACTGGCAACATGTCAGCACCCACACACTGTCACTTGACACAATACACACACTGTTATCCAACCCAAACATGACAGACAGCCAACATGTCAGCACTCACACACTGCCACTTGACACAATACACACACTGTTGTCCAACCCAAACATGACAGACAGCCAACATGTCAGCACCCACATACTGTGACTTGACACAATACAACACTGTCTAACCCAAACAGGACAGACTGCCAACATGTCAGAATGCACACAGTCACTTAACACAATACACACATTTTTGTCCAACCCAAACATGACAGACTGCCAGCATGTCAACATGCACACACTGTCACTTAACACAATACACACACTGTTGTCCAACCCAAACATGACAGACTGCCAACATGTCAACACGCACACACTGTCACTTGACACAATACACACACTGTTGTCTAACCCAAACATGGCAGACTGCCAACATGTCAACACCCACACAGAGTCACCTGACACAACACACACACTGTCTAACCCAAACATGGCAGACTCCCAGCATGTCAGCACTCACACACTTTTCACTTGACACAATACACACACTCTGCATTAGACATATGATAGGCCACCCACAAGTCGTCCTACCCACTGCCATCTCCCCCTCCCCTCTGCCATCTCCACATCCCCCTCTGCCATCTCCCCCTCCCCTCTGCCATCTCCACATCCCCCTCTGCCATCTCCAGATCCCCTTCTGCCATCTCCAAATCCCCCACTGCCATCTCCCCTCTGCCATCTCCACATCCCCCACTGCCATCTCCCCTCTCCCCTCTGTCATCTCCACGTCCCCCTCTGCCACCTCCACACCCCCGTCTGCCATCTCCCCTCTGTCATCTCCACATCCCCCTCTGCCATCTCCACACCCCCCTCTGCCATCTCCCCTCTGTTATCTCCACATCCCCCTCTGTCATCTCCACATCCCCCTCTGCCATCTCCCCTCTGCCATCTCCACACCCCCCTCTGCCATCTCCCCTCTGTTATCTCCACATCCCCCTCTGCCATCTCCCCTCTGCCCTCTCCACATCCCACACTGCCATCTCCCCTCTGCCCACTGCCATCTCCCCCTTGGCATCTCCCCCTCCCCTCTGCCATCTCCACATCCCCCTCTGCCATCTCCCCTCTGCCCCCCCCCCTCCCCCAACCTCTCAGCCCGGGTCGGCCTGTCTGCACTCATCCCATCTGCACCCATCACTCACCACGCCACCCCGAGCCACCACCATTAACATTTCCTGTTGCCATGACAACCGCCCGGTGTCAATGGACGGTGGTCATTTCACGAAGGGGATACCCGGGGAGAAGTCGGTGAGGTGGGCGGGTGGTCTTTAATTGGTTGTACCATTTACACTGGTGCTATGGACCCCTTTCAATGTTTACAAACATTGTGTATGCATGCGCAGCTTAGCTGCAGAACGAAGGCACACTGCCATTGAGTTTGCCGATACCGGCAGTGCAAAACGTTAGTTTTATTCCAAATTATTAGAAATCCAGAATCCAAACGTTATAAATTTAATATAATCTGTTTGTTAAGCATGTTATCTGTTTGTGTGCAAAGCGGTTTGTTTCTAGGTGGTGTGGTTTTAGAGATATTTCACTTTTTCTGTAAGAAGATTGCTCATGGCCATTGACAATACACTGAGTTTGCCGATACGTGCAGTGCAAAATGTCAGTTTTATTAAAAATTAATAGAAATCTGTTTATGTGCCAAGTGGTTTGTGTCTAGGTGGTGTGGTTTTAGAGATATTTCACTTTTTCTGTAAGAAGATTGCTCATGGCCATTGACAATACACTGAGTTTGCCGATACGTGCAGTGCAAAATGTCAGTTTTATTCAAAATTAATAGAAATCTGTTTGTGTGCCAAGTGGTTTGTGTCTAGGTGGTGTGGTTTTAGAGATATTTCACTTTTTCTGTAAGAAGATTGCTCATGGCCATTGACAATACACTGAGTTTGCCGATACGTGCAGTGCAAAATGTCAGTTTTATTCAAAATTAATAGAAATCTGTTGTGTGCCAAGCGGTTTGTGTCTAGGTGGTGTGGTTTTAGAGATATTTCACTTTTTCTGTATGAAGATTGCTCATGGCCATTGACAATACACTGAGTTTGCCGATATGTGCAGTGCAAAATGTCAGTTTTATTCAAAATTAATAGAAATCTGTTGTGTGCCAAGCGGTTTGTGTCTAGGTGGTGTGGTTTTAGAGATATTTCACTTTTTCTGTATGAACATTGCTCATAGCCATGGAGTTTGCAGTGTGACCGTGTACCGTCCTGCAGCCAAGCAGCGCGCGCACTGACTTAAATACCTGAGCTAATCAGTCCTTGCCCTATCCTATTAATGCCAAGCGCCAGGCTGGGAAGCAACAAATATCAATTTTATAATTCATTGGTTTGACTCGATCCGGAACCGAACTCCCGATCTTCTTCACGCGAATGCCGCGCTCTACTGATTTGGCCACCGTGCCCAGTCAGCTGTGTTGGGAGCTGATCAAATTAATATATGTTGACAAGCCGGTCGTTCTCAGAAACTATGTACCACATACTTGGTATCCATGTTACATTGTTAATGACTTTGCCTTTGTGGGTGGTAGTAAGTCAAATAGTTATTGTTAACTCTCTGTATTAAGAATGATAGCAATACTTCATGTACTTAATGTACCCACAACATAGATACTGATCTAACCAGCCTTTGCCATATCCTAGTGTAGTAGTCTGTACATGAGTTCCACTACCACACAGTGGCGGCAGACACTACGCCACACACCTACGCATTTATACTGAACTGCGCTAGGTGGTGGCACGCTAGCCACTGGGCAGAGCCCCGACTGGGTTGCCCTCTACTGCATGTGGCTAGCACACCCCCGCCCACCTATAGAGGCGACATGGGACCTGGCGAGTTAGGGGGTGGGTCAGTTGACTGTTGACGTCGCGGAGAGTGGATAGGTTTTGGAATAAACCAGTTTGAAGCGTACTGTTACTAAATCTTGGCGTTCTTCCGTGAGTGTGTGGCAGTGTGGAAGACCGTGGGCCATCACACTAGTAATGCCGAGTGCCATGCTAGGTAGTGACAAGCATTAATTTTGTAAGTCATTGGTTTGACTCAGCCGGGATTCGAACTCCGGACCTTCCCCATGGGAAGCCTGTGCTCAACTGATTCGGCAATTGTGTACGTCATTGGTTTCCCACAGCCGTAGATTGACCCCATGACCTCCTGCGTGGATAGTGATTAACGTTGATTAATTATCTACCTCAATATGTAAGTAGGTTAATACTGATTAATTATTTATCTCTGTAGGATTCAACAAGAAACCTTTCCAAGGTCACTCAGTTAGTAGGTGTTTTTTTTTTTAACCAGTTGGTCGCCACTAGTCGAGAGTGTCAGCTTGCAATGCATGATGGGAGGAGAGAAGGGGACAATGAAAGGAATGGAAACACTGACCTCATTGGGCCCTAAATAACTCCAGGAGAATAAGAATCTGTCATAGATATTACTGTCACAGATATCTCTGTCACAGATATTAGTCATAAAATTAGTGTCACAGAATATAGCTTACTGTCACTGATATAACTGTCATATATATTACTGTCACATATATTACTACCGCAAACAATACCATCACAAAACGTAGCGTAAAGTCACAGATATTACTGTCACCGATATTATTGTCGTAAATATCACTTCACAGCTGTGTACTGTTACATATGTTACTGTCACATATGTTACTGTCACATATGTTACTGTCCCAGATATTAGATATTACTACTACGTGTTACTGTCATATGTGTTACTGTCACATATGTTACTGTCCCAAATATTAGATATTACTGTGACATGTGTTACTGTCACATGTGTTACTCTCAGATGTGTTACTGTCACAGATATTAGATATTACTGTCACATGTGTTACTGTCACATGTGTTACTGTCACATATGTTACTGTCACACATGTTACTGTCACATATGTTACTGTCCCAAATATTAGATATTACTGTGACATGTGTTACTGTCACATGTGTTACTCTCAGATGTGTTACTGTCACAGATATTAGATATTACTGTCACATGTGTTACTGTCACATATGTTACTGTCACACATGTTACTGTCACATATGTTACTATCACATATGCTACTGTCATGTATATTGGATATTACTGTCACATATGTTACTATCACATATGTTACTGTCACATATGCTACTGTCACAAATAACACTGTCATGCACGTCACTATTGGAGAGGTAGTGGTGCCACCAGTTCCAAATGGTAGTGGCACTAACCATGAACACAACCAACCCAGCGCTGTCACACGTCACACAACAGTGCCGTAGATGTGACAGACAGCAAAATAGACGACAACCCGTTGATCAAAGGGCCCCCAGACTGGACTGCGCGCGTTGCCGCGTGGGGGCGCCACTGGGCGTCCCTGGGGCAGGGCCCTTGTTCGGTATACTACTCTCTGCGGACGCTGCAACTGCCGTGTACTACTATAACTCACGCGCCCAAAATAGCCCTGGCACAGGAGACACTCTCATGAGTGGGTTACCCGTGCAACACAAAGCTCAAAATCAATGGCAGCCCAGCCTGACGTCCTCCTACACTGCTCCCCGACGCACTATCACCGCGAAGCACCGCAGCGCCGGCGCACCAGTGTTGATGTCTCGGCGCGCAACTTTTTTGCGCAGCGTTGAGTCCACACTTCCGGGAAAATCGAAAACCGACTGAAACCTTTTATATGATATGATATACAGTAAAACCTCTCTAACCGACCACCTCCACACATCGACCAATCCCATATATCCATCGCTTTATTTGGGTCCGAAGAATACCATTGTAAGGATATTCTAACTCCCTAAACCGACAACCTCCCTAAATGGACCAGTTACAGTCGGTCCCATGGTCAGTCGATTTAGAGAGATTTTACTGTATATTGATATGTATATTTATAAATGAAATTCTTGAACATTACTTGCATGAACATGCTATTGTGAGTTACTGTTTGATTTACACTACATCATACATGTTGTTATATTGTTGCTATCATACCCTGTGAGGGGTCGACAGAGTAAAAATTAAATCATTGTCATAAAATCATTGTCAAATCATTGTAATTGTCAGTCGCTATAATATGGTCTGGCCAGGGATAATGCAAACAACACACTTATCCGTTATGAGCAGGGTAAATAAATTCATGACACACACAGATATTATAATAATAATAATAATAATAATAATAATAATAATAATAATAATAATAATAATAATAATAATAATAATAATAATAATAATAAAAATAAAAAGGAATATGGCTTGATAATTGCTAGCTTGGTTGCAACTTGCAGTTCTATTTATTTTTTGTTTACATTTGTTTGTTTTTGTTTGTTTTTTCTTTTGGTCCTCTCCCTAACCACACCCCAAGCTCCCGCCCCATGCAGGTGGTGGCCTGAACACACGAGTGCCCTTTGTGTAAAGGTCTAAGTTTTATTACCTTGCACTTCGCCACTCCCTGAGCTTTTAGCTAATGCATCACCATTTGCCTTTGTGAACTTTAAAATATCGCATTTTATACCCGCCTAAAAATAATTGTGCATCAGTTAGGGGTACTTTTACTTCTTTATTTTTTGTAACCATAGTTACTTCACAACTAGTAGCTTGGCAGGCTATAAGACTGATATGATAACATCAGGTGGCCACACGTCCAAGTACTGATGAAGCTGAACGGTGGTTAAATTTGGTGATTTGATGAGTTTGTTTATAATTTGTTCGCAGTTTTTTTTTGTCCTAGCAACATCTAAGGTCATATCAGGAGAGGCACCAACTTCTAACAGTGCGCACTCATGGCGAATTTATAGTGCTGCCCCACTGGGAGGTCAGGCCAATGGCACTATGAAATGATATCCCAGTCACCTTATCCTGACACTGAGTTAACCAGTCCTTGCCCTATCCTATTAATGCCGAGCACCAGGCTAGGAAGCGACAAGAATCAATTTTGTAAGTCATTGGTTTGACTCGACCAGGCATCGAACTTCCGATATCTCGTACGAGAGGCCTAAGCTCTACCGATTCGGCCACCGCGTCCGGTTTATCTACATAGGAGGAATTCATGAATGCATTGTCATCGATAATAGATAGTATCTGCTAGGTAATTTATGTAACTAAAAAAAAAGCTTTTTTTATTTAATGACACCTCTATAGCACATTGATTTTTATCATCGGCTATTGGACGTCAAGCATATGATCATTATGACATTTCCCTGGAGGAAACCCGCTGCCACCACATTGGCTACTCTTTCTGATAAGCAGACAGGACAGCACATACCACATCCTTTGATGAACCAGTTGTGGACCACTGGTTGGAACGGAAAATAGCCCAAACTGCAAATGGGTCCACTGAGCAGGATCGAGCGGATGACGGACACCTTCACAGGTGGACACGCTACCGCCTGAACTACGTCCTGCTCCCTTGTAACTAAACACACAACGGAATCTGGGAGGATATTTCACCGGTCATAAAGAACACAACTATTTTATATGACATTAAAAATAAAAACTCATTTAAACAATAATTTGAGTTTTCAAGAGTCTTTCAAACATGCATTCCAGATATGGTGGCTGAATACCAGTTACTCATGTGGTAGGTCCTGGAATTAAAATCCCCGCTTCGAAGCTATCACTTAAAGATTTATACCTTTTCCCTACCTATCCTGGTGCTGGGCATCACTAATATAGGGCAACAAGCAGTGGAATTGGAACTAATTAAGAGTAATTAGACTAGTAATCTGTCACTGAAACTCCCCTTGCTTAAAGTTGCATAGTCTGTGCATCTGCCATTTTTATGAGAATTGTTTGTTATAATCTACCATACCTTAGTCTGAAGTAACTTTTATTTTAAATGGCTACCTTTTGAGATATTGGAAGTGTAAAGATGTCAAATTAGTTTTGGCAACCATGCCAACACTCTAACGTCATAGGCTTTTGCAGTAACAGGTACGATAAAATTGACTCAGTATTCCTTTCTATTTGGCAACAAATGCTTAATAAGAGCATCAGTATCTAAGTTAGGTATGTCAAATCAAATCAAGATAGTTGTTTCGCTTTAGAAAATGTGACGCTTCCTCGGACTATGTAGCTTTAATAAACGAATTTAACAACAAGAAATGTATGATAATTTAATTATTTTTGTTATTGCTGCTGGAGCTTTTTGTAAAGTCTATTTTTTAAATTAAATAACCCATAATATTCAAGGACATTGGAGGGGATCGAGGCCTTGTTGCAATCTGCATGAATAACTTCAATAAGATGGAAGTCCACCTTTATGGTGAGCATCCCTCGTAATGCTGCATGCGCACCACCTTGAGAAGCCCACCCATCCATGCCACACACACGCACATCTTTGACACGGCGCGATTCCATGGAACAATTAAACATAAATAATAGATGTGCGATTGCCATGACAACAATACTGTTTAGCGGGCCGTTGGTGCTGGTGAGGTGTGCCTGGTTGGAGTGTGGAATTGACCTTAATTTGTCAGTTCACGGTAAAATTGTGTAAATAAATGTCATTTACTAAAAGTCGTCTGCTGACACTGACATTTAATAATGACAGCAACAGTAATAATTTGATAATTTAATGATTTGATAATTCGATAATTTAATAATTTGATAATTTTAAAATTTAATAATTCAAGAATTGTATAATTCAATAACATGACTTTTATATATTTTTAAAATATTTTAAAACCGGGCTGAATAACAAAAGGGAATATTTACGTTTTAAACTGTATATAATATAGTAGTATGCATTAACATGTCAGGCAAGGAGCCACATAGACAAGTAAACATGAATATGAGTATTTTAGCAGGGAACCTAGATAGACTAATAATTAGGACTCTAGCCCGAGAATGGCAAGAAGGTTTGTTTCAAATCCTCTTCTTTGCGCAACGTTCTCGTTGTTTGCATAACCCTCGACGACTTTAGTAACAAAAAAAACAACAATAAAATATTTAATTACCATTAAAATATTAACAACAGAAATAACTTTTTTTGTTAATTAATTATTTATTTAATTGGATGATATTGATTAAAGACATCCTTTTGCTAGCTTCTACCAGTTCTTCATTAGTCACCTTTCGCGACAGGTGGCGTGTCAGTTTGCCTATTTCTATTCCGTCCATCAGTTGAGGACATTTGGTCACCACACGTGCCATCTAACCACCAGAGTTTGTGCCTTTCCTGCAGATGGTCACAAAGCAGTGCTTCAGTAACAGCAGACAATATTTAGCGACCAAAGTAAAGCTTGTTTTATTTAACGATGCCTTTAGAGCACATTGATTTTTATCATCAGCTTTTGGATGTCAAACATATGGTCATTCTGACATATTTCTTTGGAGGAAACTCGCTACCGCCACAAGGGCTACTCTTTCCGATAAGCAGCAAGGGGTCTTTTATATGCACTTTCCCACAGACAGGCCAGCACATACCACAGCCTTTGATGAACCAATTGTGGACCACTGGTGGGAACGGAAAATAGCCCAAACTGCAAATGTGTCCACTGGGCAGGATCGACAGGATGACCGACACCTTCTCAGGTGGACACGGCACCGCTTGAGCTACGTCCCACTCCTTTAGCAACCATAGACGCCGATACTTATCTGTTTGCTGTTGGTGCAGAAACGAATACACTACGTCGCCTAATGCTTACCTGAAAAATACAAAGAAATACAATTTTAAGTTACATGAATGTATCATTTTGAAAATACATGCTTTGATGACAAAGATAGAAATTGTAATTTAAAAAAGAGAACCCCATTTAAATTTGCCATTCGATGAAAGCAGACCATTTTTTTAATCAACGCCATTCTCTACATTTGAGCTTATCAATCTAACTAAGCTGACCAGAAGGGATGGCCGAATGAGTTGAGCACCTGTCTCCAGTTTTGGTAGATCCTGGGATTTGAACGTTTGAACCCTGGTCAAGTCAAACCAATGACTTAAAAATGTATACTTGTCGCTTCCTAGCCTGGCGCTCAGCTTTATTAGGATAGGCCAAGGACCGTTGGCTCAGTGTCAGGATAATGTGACTGAGTGGGATATCAGGTCATGGTGCTGGCAGCCTGGTATCCCATATAAGGTCGCCATGAGACCTCACCCATTTACAGTACAAAGAAACCGGCATTGTTTGGCTGGCTTCAGAACATTATGACAAGATACCATGAAACAATATTGCCACAAAACCACCACCACCAAAAATAGCTTCCGACGTAGAACATAATTGGTTGCATTATCATTTGGAGCTTTATTTCATATTCTTATTTGTATTTCTATTATCAACATAACTATTCCTAGTATCATTATCATTGTGTTTTGCATTCCCATTTGCCTCAAGATTATTTGGTAATTATCCCCATTATTATCATTATTCTGTCTTGTGCATCCATAGTTATATCACTACTATTTGAATAACTATCTCTATTACAACTGCATAATTGTGCCTATTATTATCGCATTATTATTGTATTTCATATTCATACTAGTATCACTTTTACTTAAAGTTGCATAGTCCGATGGGTTTTGAGTTTCTGTCATTTTCTGAGATAAACATATTAGGCTGATCTTTCATCTGAAGTAACTTATATTTTAAATAGGTAACTTTTGAGATATTTGAAGTGCAAACAAGAACATTTAGTTTTGGCAAGCTTGCCAAAACTCTGACACCATCGGTTTCTGCAGTAATAGGTTCTATCAAATTACCTCAGTATTCCCTTCTATGTGGTGACAAGTGTTTAACAAGTGCACCAGTATTTAAGTTAGATATGAAGAATGAGATACTTGTTTTGGTTTTAAAATGGGATGCTTCATCGGACTATGCAGGTTTAAGTTATATAGTTATCCCTATTATTATCATTATTATATGTATTACAATAATTAATATTCGTATCAGTGTTGCTTATCTGTATTACTTTTATTCTTACTTGTGTCAGTATTACTTACATAGTAATACACATTGTTATATACATAGTAATATATTATAATATATTATTATTAGCTTAATGGTGATTCATATTTGTATCGCTAATACTTACAGCACTATCCGTCTTATTGCAATTCATATTTGTATCAGTATTACATTCCTGACTATCACTATAATAATTTGCCTTTTTGTCATTCATATTTGAATCAATATTACTTACATCCGTATCGATATTATTGATGTCTTATTGTAATTCATATTTATATCAATATTACTTACGTCACTATCGATTTTATTTGTCTTATTGTAATTCATATTTAAATCAATATTACTTACGTCACTATCGATATTATTTGTCTTATTGTAATTTATATTTGAATCAATATTACTTACATCAGTATCCATATTATTTGTCTTATTGTAATTCATATTTGAATCAATATTCCTTACATCAGTATCCATATTATTGATGTCTTATTGTAATTCATATTTGTATCAATATTGCTTACATCACTATCAGTTATTATTTGTTTTATTGTGATCGATATTTATCACATTATCACATACATAGCTCTCCTTACTATTATTATTGATATCCATATTTGTATTACTATCATTCATATAACTATTCCTATTATTATTTACATTATTTTTGTATTATGACTGGCAATAAATAGTTTAACTTTAGTCCACAAACCGCGCACTGCCGACAAACATGTTCCACTGCCTGACCCTTGTTATGTGAGCCGGACTCGGCCATCAAACCACCCGTTAGTCATTAATGGACGACAATGAGGTGGGTGTGGGTGTGGGTGTTGGTGTGGGTGTGGGTGTGGGTGTGGGTGTGGGTGTGAGTAACCACACGTGCCCACACACCATTTTTTATTTATTTTTTGGTCCATTAGTTGTTTAAGCAGGGGAAATTTCAGCCATAGACGACTGGTCTTCCTCATTCCACTGCTGGTCGATAGAAAGCCTGAGCCTACACTTTTACCGACCCAAGGGATTTTTAACCTCCCACACCACATAGACATGGTATTAGAGCAACCGGCCTTTGATGACGCTGTAAGTTATACACAGTAAGTACACTGAAGCGGTGGAAATCCAAATTGGCAGAGCTGGGGGCACGGAGAATCGAACCGCCGACCCTCAGATTAGGAGTCTGAGCGAACCACTCCGCCACAGAGAATGCCACGACCACCACCCAACAGACGGGATGGCCGAATTAATTGAGCGTCCGTCTCCCGTTTAGCTAGATCGTGGGATTCGAACCTACGGTCGAGTCAAACCTATGACTTAAAAATGTATACTTGTCGCTTCCTAGCCAGATGCTCGGCTTCATTAGGACAGGACAAGGAATGGTTGGTTCAGTATCAGGATAATATGACTGAGTGTGATATCAGGTCATGGTGCTGGCAGCCTGCTCTCCTAGTGGGGCAGCGCTATAATATAAATTTCCCATGAGTGTGCACTGTCACAAGTCGGTACATGTCCTGATATGACATTAGATGTTGCCAAGATCTAAAACCGTAACGACCACCACCTGCCACATTCACAACACCAGTCCAACTTCCATACAACCTGTACTGACGCTAGAGGGTCATAGGGCTCCCGGTTGAGAACCACTAAACTAAGGTCAATGCCCGACTTGTGTAAAGTGCGCTCTTGACTAACATGCAATGATATATAAGATATATATGATATATATGACTGTGTTCTGTCACCAGTCGGTGCCTGGTTCCGATCTGAACGGAGATGTTACTAGGACGGAAACCCCAAATAGACCAAGAAGTAGCGACGTGTTTGTTTCTTGTTGTTTTACTCCTCGCAACATCTACGGTCATATCAGGAAGGGTACCAACTTGTGATAGTGCACACTCATGGTGACTTTATAGTGCTGCCCCACTGGGACACCAGGCCGCCAGCACCATGACATGATATCCCACTCAGTCACATTATCCTGATACTGAGCCAACCAGTCCTTGCCCTTATACTTGTCGAGCGCCAGGCTAGGAAGCGACATGTATCAATTTGTGAGTCATTGGTTTGACTCGAACAGGGTTCGAACCCACGAACCCATGGGTTCGGATCCCCATATCTCCCAAAACAGGAGACGGACGCTCAACTTACTCGGCCATCCCGTCTGGTAGTAACGACGTGAGGCGGCAGCTTCTGCATTGACGAACCGAGGCATGCCGACTGCACCACCCTGCCACCTAGTGGAGCCCCCGCACACTCTACAGGTGCCGTTAGTTCCCCGCTTGGCCATCAGAGGGCGCGGCGGGTTGTGGGCGTAAACGTGGCCGAAGCACTGAGTACTGTGCCACATGTGTTATCCGCGCCTAAATACCTGCCGCACCTGGAGCTAAAACAGTCTCAGCGCAACATCGAAAATAAACTCCAGTTTCACACAACGCCACACTCGCTAGAAGAAAACTCAACAAATACAGTTCAAAAACTGCCACACTGTGGTGTGTGCGATGATAGCAGTGTGCACAGTGGGACCGGTGTACTTACTGTGTGCACAGTGGGACCGGTGTACTTACTGTATGCACAGTGGGACTGGTGTACTTACTGTGTGCACAGTGGGACATGTGTACTTCCTGTGCGCACAGTGGGACATGTGTACTTACTGTGTGCACAGTGGGACCTGTCTACTTACTCTGTACACAGTGGGACCTGCGTACTTACTGTGTGCACAGTGGGACCGGTGTACTTACTGTGTGCACAGTGGGACATGTGTACTTACTGTATGCACAGTGGGACCGGTGTACTTACTGTATGCACAGTGGGACCGGTGTACTTACTGTGTGCACAGCGGGACCTGTCTACTTACTCTGTACACAGTGGGACCTGTGTACTTACTGTGTGCACAGTGGGACCGGTGTACTTACTGTGTGCACAGTGGGACATGTGTACTGCTGCATAGCTGGACCTGTGTACTTACTGTGTGCACAGTGGGACATGTGTACTTACTGTGCACACAGTGGGACATGTGTACTGATGCACAGCGGGACCTGTGTTCTTACTGTGTACACAGCGGGACTGGTATACTTACTGTGTGCACAGTGGGACATGTGTACTGCTGCACAGCAGGACCTGGGTTCTTACTGTGTGTACAGCGGGACTGGTATACTTACTGTGTGCACAGTGGGACATGTGTACTGCTGGAGAGCGGGACCGGTGTACTTACTGTGTGCACAGGAGGACTGGTATACTTACTGTGTGCCCACTGGGACATGTGTACTCCTGCACAGCAGGACCTGTGTTCTTACTGTGTGCACAGTGGGACATGTGTACTTACTGTGTGCACAGGGGACCTGTGTACTAGGATAGGGCAAGGACTGGTTGGCCCAGTGTCAGGATAATGTGACTGAGTGGGATATCAAGTCATGGTGCTGGTGGTCTGGTCTCTCAGTGGGGAAGCACTATAAATTCGCCATTAGGGCGCCCGTAACAAGTCAATCCCCGTCCTGATGACCTTAGATGTTGCTAGGATGTAAAACTCCAACAAGCAACCTAACAGTGCTAAGGGGTCCTTCACAATTATCAACATTTTCACAAGTGTTCAAAATATACCCTTTTACATGACCGCCCCTCCCCCAACAAAGTGTACAATAAAAAATTTGATATGTAACAGTTGTTTTTATCCAAACTACAGTACTGAGTTCTGTTAGAAATATAATCATCAAAATCTGAATGCTCCAGTTTTCTCACATGTACAACTTACTCTACAGGGTGGTTCGGAGACAAATTTGACAAACATTTAAAATTTTTTAATTTAAAGGTGTATGGTGGGGCTTAACTGCCCAATCCCCAATCTACGGTTCGTACGTTTGTGAAAATGTTTATTGATAATCGTAACGGACCCCTAATGCTAGGTACACACCTACCGTTTACAACTCATGCACTAAAACTCGCGACCCGACCCGACCCGCTTAAAACTGAAAACGGGCCATTTCATTTTTCGAATCGCGAATCGCAATCGTAAGGAAGCACTTTTAGCCCTAAAATTGAGTTTTAAGTCGCGAATCGCAATCGGTAGGTGTGCTAGGGGAGTGCACACCTCAAGACTTTTGGGCAATTTTTGATCGAATATGGTAGGTGGGTGCGGAAAAACGGTAGGTGTGTAGCTAGCATTAGACATCCGCTTTCTGCTGAAGAAATCGACGGATTCAACAGACGCTGGGAATATGTCATCCTTGAAGTCAATCATAATTCTTTTGTGACATAAATGTTACCCAGACTCCAAATTGATCAACTACAGTTGTGGGTGTTGAACCGTGCCCTCATAGAGACAATAATGTCCATGCGGAGCGGACCTTCTGCGACATTTACAACGGTGGGCATAGATAAAGGATTCACCCTGTACTTGTAGTAGGGGTGTGTGGGGGGGGGGGGGGGGGGGGGATTAGAAAAAGTGGTGAAAGCCTGGGTAAATGAAATCAGCATATAAGTTTGTAATTTAAGAAGCAAAATATATTCTTCATATGCATCTTCATATTTATTTTACCCGCTATGTTTGAGTTGAAAAATATAATAAAACATTTAATGGACCTTAAAAGTGAAATCAATAGCATTCTGTGGTCGCCATCTTGTCTTTTTGCATTCTCTCCCATTGTGGCAATATGAGTAGCCATTAGATACTGGAACCAGGAATTCCACTTCCTGTTCCATACTAAACAATTTTCGCCCGTAATTAGACTACATTGTCATTCACCCCTAATCTGAGTAAGGGTGAATCTTGTATCTACGGTGGGGAGGTATTGAGCAGGTTGTGCGATGGGTGTAGGTGGCTCCACCCTGAGTCCCTCGTCGGAACTAACCTGACATCATTAGAGGGAGAGCAGCTGGTGTCACTTAACAGAAGGAGCTGGTTGCTGATTGGATAACCGGTGCACTGGGGTGAAGATTGGAGAAAGAAAGAAAAAAGAAAAAATCTAATAATGTAATGCTGGAGTGAGAGAGTTTCCAATTGAGGTTTTACAACCTAGCAATATCTCAGCTGATATCAGGACTCATGACAGTGCACTGTTTGTTCGGACTTAGTACTTTTACATCCTAGCAACATATAAGGTCATATTAGGTCGGGTACACATTTGCGACAGGGCGCACTGATTGCGACTTCATAGTGCTGCCAGATTGGGATACAGTGCCATCAGCATTATGCCCTGATACCCTACTCAGTCACATTATTTTGATACTAAGCCAACCACTGACCAGTGCTTGCTCTATCCTAGCAATTTTCAGTGTCAGGAAAAGTACCGATAAATATCAAATTAATACTTTTTGCTTTGACTCAGCCGGGAATTGATCCCACGACCTCTCGCATGAAGTAAGTGCTCTAACTATATGGCCATTTCATCTTATCTGTCACCTCTTAGTACAGAAGTCCCGTCGAGTTCAGGAGAAACCCCCAGTAGAGGATTAGTTGGTTGGTTGGTTGTTGGAGTTTTATATGCTGGCAACATCTAAGGTCATATCAGGATGGGTACCGACTTGTGACAGTGTGCACTCATGGCGACTTCAGAGTGCTGCCCCAATGGGAAATCATGCCACCGGCACCATGACCTGATATCCCACACAGTCACATTATCCTGACACTGAGCTAATCAGCCCTTGCCCTATCCTATTAATGCCGAGTGCCAGGCTAGGAAGCGACAAGTATAAATTTTATATGTCATTGATTTTATACGACCGGGGACTGAGCTTACGATCTCCCACACGCGAGGCCCGTGCTCTACCGATTTGGCCACCACGCCTGGTGCTTATTAATTTAATACAGAATAGCACTAATTTCAACACAAGGCAGTACAGTAAGTGGAAGCCCAATGTCATTTTACTAGGATACTTCCTATCAATAATCTGCACCAGTGGCCGACTACACAGCTCACCAGACCAGATTATTCTTTTGAAATCACAGACAAAATCTACCATTAATATTAGATATACAAACAAGGAATTTCAGTATTTGATCCTGGTATTACAAAATATAGTATAACCCGTTAAACCAAGCTCGGTTAAACCAAACAATCGGTTAATCCAAACTTTTTTCGGCGGCGCGCCAAAATACTACCATTTATCATATAAAACGGTTGGTTAAAACAAAGTCGGTTAATCCAAATTATCGATTACTCCAAACAAATTTGTCAGACCCCAGGCCACTCCAGTATGGTTAAACCAAACTTTCATGTGGTTATAAGGTCATCTGAGACCCCACTGACTTTTTTATATGATAAATGGTAATATTTTGCCAGGCCGCCGAAAAAAAAGTGTGGATTAACCGATCATTTGGTTTAACCGAGCTTGGTTTAATGGGGTTATACTGTACATACATAAAAAACAATAATAAAAGTGTCCACATACATTGTATATTACATGTGCAATACACGCTTACTCAAAGTCAAAGTCAAAGTCAAAGCCAAAGCCAAAGCCAAAGCCAAAGCCAAACCTCAGTTAAACCAATGATCGGCTAATCCAAACAAATTTCTAGGGTCCCTAAAAGTTTGGTTTAACGGGGTTATACTGTAGTAACAACACTGGTAATTGGAGTGCAAAGTGAAGATTATTTTGAAAGAAATTGTGAAAGAAATATGTCAGGTGAGTGAGTAAAAGATGATTTGAACAGTTGACTAAGGCCATCTTCATGGCGAGAACTAGGTCAAATTAATTTGCTATTTAATGTTATTTTCAAAAGAACACAGCACCACCAAGCATGTTAAATAATTCCTAAATAACATCTGCATTAATAGTCTTTAGATCAGGTACATTATTTAGATTATTATTCTATGGTTTTTAAACACTTTGTAGCAGTGGACAAGGGAACTACTTTACTTAGATTATTATTCTATGGTTTTTAAACACTCTGTAGCGGTCTCCAAGGAACTACTTTACTTAGATTATTATCCTATGGTCTTTAAACACTCTGTAGTGGCGTACAAGGAACTACTTTACTTAGATTATTATTCTATGGTTTTTAAACACTCTGTAGCGGTCTCCAAGGAACTACTTTACTTAGATTATTATCCTATGGTCTTTAAACACTCTGTAGTGGTGTACAAGGAACTACTTTACTTAGATTATTATTCTATGGTTTTTAAACACTCTGTAGCAGTGTTTTTAATGTCGAACGGCGGAATATAGCAGAAAATGTACCGGG
This sequence comes from Branchipolynoe longqiensis, assembly GCA_030323885.1. Lineage (NCBI taxonomy): Eukaryota > Metazoa > Annelida > Polychaeta > Phyllodocida > Polynoidae > Branchipolynoe > Branchipolynoe longqiensis. The sequence continues at coordinate 17,133,322 of CM059203.1, forward strand.
TCGTTCTTCATCATCGCATCAACATCGACGAAGCTCTTCGGGTCCTTGAGGACCTTCTCCGGGTCCAGCCCCTTCCGCAGACAGTGCCCGATTTGAAGTATCTGGTAGGCTTCCTCCGGCTCACCGATTTCATCCAAAAGGTCTGTATTATGCCCTACAGCCCCCTCACTGCCCTTCCGATCTGTGTATTTTGTTCCTTCCTTCGCACTTGACACATTGGTCACGTGGTTTTCACGGTGTTTCTCATTCCTCCGCTTTGAGTCAATTGGAACCATCGGGCCCTCACCTTTTGACTCCTTAGACATTTCAGTGCCGGTGGGTGATGGCGGTATTTTCAAAGTATGCAGCTAGCTCTTAGTTTGAACTATGAAGGCGCATGACACTGCATATCACTAACCGGGTAAATGGTTGCAGCGAAAACTCAATGAGCACCCAAGCCATACACCAAACAGGAAGTGCCTTGAAAACGGTTTATTTACGCAAGCCAATACTTCCTGAGCTTAGCTAGAGATTCTCCAGCTCCCTTAAAGTAGCCATGGATAGAACACACAGTAGCAACTTTTAAAATCTCATGGATGTGGGGTGGAGCTTGGGAGGTTTATTATTGTCCAATGGTGTGCTGATAGGAGTACTGATCGATGTTTGGATAGTCTGAGTTAATCCGAGTTGCAAGGTTGGTTGGTTGGAGTTTTACGTCCTGGCAACATCTAAGGTCATATCAGGACGGGGGTTGAAAGTAACAGTTCTAATCTGGCAAGTCTAGCAATCTGTCATACCCAATCCATAGTTCTAGTCAAAAGCAAGCAAACTGTTTGAGCTGCTCAGTGACCTATATCAGACTGAGTCGCTCATTGGTGCGAGTAAATGGCACTTGCTGACCGCTGTGCATGCCGGGATTGTATGCGGGGGGAGTTCATCCTAGTCACATGAGTTCCGCTAGCCACATGAGTTCATCCATCACATGCTGCTGCTGGTCCGGCCTAGCCACGAGTTCCCTCAAATACCCCGTATTGAGTCGTCCGCGAGTTGATCAATGCAAGAACAGTGTCATAGTTCCTTTACGTCAACTGACAAATCATAACTATTTAACAAGTGGCCATCTTGGCTACGGATCATAACATTTGAAAGGCAGAACAAAGAGCTTGTAGGCAGTGGAATACTGAGGACTTTATATCCACACTAACTTAGCTCAATAGCGAAACTGCTATTCATTTATAAAAGTCCAAAATAGCCGCTTTAGAAATCCTGTTACAATTCTTCACTGGCTGCAGTCCTACAACCGGAAGTGAGCCATTACGACATCCTCTCACTGTGTTGAATGAACATTGCTATCGGTCTGGCTGGTACCAGACACACTTGCTTCGGCTAGTGCTTTGTGCGCTGCTGAGTTGCATAATAGAGGTGAACTGGCTGGCTTACAGAGAAACATGAGTCCTTTCCTTGGGTTGTCCATACACACAGCCCTGAGCTGCTCATCCAGACCACAATGCCCTGCCCAGGACACTGCTCAGCCACTGGATAACCTGTCCTGAGCTGCTCCCAATGAGATCATCCACGCTGAAGCTAGACACTGCGCGGTGCACCACTCGCGCAGGATGCTGATAGATCTGCCGCCCTTCCTGTCTACTGGCAGGCTCACTATCTGCTCACTGAGCTGCTCCTGGGTGAAGCAACTCGTATGAGTTGTACTGAATGGGTAAATCTGGAGCGGGACGTAGCTCAGACAATAGAGTGTCCACCTGTGAAGGTGTGGGTCATCCGATCGATCCTGCTCAGTCGATACATTTGCAGTTTGGGCTATTTTCCGTTCCAACCAGTGGTCCACAATTGGTTCATCAAAGCTGTGGCATGTGCTGTCCTGTCTGTGGGAAAGTGCATATAAAAAAACCCTTGCTGCTTATCGGAAAGAGTAGCCTATGTAGCGGTTGTGAGTTTCCTCCAAAGAAATATGTCAGAAAGACAATATGTTAGACATCCAATAACCGATTATAAAAATCAATGTGCTCTAGCGGCATCGTTAAATAAAACAAACGTTGTTCTTTTGTGAATGGGTAAATCAGTAGCAGCTTCATGAAGCCATGGATACAGACTCTTGGATCCCAAGAGTTGATGTAATCAGGGGTTGGGCGCATCCTGTGGTAAAATGCACACTGCAACACTTCTGAGTTACTCGCGACTTGAGTAATACCACATGCACACATGAAATACTTAAATGCTCTGGGAGAGCCAGATGACGTGTGTATGTGTATGTGTATGTGTATGTGTATGTGTGTAGGGTGGGTGGGGTGGGGTGGGGTTGGGTGGAGGGAGTGATTTCAAGTGTAGTGAATCACAACCCATAAGTCCTCCGAATGGGGTACCGTAAAGCTCTTAATAAGAGCCACCGTGCAAATAGAAATACCACAAATTCTGCTGTATATCACCCTCAACGGTTTGTTGTCGGAAACATGAAACAAACAAACCGGTTTCTTGGGGTTATTTAAGTGAGCTAACACTCGATTTTACCACTGGTCAGCACTCGTCTTAATAGAACTTGTTTTTACACTTTGGTGAGGGTTCATTAAAAATCCATAGCTTAGAAACAAACATGAATTGTCAAGGAATTGTCAGTCAATCAGGTCCAGTTATAACATACAGTAAAACCTCTATAAATCGATCGACAATGGGACCGAATTTAAGTGGTCCATTTAGGGAGGTGGTCGGATTAGGGAGTTAGAATATCCTTACAATAATATTGTTGGGACCCAAATAAAGCGATCGATATAGGGGAGTGGTCGATCTGTGGAGGTGGTCAGGTAGAGGGTCTACTGTATATGCACTGTACCTTCACTCTCTCTCTCCTTACTACAAGGTATGAGAAGTATGAGGTGAAAAGGTTGAACCACAAATCTGAGTCACCCCCTTAACCATTAAAGTTGAATAGTCCAATGAAAGCATAACATTTTCGAAAGCAAACCACTTATCTAGATTTGAACCTGTATATCCAACTAAGATACGGGTGAGCTTATTAAGTATTTGCTGCTTCAGAGAAGAGAATGCTAAGTCATTATAATCAAACCTATTACTGCTGAACTTTGGTGGTTCAGAGCTTTGGCACGTGTATCCTTACACTTAAAATAGCTCCCAAGTTAGTCATTTTAAATCAACGTCACTTCAAACTAAAGTAAGGTAGATGATTATAATGATCAACCTAATATATGTATCTCATAAAATGATAGAAACTCAAAACCATCAGACTATACAACTTTAATACCGTTCATTTTTCTTTTGTTTTTAAGTCCCTTTAAAAATTCAAAACTCACTCTGACCGAATTACCTCCTGTAAGACTTCGAATAGAGGCACCAGGCTAACTTGGCAGTCTTGGTAAATTGTCTACTGTAAGGTGTGGCTTACCGTAGGGCGCTGGGAACGCAAGAGGGGTGATTGTACTAGGGGTATTACCGGTAACCAGACGCTTCCGGTTACTGCATGTTGGGAGGATGTCAGTGTTGGGAAGGGGAGGCAGGAGAAGTGTGGGGAGTAGGAGGGAGTGGAAGGGGTACAGGTGGTGGGGTGGGGTTTGGCGCAGTGAACGGGGGTTAAGGTAGGGGCGTCCTGGTGAGGGTTAGAGTGGGCGGGATGGGATGGGATGGGATGGGATGGGATGGGAGGTGGTGGGCTGGGATGGGATGGGATGGGATGGGAGGTGGTGGGCTGGGGAGGGGAGGGGAGCGAATGGGAAGCCGGAGGTGGCCAGGAGGGTAGTATGGAGTGGAGTTGAGTGGAGTGGGAATGGGAGAGGGAGTGGGAGAGGGAGTGGGAATGGGAGAGGGAGGGGGAGAGGGAGAGGGATAGGGATAGGGAGTGGGAGAGGGATAGGGAGTGGAGTGGACAGGGCAGAGATGGGGAAACCAGAGGAAACGATAGGAGATAGGAAGGAAGGGGGGAGGGGATGAGGTTTGGTGAGGGGAGATGGGGAGCGAAGTGTAGGGGAGGGGAGTGGAGAGGAGCGGAGGAGAGGGGAGGGGAGAAGAGGGGAGAAGAGGGGAGCAGAGGGGAGGGGGGAGGGGAGGGAGTGGAGGGAGTGGAGGGAGGGGAGAGAGGGGAGGGGAGCAGAGGGGAGGGAATGGGGGCAGAGGGGATGGGAGGGAGGGGCGGGGGGGAGAGGAGCGGAGGTGGGCAGGGAGGGGAGGGGGGAGGGCGGTGGGAGGAGGAGGTGGAGGAGGGGAACGGAGGGGAGGGGGATGAGGGGAGTGGAGGAGAGGGGAGCGGAGCGGAGGGGAACGAAGGGGGGGGGGGGGGGGGGGGAGGGAGGGGGAGTGGGGCGGAGAGGAGAGAGGGGATGGGAGGGAAGGGAAGGGATGGGGGAGAGGTGGGATGGGGAGGGGAGGGGAGCGGGGGGGAGTGGAGGGGGAGTAGAGTAGAGCGGAGGGGAGGGGGCGGAGGGGAGGGGGCGGAGGGGAGGGGGCGGAGGGAAGGGGAGGGGAGGGAGGGGAGGGGAGGGGAGGGGAGGGGAGGGGAGGGGAGGGGGGAGGGGAGGGGAGGGGGGAGGGGAGGGGGAGGAGGGGGGAGGGGAGGGGGGAGGAGGGGGGAGGGGAGGGGAGGGGAAGGGAGGGGAGGAGGGGAGGAGGGGAAGGGGAGGGGAGGGGAGGAGGGGAGGGGAGGGGTAGGGGTGGAGGAGAGGGGAGGGGAAGGGGGAGTGGGGCGGAGAGGAGAGAGGGGAGGGGAGGGAAGGGAAGGGATGGGGAGAGGTGGGATGGGGAGGGGAGGGGAGCGGAGTAGGTAGAGCGGGGAGGGGAGGGGAGGGGAGGGGAGGGAGGGGAGGGGAGGGGAGGGGAGGGGAGGGGAGGGGAGCGAGGGGGGGATCAGGCACGGGTGTATATGAGAGGTGATGTGTGTGTGAAGAGGTGATGTGTGCGTGTTTGTGTGTGTGCTGGGGTGGTGTGCATGTGTGACGAGGGTAGGGGTGGGGGTTGAAGCTGGTCAGGTGCAGAGTGGCAGTGCGCAGGCCGGTCCTTAGATGTAAGTAGGGAGATAGGGGTTGTTGGGCGCATGTGCACCGGGGGTGAGTAGCGGGTGCAGACAGTGGGGTGGCGCTGGACGGTCTGCGTGTACGGAGTATATGGCGATGTGGGGTTTTATGAGGTTAGGCGGCAGCAGTACCGCCGTACACATGCGGGTTGGCCATGTTATAACGGGGGACCCAGCGGATAGGCGCACCACTGTGGGTCTGTGTGGGTGTGGGTGTGTGTGTGTGTATATGTATGAGTATGTGTATGTGTATGTATGCGCGTGTCTGTGTGAGAGTGTGCATAGGTGTGTGTTGTGTGTGTGTGTGTGTCGCTGTAGGTGTGTGTGTGAGTATGTGTATGTGTATGTATGCATGTGTCTGTGTGAGAGTGTGCATAGGTGAGTGTGCATAGGTGTGTGTGTGTTGTGTGTGCATGTTTGTGTATTTCGGTGTAGGTGTGTGTGTGTGTGAGTATGTGTATGTGTATGTATGCATGTGTCTCTGTGAGAGTGTGCATAGGTATGTGTGTGTGTTGTGTGTGCGTGTTTGTGTGCGTGTGTGTCGGTGTAGATGTGTGTGTGTGTGTGGTTGTGAGTACTGGATGGTGTGTATATCATCAGTAATACTAATAGTATATGTTGGTTCGTTGTTGGAGATTTACGTCCTGGCAAAATCTACGGTCATATCAGGATGGGTACCGACTTGTGACAGTGCACACTCATGGCAACTTTATAGTGCTGTGCCACTGGGAGACCAGGCCACCATAACCCAATATCCCACTCAGTCACATTATTCTGACACTAAGCTAACCAGTACTTGCCCTATCCTAATAATGCCGAGTGCCAAGCTAGGAAGTGACAAGTATCAATTTTGAAAGTCAGTGGTTTGACTCGACCGGGAGTCGAACTCAAGATCTCCTGCATGGGAGTCCTGCGCTCTACCTATTCGGCCACAGCATCCGGTACAGCTCCTATTTAATGACGTGTGTTCCCGATACACTGCCAATAGACCCCGCCAGTTAAGCTAGTGACATCTGTTTGCATAATCTAGAACTACTCTAGTCGGGTACATTCCCCAGCTGCCTATGATTTCACATACTATATCTCCGTAAAGAATGCTTGCGAAAATAATAAAATACTTGATTATATTCACATATTCATATCGCAACACGATTCAAGCTATTATCCTTGTAAAATGTCTTTTAAAAAAAGACAACTATATTGTATTTTTCTTCTGGAATTTCACCGCTGCTCTCTTCACGTATTACCCCCCTCCAGTTAAAGTTGCATAGTCCGATGAAAATATCAAATTTTCAAAACCAAAACAATTACCTAGATTTGATTCTACATATCTAACTTAGATACTGGTGCGCTTATTAAACATTTGTCATCACATAGAAGGGAATAATGATGCAATTTAATAGAATATGTTACTGCAGAAGCCTATGGTGTCAGAGTTTTGGCATGCTTGCCAAAATTAATTTGGCATGTTTGTACTTCAAATATCTCAAAGGTTAACCATTTAAAATATAAGTTACTTCAAACGAAAGTGAGGTAGATTATAACGATCAACTTAATATATCTAGCTCAGAAAATGATAGAAACTCAAAACCATCAGACTATGCAACTTTAAGCTAGTGACATCTATCGGCAGAATCTGGAACTACTCTAGTCGGGTACTTTCCAGCTTAACTTGTAGATCTATGTTGTCTATTTGTTGTAGTTTTATGTCCTAGTAAAATCTAAGGTCATACCCGGCAGGATGGGGACATCAGTAGAACTAGTGTTTCAGATACCAGGGCCCGTATGCATGACGCGGTGTTAGCAAGCCAAAACTGGTTTTGGCGGGGATTTCTAGGTTAGCAGCGAAAATTCAGTATGCAAGGAGTGGTGTTAGCGCAAACACACCGAGTGTAAGCTAACACCACATCATGCATACGGGCACTGGTCTGTGCAAAGGGCTTTATAAGTTATACTAGTCGATGTTCACCAACAGCTTGCCCTATGGTGACAGTGCAGGAATACGTGTTGTGGGTAGAAATCTCACTGCGCATGCTCCGTGGAAAAGGCTTATTACCTCCAACATGCACACTGACTCTTCAAGCAGGACCTGCCTGTTCAGGCCTGTCATGCGCAACAAGCACATGGGGTATAGAGATGTGGAGTATGAGTCGTGATATGGGCATAATCAATGGTCAGATAATAATCCAAACGCAGTGCAGTGTTGTGATCCAGATGTGAAAGGCAGTGAAGCAGTGAAGCATCGACGTGTGTAAAATTAGGGCACAGATCGGTGCTGTAACTAATACAGCACTGATCAAATTTAGATTATAGACTGTCAATTCGAACAGTAAGATGGCCAGAAGACCAGCGCTCTGTCGCTGACAAATGTCATATTCAGATGAATAAATACTTTATCCCCCCCCCAAAAAAAACAAAAAAACCTCAGGTGCCAGTTCCTCACACGTCTCGATTCAGTTTGTTTGTTGTTTTACATCCTAGCAACATTAAAGGTAATATCAGGATGGGTACCGACTTGTGACAGTGTGCACTCATGACTGTTTTACAGTGCTGCCCTACTACTACTGGGAGACCAGGCCATAAGCAGCATGACCTGATATTCCAAGGTCAAATGATCCCGATACTGTGCGAACCAGTGTTGCCATATCCTATTAATGCTAATGCCAAGTGCCAGGCTAGGTAGAGACAAGTTTCAAATTTGTAACTGATTGGCTTGACTCGACAGGGATTTGAGCTCCTGACCTTGTGCACAGGAAGTCTGAACTCTACCAATTTGCCTCCTGCATAGACATATGGTCGTGTAGGAGGATTCTGCTTGGCATCACCAGCGCCTTAACTTCCGGTACTCTTCTGTGTGAGGCAACTACACAGGAACTTGGAAGTCACCAGGACCAGCATGTTGTGACGTCATCAGCATTGGCCAACGTGGCCCAGAGTCTGATGTCACGTGTCACTAGGAAGGACTTCACTCAAATGCCTGATGATGTTGTTTGTTTGATGTTGTTTGTTGTTGTTTGTTGGAGTTTTACGTCCTGGCAACATCTAGGGTCATATCAGAACGGGATATTGCCTGATGCCTGCAGGAGATCGACATCAACGCAAAGAAAAGCACTGTCAGCGATATTCCTGTTACCAGGAGAGTAACAGTGTCACCAGGAGAGTGACAGTGTTAGTAAGAGAGCGGCAGTGTCACAGGGAAAGTCACAGTGCAACAAGGAGAGTGAAAGTGTCACCAGGAGTGACAGTGTCACCAGTAGTGAGTGTGTAACAAGGAGTGACAATGTCACCAGGAAAGTGACAGTGTCACCAGGAAAGTGACAGTGTCACGAGGAGTGGCTGGCGTCACGAGAGGATGATGGGGGGCGTCAGAGATTGCAATGTCACAGGCAGCATCTGAAGTCACTGATGACATCAGAAAGTCTAACTTTGCCCACAGATTTCAACGTTGTCCGGCGCCATGTACAACTTCCACCAAGAGTATGACGTCACTGTGAGAGAATTGACGTTCACTTTGCTGGGGAGGTGTGATCTCACAGGAAAGTGACGTCATGCATCATTCTTAAACATAGGAGTCCACAGTCCCCGGGAAAGGCCAACGTCACCGAGAACGCCAGAAGTCTCCGAAAGTGTGACGTGTTACCATCATTGTGATGTCACCAGAAGAAGAACTGTCACTGGTGACGTACAAATTGCCTGTGAATGTGACGTCACCAGCGTCAGGGCGAGTCCGTCCGTCTTGACCAGGAGCTTGGAGCCAACTGTGACAGTGACAGTTTCACCACCAGCAAACACTCAACTCTCCAAAGTGGCGCACCGACAACAACAGCACCACAGCAGGACTGTGACGTCACAAAGACGAACAGTGTGCATTACGAGGAATGTGAATCACGTGATCATCTTCATGTTGAAGTTCTCACATTCAAAGTGCAGGTTATCCCCGTCGCAGATCGCGGTGCGCGTGTCACGCCGACCCCCGCGCCGGGCCCCTGGCGGCCGGTTAGCGGCGAGTGTTACACCTAAGTGGCCTCTCCGCCGCCTCGCGCCCGCCTGTTGCCGGTGGGCGGTCAGGTGGCGGTTCCCTCAGGTATGGGGGCTTCTCGGCGCCTCTCCCATGGCACCTATCTGCACCTGTACTTAGCCAACCACCGGGCGCGGGTCAGATAACAGGGAGGCACAAGAAGGGGGGGCCTTTTCTACAGGTTTTGTTGGCCTTTTTCTTCTTTCTTCATCTTCTTCTTCTTCATCTTGAGGGGTGTTATTTTCTACAAGTTTTGTTGGCGTTTTTTCTTCTTTCTTCTTCTTTTTTTCTTTGTTTGTTTGTAAATGAGGAATACCCCATACCTGTAACGCTCGAGCAGCGAGTTGCATTGCTTATGTTATAGAGCAACAGGTGTGTATCTGATGGCTCCACCTGGCGGATTGGCTGCTAACCTTTTGGTGCGGCCTTGGGCTGTAGGCTGTAGGCTGTAGGCTGTAGGCTGTGCGCCTTAAAGTTGGCTGAACCTTAGCTGCACATTCTTTTTTGTTTTGTTATTTTGTTGTTGTTGTAGTTGTTTGGGCTTAAATTCGATTATTGCACTTATTGTTCCATGTAGTATTGCACGATGCACTTATTATTGTACTGTGTTCCAGCATGATTGCTAGTAGACATTGGGCACTTTGAAAGTTTTTCACTGGTATTCTTGCAGTTCAAAGGAAAAAGAAAAAACATATGTTTTGCTTGGTTTGTTTGTTTGTTGTTGTTTACATCCTAGCAACATCTAAGGTCATACCGACTTGTGACAGTGCGCACTCATGGCGACTTTATAGTGCTGTACCACTGTGAAACCAGACCACCAGCACCATGACCTGGTATCCCACTCAGTCACATTATCCTGACACTGAGCACACCAGTCCTTGCCATATCCTAATAATGCCGAGTGCCTGGCTAGGAAGCGACAAGTATCAATTTTTAAGTCATTGGTTTGACTCGACCAGGGTTCGAACCCACGATCTACCAGCAAGGGAGACAGATACTCTAACTCTTTCGGCCATCCCGTCGGGTCTGTTGTGCTTGGTGTACCTCTAACAAACGAGAGATATCCAGTAATGAGGACACTTCTACTTGTGAACAAGGGAGGCACTGCTAGTAGTGTAGTCGATTCTAGTATTAAGCATACCTGTAACAAACGAGAAATTTCCAGTAATGACAACACTTTTACTTGCGGATAAAGGAGGCACCCCTAGAAGATGGTAGATGAGGTTCTTTTGGTAATGGAAATACCTCCATTAGTTTTGGTTTGTTTATTTGCGTCTCACCTTAGGCTAAGATTCCATATACGTGGTATGCGGTATGTGAATGCGAATGGGACAAAAAATGCAAAAGCATGTCAACATATGGTGATGCTTCCATATGTCCGGATTTGAATGTGAATGTGAATGCGAATGCGAATGCGAATGCAAATGCGAATGCGAATGCAAATGCAAATGCGTGGACTGATCAATGAACTGATCAGTGTGATTGGGAATGGCATCCCACATATATGGAATCTTAGCTTTAGTGTGTACTTGCAGAACTACCATACAGCGTTTAGAAAACATAATAGAAAACCTCTATATATATATATAATATTTGAGTAGTAACCGATATATCACAGAAACACCCACATTATATCATCACCTCCCGGCGGTGACTATGTCTGCCAAAATACCAACCCTATTTGGCAAAATTGATCGATGGGGAGCTGGTAACCCTGGCGCATGCGCACTAAACCTACTGCTAGCCGGAAATGCTCAGTGCAGCGGTGTTGGAGGATGGAGTAATGAGTGACCGCAGCGCCCTCTGGGAGTGAAATCTGGCACCAATTAGTGCTCTTTGTGCGCGTTGCCTCATTCGCTCAACACTGAGCTGGTCGCGCCTTGAATCCGCTTACACCTGCTGGTGCACGGCGTGTCCAGATCCCATTGTGTCGTGCGTCTCGGAACCTGCACACAACATGGCGCACACTGAGTACCATGTCAGCGCACTCGGACGCCGTCGTGTTGGGGTTTAACGACCTAGCAACATATGTGGTCATATAACTTAAGGACATCCCCTGTGCATCCTCTTCGTCTTACACCCCTTCCCCATCCCCCTCACTTCCTCTTACCCCTCTTCCTTTCTACTTTCATCTCCTGCTGATCTTACCTTCATTTCCTCTGACCTCATTCCCAGCTCAACCTCTTATCCCCCTTCTCCTTCCCTGTTTTTCCTATCACCGTCCTTTCCCCAATCATATCATTTTCCTCCTTCCTCATCCCCTTCTCTTCCACTTACCCCATCTCTTAATTTTACCCCTTCCCCCTCTTCCTCTGACCTTCATCTACTGCTCTTCCTCTGACCTCATTCCCCACTCATCCTCGTATCTCCTTCTCCGCCCCTCTTCTCCCTATCACTCTCCTTCCCCTTATTCCTTACACTTAACGCATTCTATGCTTCTTACCCTATTCCCCTCCTCTTCCTGTTACCGCCTCAAGTGTTTTTCCTCCCCGACGCCTTCCCCATGTCCCCTTTTCGTCCCTTCTTCCTCGACTCTTCTTACCTCCTAGATACAAGATTCACCCCGTACTGCTGCAGTAGGGGTGCAAACCAACCTTATGTAAAAGCTGTCGAAAAAACGGGTCAATGAATTGAGAGCTTAATTTCACAATCTAAGAAGCAACATTTATTCTTTACATATCTCTTATTGATAGCCCGCTACCTTTGAGTTGAAAAATATAATATAATATCTAGTTTAATCAGATTTAAAAGTGAAATCGACGGCGTTCTCTGGCCGCCATCTTGTCTTTTTGCATTCTCTCTCATTCACCAACTCTATTCTGATATAAGTAACCATTTGACACTGGTGCCAGGCATTCTACTTGTTGTTCCATACTAACGCTATTTTCGCCCGTATTTATATAAGGCTGGTCTTCACCCGTGTACTACAAGTACCGGGTGAATCTTTTATCTACTTACCTCCCTGCTCTTCCCCATCCCCGACATTCCTCTTACCCCTTCCTTGCTCTTCCACTTACCTCTAGTGCCCTTCCCTCTACACCGTATCTCACCAGACTGGAAGCCGAATGAGTTGAGCGTCCGTCTCCTGCTTTGGTAGATTGCGGGATTCGAACACACAGGTTCGAACCTTGGCCGAGTCAAACCAATGACATAAAAAGTTATACTTGTCGCTTCAGAGCCCGGTGCTCACCATTATTAGGATAGGGCAAGGACTTGTTGGCTCAGTGTCAGGATAATGTGACTGAGTGGGATATCAGGTCATGGTGCTGGTGGCCTGGTCTCCCTGTGGGGCAGCACTATGAAGTCACCATGATTGCACACTGTCACAAGTCGGTACCCAACTTGATATAACCTTGGATTTGTTTGTTTGTTTGTTGTTGTTTTACGTCCTAGCAACATCTAAGGTCATATCAGGACGGGATAACCTTAGATGTTTCCGGGACATAAAACCCCAACAACCAACACACTACCTCCAAGTATCGGTAAGTGAATCGTCAACATTCACATAGTAAGCATAACAGACAACTGTGTTGTACATCAACATATAGTCAGCCATCCATGTATTTTTAAAGAGAAAAGTGACAAACGCAACCTACACACAGTTGCCTTGTAACAGACTCAACTATTCTGCCACAGACAAACAGCTGCATGTTTTACCAGTGAGTATTGTCCAGTATTCATACGTGACCTAATTAGGCATCAGAACGAGGTTGAGTAAGCATCGGGTATTAGAAATGCCAGTAAGACACTGCGGTGTGCTGATGTGTATGAACTACGACATATATTAAAGGAGTGAAATGTGAAGATATTCACATTTTAGACTATCATATTCATTTTTGCGTACATTTTTTCTATCTATTGGTCAATTTTCATGAAGATTGAGTGATGATCAGATGCATTTCAGATGGCAATGTCAACAAAGTCGCTCACCCTGGTGGCCAATCTTTTCTTAAATTCAAAATTGCATAACTTTCTTACATATATTTACCAAATATATTTTAACCCTTTTAAAGCTTTTATTAATTTGTAATTACTAATACTAGTTGATTAACTGTGTTGACAGTGCTGCATTACATGATACCACCATAACTATGCAGACTTGAAGTTGACAGTCACATTGTAGTTAAAGAATGGGAAAATGACCATGCAAGGGTCACCCAATCTTCATTAAAATTGGCCAATAGATAGAAAACGGGTATGCAAAGATGAATATGGTAGTCTACAAAATGAATACCCTCAAATTTGAGTGATTTCGAGAGGTATTGGTCGACAAAAAAGTATTCACATTACTTTTCATACAGCGGCGCCTCGTTGACGCGTACGTGGCCTCAGTATGGTTTCAACATGGTCACGGTGTGAATAGCATCAATATTTATTTCATGCAAAACTGAAACCGAGCCTCAATGTAGGTAAACACTCATGACATAACTCCATAAGATCTATTTCATAAAGGTGCATGTTCCACATCGCTATACTAGTGATAATCAGATCACCTGATGCCAATTTAAAGGTGCATAGTCCGATGGTTTTGAGTTTCTGTTATTTTCTGAGATAAATATATCAAGTTGACCGTTATACTCTACCTTACATTACTTTGAAGTAACTCTTTAATTTAAATGGCTAACTTTTGAGATATTTTAAGTGCAAACATTCCAAATTAATTTGTGCAAGCACACCAAAACCCCAGCAGTAAGATTCACTATTAAAATAGCTCAATGTTCTCTTCTATGTGGCAACAAATACTTACTAACTGCATTAATATCTAATTCATATATATTGAATCAAATCCATATAATTGCTTTGGTTTTGAAAATGTGATGTTTTCATCGGACGAAGCAGCTTTAAAGTTTAACCTAAGAGTGACAATGTAATATGCTTGGAACACCAGGGCCCGTATGCAGGAGTCAGTGTTAGCGGGGTTTGGTGTTACAGCCTATTACCGATTAGCTATCGCCGATGTCAGGAACTGTGTCAAGTGGTATGCAGGAGCGCGTAACACTAACATTTTAGCTAAACGTGAAATTATTTATAGATTTGGGAAATCCCTCTGCGTTTGTAGCCAGATATTAGGCTCAAATCTACTGAATGCGATCATATTTAACAGAATTACATACGCAATAAGTGAAATTTGATCAATTTAACCCTAAATCCGAAGCATTATTAAGGTTACCGCCGTATTGGCGGCGATATTAATAGTTATATTTTCGAATCGACGAGCGTAAAGTAAACAAATCGCCGCCGCCGCCAGTATGGAACACAGCGGCGGCGGCGATTTGTTTACATTACGTTCGTCGATTCGAAAATATAACTAGTAATATCGCCGCCAATGCGGCGGTAGCCTTAAGGAAGGTTCGAATTTAGGGTTAATTTGAATAAATTTCACTTATTGCGTATCTAATTCTGTTAAATATGGTCACATTGAATAGATTTGGGCCTAATAAATTCGGTAAACCTGATATTTTTTAGGGGTAAGGTAACACCGGTTAAGCCTTTGGTGTTAGGCCTAACACTGACTCGTGCATACCATTTTTTCGCTGCTAAACCGGAATTCCCTCCAAACACCGTTTTGCTTCGCTAACACTGACTCCTGCATACGGCCCCAGCTCTCTAGGACTGACACGAGGATTTATTTAAAGAATAACAATATATTTACCTCCTTTTTTAAACTAAAAAGAATTATGGTAGAGCTCTGAGGAATTTCACTTTGGTCTGAGAGTCGAGATGTTGATCTTTACCCAGTTTATAGGGCAATGTGTTAGTAAAGTAAGTACCCCTCTTTTTTGGGGGGTGGGGGGGGGGGATCATCCTGGTCCCCATGCCGCTTCACGCTACACTCAACCCCGATCAGCGCCGCCACATTTTCAAAGATCGTCTGCGCGCGTTTCATCAACAGCCAGCAGTAGCGAACCACGTGACCGGAAACGCGGTGCAAAGCAGCCACCAGCGCGCCGCTACTGCAGAGCAGCCACCAGCGCGCCGCTACCGCACAGTGCAGTGCAGATCTGGTTCTAACCGAGACACACATCTCTTACTGATAGTGATATGCAGCATCATATGCACTAGCTAAATGTCATCATGTCAAATCAAGCAACATTTAGTTCCCACACAAATTAACCATTCCAGAACTACAAACAAATAAAAATCATTACAACCTTACACTCTGACCCACAATTAAAGACATTTACATGATTTAGTGAAAAATCAAATCCAAATTGAGTGTAATCTTTTATGATCATCATTAGAGCATCGTGTAGATCATGGGATTGGAACCCATGGGTTTGAACCCTGGTCGAGTCAAACTAATGACTTAAAAATGTATATTTGCCACTTCATAGCCCAGCACTCCACATTATTAGAATATGGCAATGACTGGTTGGCTCAATATCAGGATAATGTGACTGAGTGGAATATCAGGTCAACGTGCCGACGGCCTGGTCTCCCAGAGAGGCAGCACTATAAAGTCACCATGAGTGTGCACTGTCACAAGTGGGTACCCGTCCTGATATGACCTTAGATGTTGCCAGGACGTAAAACTCCAACAACCAACCATCACTCTGACTCACAGTTGAAGACATTTAGTGAAAAGTCACACCCAAATTGAATGTTATCGTTTACAAGCATCATTTCGCGTGCCTTTCAGTGACATATGTGGCTGAGAGCATGCACCATTTAGTGAGCAGACGACATTTGGTTAGCAGACAACATTTGATTACCAGATGACATTTAGTTAGCAGACAACATTTGATTACCAGATGACATTTAGTTAGCAGATGACATTTGGTTAGCAAACATTAGTTAGAAACGACATTTGGTTAGCAGATGACATTTGGTTAGCAGACGACATTTGGTTAGCAGACAACATTTGGTTAGCAGACAACATTTGGTTAGCAGACAACATTTAGTTTGCAGACAACAGTTAGTTAGCAGATGACATTTAGTTAGCAATATATACACCATTTAGTTCACAGATGACATTTAGTTAGCATACAACATTTAGTGAGAAGATGACATTTGGATAGCAGACGACAGTGAGCTGTTTGTGACGAGGTGACACAGTCTGTGGCGGGTTACACTGCTCACAGTCCGTCCGGCCCAGTCTCCAGGGTGGGTACAGAGTTTACGGAACTGTGCTTGCTCTATTCACCAACACCAGCAGAGCAATGGGAAGCCGGTGTAACGATTTCAGTTTACCCCCTTTCCAAGTTCCCCCCGGGAATCTGAAAACTTTTTAATTTCCCTCCAGTAAAATCTTTAACGTTTGCAGATTCCTGGGAGGGAAATTAAAAACAGTTTTCAGATTCCTCCCCATATTTTCAAATTCCCCCCTCCGGGAATTTAAAATTGTTTTAAAAAACTTTAAAAAACGTTTTAAAATTCAGACCTATAATATTTTGTTCTTAGGCATCTTAGAGACTTTTTGTGTCATTCAGGGAAAAATATGTTTTGTTATACTAGTAATAATTTCCATTATGCTATTCTCTGTGTATTATTATATTTGTTATGAAAAATAACAATAAATAACAAAAATAAAGAAAATTCCCCCAAAATGGGGGGAGGGAAAGTTAAAACGAGGGAGGGAAAATGAAAATGTTTTCAAATTCCCCTGGGATGAATTTGAAAACGTTTTTAAGTTCCCGTGGGGAAACTTCAATCAGGGGGGAATTTGAAATCTTTATGCCGGGTTTATTTATTTCACAATATCATCTGCCTGACGTGCAAATAACGACTGGAAGACCAGTGCCTCAGCGCTGACAAAATATGTTTTCAGATGAATAAAATATTGACCCCCAAAGAATTATAGCTGGGGTCCATACAAAAGAGGCAATAAAGACAGTTTGCACATTGAAAAACTGTTCGCACATGACAGGAGTCCGCCGATCACAGGGATTGTTAAATATGGGTGCAACTATATGTTAATGCTTATACTGTGGGATATACAGTAAAACCTCTCTAAATCGACCGACCATGGGACCGACTTTAAATGGTCCATATAGGGCATTGGTTGGTTTAGGGGGGGTGGGGTTGTTATCGTTACAATGGTATTGCACAGGTAATTGTTTGGGACCCAAATAAAGTGATCGATATAGGGGAGTGCTTGATCTGTGGAGGTGGTCGGTTAGAAAAGTTGTACTGTAGTTGCCATGCCAACCATCAACCTCAAATTCCTATCTCATTTACCCCTGTCCCCTTTGCATTGCATATATATGTAAATAATATGAACGAGGATGTCATACAATTATAATTAAATCAGTCTCTGGCCTATTTCGCTTCGATTTGGCACACCACCAATGCCGTACCAACAAATGTGATTGACATACAAAGGCATCAGTGCGAGTCAATAAAATTGCTAATTCAAATAATAAGATATAAATATAAAATAATTCTTTGGCATGGAACTGATAATGGAACGCAAATTGGCCTTTCAATGGTGGCTGCTTTGTGTACTTTTCTCTCCCTTTGCCATTTCTTTCTTTTAGATTTATTTGTTTAATTAGGCTTCATTTATGGCACTGCGCGTGATTGTACATAACGAATAGCGTGTTGGTTTTGGGGTGTGCGTTTTTATGATCTTTGTCACCATCAATCAGTGGCAGAAGGTGGTGATGGTCTGTTCATTAACTTGCCTGGTGCAAGTAAAGCATACCACGAACACTGCGTTCCTTCAAGGCCTCTCGAGCATGCGTAACATGGCATCACTTACAAGTTTGTTGGAGTTATACATCCTAGCAACATCCAGTCATATCAGGATGGGTACCAACTTGTGACATTGTGCACTCATGGCAACTTTGTATTGCTGTAGGACGACTGGGAGGCCAGGCTGCTGGCACCATGAACACACACCAGGATGTACTCACACAACACTACATATACACACATATCACCACACTCACACACCTACCACACACACCATCATACACTCACATATCTACCACACACAGTTACACACCTACCACACTATCACACACTCACAACACCAGATACTCACACACCTACCACATACACACCACCATACACACCAATGCACATGACCACATACTCACACAACACCACTCACCACACACACCATTACCCACTCACACACCTACCACATATACCAATATGCAGAACACCACACACTCACACACACCACCACGCACTCACACACACTCACACCTACCACACTCACATACCTACCACACACACCATCATACACTCACACATCTAACACACACACTCACACACACTATCACACTCACAACAGCAGATACTCACACACCTACCACACGCACACCACCATACACTCACACAGCTGCCACACACACCAATATGATATGCCGACCACACACCAATGCACACTACCACATACTCACACACCTACCACACACACCAATATGCAGAACACCACACACTCACACACACCACCACGCACTCACACACTTACACCTACCACACTCACATATCTACCGCACACACACTATCACACTCACAACAGCAAATACTCACACACCTACCACACCACCATACACTCACCATACACTCACACATCTGCCAGACACACCAATATGATATGCAGACCACACACCAATGCACACTACTGCATACTCACACACCACCACGCACTGACACACTCCCACCTACCATGCACACAACCATGCACTCACACCACCACACACTCACATACCTACACTCACACACACTACACACTTACACTCACACAGCACATACTCACATACCACCACAGACCACATACACACCACCACACACTCACACATACCACCACTCACACACCGACCATGCGCACCGCCACCCACTCACATACTTACTCACACACCAAACACTTACACTCACACACACCACATACTCACATACCACCACACACCACTTACACACCACCACCCACTCACACACCACCCACTCACACACCACCCACTCACACACACCACCACACACGCCATTACCCACTCACACACATACCGCACACACCAATATGCGGAACACCACACACTCACACACCACCACACACACCACCACGCACTCACAAACGCCACCACACACACCATTACCCACTCCCACACCTACCACACACCAAAATAGAGAACACCACACTCACACACCAGCACACACCACCACCCACTGACACACCACCACCACACATTCACACACACACACCATTACCCACACACTGACACACCACCATCACCACACACACCATTACCCACCCACGCACCTACTACACACACCAATATGCAGAACACCACACACCAATACACACGCCACATACCAGCATATACGGCCACACACACGATGACTTGCCGCTATGAGTCGTTCTCATCTACTAGCTATAGTACTTTAGTAGCGAGGGAGGCGCTCAGTGACATGTCTTACTAAATAACCCACCAATAAAGTCAACAAACCAAACATCGTCAACGCCCATTCCTACATTTAGGTTCGTTGGTGTGATGTGGCAGTGTGGGCCACGAGCAGGGGCGGGGTTGGTTGTTGGAGTTTTACGTCCTAGCAAATTCTAAGGTCATATCAGGACGGGTACTGACTTGTGGCAGTGCGCACTCATGGTGACTTTATCGTGCTGCTCCACTTGGAAATTATGCCGCTGGCACCATGATCCGATATCCCACTCAGTCACATTATCCTGGCACTGAGCTAACCAGTCATTGCCCTATCCTAGTAATGCCAAGCACCGGGCTAGGAAGCGACAAGTATCAATTTTATAAGTCATTGGTTTGACTCGACCGGGAACCAAACTACTGATATCCCGCACGCGAGGTCCGCGCTCTACCGATTCGGCCACCGCGCCCGGTCCTACATTTAGGCAAACACCCCGCCTAAGCCCGTCCTGATATGACCGTAGATGTTACCAGGACGTAAAACTCCAAGAACCAACCCCGCCCCAGCTCACGGACCACACTGCCACATTACACCAAGTGTAGCTAGTGCTCCTCACCAGGGGGCGCGCGTGGCGCTTTAAACTTTGTTTCACATGATCGGCAAACCGGTAGTAAAACGGGGCCTAGATGTGAGTTATTTGGCTGGTGGCTGCGGCGCACAATACAAACAATCCATCGACTATCTTCCCACTTTATTTTAAATTTTTATAATTTTTAAATATTGTATTTTTGTTGTTGAATAATCATATTAATTAATATACGGTCACAATAAGGAAATGTTTTATTTCAGATTACATATGCTAATGTTCATTTATGCCTGGAAAATACCCGGCAAATTGAATATGTACCAACCAGTCGGTAAGTCCAGATGGTGCACACAAATAGTTGACACAGTGGGGCCGATATATGCTAAGTGTAGAGCAAGTTCTACCAACAGCAAAATCACCCTTTTCCCGAATTGACAATTCCTCCAATTTCTAAAGGCGTACTGGTATTATTTTCACCCATGTTGTAATTACCTGTTCGTCCTCCTCATTTACCGGACATGGTGGCCGAAGCAGTAGAGCGAATCCCAGTTGAGTCGAACCAATGAATTACAAAATTGATAATGTGTCACTTCCTAGCCTGGTGCTCGGCATTAATAGGATAGGGCAAGGACTGGTTTGCTCAATGTCAGGATAATATGACTGGATGAGATATCAGGTCATGATGCTGATAGCCTGATCTCCAAGTGGGACAGCACTATAAAGGTGCCATGAGTTAGGGCAAGCACTGCTTTAGTCAGTGTCTGGGTAATGTAAATGAGTGGGATATTAGGTAATGGTTTGTTTGTTTTTTTACGTCCTAGCAACATCTAAGGTCATACCAGGACGGGTGACAGTGCGCACTCATGGCGACTTTATACTGCTGTCCCACTGGGAAAACAGGCCGCTGGCACCATGACCTGGTATCCCACTCATTCGCATTATCCTGACACTGAGCACACCAGCCCTTGCCCTGTCCTAATCATGCCAAGCGCCTGACTAGGAAGCGACACGTATCAATGTTTAAGTCATTGGTTTGACTCGACCAGGGTTCGAACCCACGACCCCATGATCTACCAGCACGGGCGACGGACGCTCTAATGGCCGGTACACACCTACCGTTTATGATCGTTTTTCCGCACCCACCTAGCGTATACGATCTAAAACTACCCAAAAGTCGTGAGGTGTGCACTCCCCTAGCACACCTACCGATTGCGATTCGCGACTTTTTAGGGCTAAAACGGTAGGTGTGCGCTAGCCTTACGATTACGATTCGCGATTCGAAAAACGAATCGGCCCGTTTTCAGTTTTAAGCGGATCGGGAGTTTTAGTGCGCGAATCGTAAACGGTAGGTGTGTACCGGCCATAACTCATTCGGCCATCCCGTCTGGTCTAGTAGGTAATGATGCTGGCGGCCTAGTCTCCAGTCCCAGTGGAGCAGCACTATAACGTTGTCATACTGATATGACATTAGATGTTGCCTGGACATGAAACTCAAACAGACAAACAAACCCTAATCATCATACCATGCCTGGTAGCCAAAAGGTATCTTGCTTACCGACCTTACTGACTCACGTATTCCAGCAGCCAATTCCACCTGGTTCATTAAAGGTTCCATTTGACACCAGAACAATATTCCCGGTGCCTTCCCGATTTGTTAAAACCTATATTGAACAGGGCGAACTGTGTCTATATCATAGTATATGCCTACCAGCAGGATATGGGCCGCTAAAGCAATGCAGCATTTATCATATTATTTCTCTGCATGCTCATGATTTGTCAGTGCTACAACAGTTATTATCTTCAGCTTTATTATGTGGTCCTATCTGAGTGAGGGTAGGGGGGATTTGTTCAAAGGAATAAATCTATTTACTATTTTTGCTATTTATTAGTTTAATTAATTTCTATATTAGTTTCTTTAGTTTTTTATGTGTTTCTATATTTGTTGATGTATTAGTCTCTTTGTTTCTTTAGTTTCTTTGTTGTTTCTGCATTAGTCTCTTTGTTTCTTTATGTGTTTCTATATTTGTTTCTGCATTAGTCTCTTTGTTTCTTTATGTGTTTCTATATTTGTTTCTGCATTAGACTCTTTGTTTCTTTATTTTCTTTGTTTCTGCATTAGTCTCTTTGTTTCTTTATGTGTTTCTATATTTGTTTCTGCATTAGTCTCTTTGTTTCTTTATGTGTTTCTATATTTGTTTCTGCATTAGACTCTTTGTTTCTTTATTTTCTTTGTTGTTTCTGCATTAGTCTCTTTGTTTCTTTAGTTTCTTTGTTGTTTCTGCATTAGTCTCTTGGTTTCTTCATTAGTTTCTTTATTTGTTTCTGCATTTGTCTTTTGTTTCTTTAGTTTCTTACATTTCTATATTTGCTGCTGCATTAGTCTGTTTGCTTTTATTTGTTTCTTTATATGTTTCTATATTTGTTTCTGCAATTGTCACTTCCTAGGCTGGCGCTCGGCATTATTAGGATAGGGCAAGGACTGGTTGGCTCAGTGTCAGGATAATGTGACTGAGTGGGATGTCAGATCATGGTGCTGGTGGCCTGGTTTCCCAGTGGGCAACACTATAAAGTCACCATGAGTGTGCATTGTCACATGTCGGTACCCATCCTTAGATGTTGCTAAGACATAAAACAACAACAAATAAACAAAACAAAGCATTCGTTTCTTTGTTTCTTCATTAGTTTCTTTAACAGTTTCTTCATGTTTGTGTGTGACCAGATGGGATGGCCGATTGAGTTGAGCATCCATCTCTCGCTTTGTTAGATCGCACAATTCAAACCCACTGGTTCGAACCCTGGTCGAGTCAAACTGGAGACTTAAAAATTGATACTTGTTGTTTCCAAGCCAGGCGCTTGGCATTATTAGGAAAGGACAAGGACTGGTCGGTTCAGTGCCAGAATAATGTGACTGAGTAGGCTATCGGGTCATGGGACTGGTAACCTAATATCCCAGTGGGTCAGCACTATAAATCTACAGGTTAGCAACCAGATCTACAGGTTAGCAAATGGACACTGCAACTTGCGGTGAGCTAACTTATGCAGGACTCTAACCAAGCAGCCCAACTCCGACTAGACCATCGTTAGCTATTGCTGAAACCTAGCAAAGAGGAAAGTTCGGTTCCAGCCTCAACAGTGCTTAATCTGTTTTGTTTGTTTGTTGTTGCTCGTTTTTTGGGGGGGCGGGGTCGGGTTTTTTTGTGTTGGTTTTTGTTGTTGCTCTTTTTCCTTTAAAAAATGACATTGAATGAATAATTAAACGGGGTAAATTTCAACTGCAGACAATTGGTATTCCTCATTTCATTCCATCGCTATCCTAGTAATATCTAGCGCTAGGGTAGATAGCGATAAGTATTGGTTTAACTCGCCCGGAGTAATCCCATCACCTCCCACATGGATGGTTGGTTGTTGGAGTTTTACGTCCAGGCAATATATAAGGTCATATCAGGACAGATACCGACTTCTGACACTCATTGCGACTTTATAATTCTGCCCCACTGGGTGACCTCGCTGCCAGCACCATGACCTGATATCTGACTCAGTCACATTATCACAACACTGAGCCAACCAGTCCTTGCCCTATCCTAATAATATTGAGTGCCTGGCTAGGAAGCGACAAGTATAAATTTTTAAGTCATCGGATTGACCTGACCAGGGTTCGGATCCCACGATCTACGAAAATGGGAGAGAGACGCTCAACTCATTCGACATCCCATCTGGTGCTCCCACATGGCAAGTGGGCACTCAGCTCATTCGGCCATCCCGTCCATTGGCTGTAGGGTGCACACCAACACGACTGGAGCTGACTTATGTCAGACCGAGAGTTGGCCTCTGCCTTGTGCACACAGTTGAGACACGGTGTCAAGCTAAATAACTGACTTCTGCAAAACAACCGAACTCTGCTGAGATATCGGTCTTTAGGCGACATGTCTAAACTTAAAGCTGCATAGTCCAATCAAATATCAAATTTTCAAAACCAAAATAATTATCTGGAATTGATTTGACATCTCTAACTTAGATACTGATGCAATTATTAAACATTTATTTCTGCATTGAAGGGAATATTGAGTCAATTTAATAGAAGTTTTAGAACCTGTTACTGCAGAAGTCTATGGTGTCCGAGTTTTGGCAAGCTTGTTGAAACTTCAAATATCTCAAAAGTGCAACATTTAAAATAAAAGTGGCTTTAAAGTAATGTAAAGTAGATACTAATGATCGATCTAATATATTTATCTCAGAAATATTACAGAAATTCAAAACCATCGGACTATGCAACTTTAATAACTAACTTAATAACTAACGTGTCCATATTCCAATCCTTAATCTGTGCGGCATTTAACCCATCACATCACACTTATAGACTACATCACCGTTCCAGCGGCGCGGTGCATTGTGGCATGCGTCAGAGCAAAACAAACCCGCGAGAAGCCCATGGCACATGCTAATCCACTGGGTGCAGCTATGAAATGTGCTAGTTTCAGCTCATCTCAGCTCTTGTTTGAAACATAGAATACCAACTAAAAATATATATATAATAAATTAAGATATTAATCTTTTATCCAGCATTGCATTTACATCAATATAATATGGACATCTTATGCCATGTGCATTTAGATTTAGACACATCTGGGCACTCAGACTAGTGTTAGAGCCATAGCCAGAGTCAGTTTGACTTATTTTATTCATGTTTTTATTTATATCCTATGGTTAATGACATATGTAGAACTAGAAAATTAGTAGGGTTAATCAGATATTGGTTATATATTTCTCTGAAACAAGTGTATGTTGACACATTTGGCATTTTAACATTTAGAACAAGAATTAATAATGGTCATGTGGATATCACTGATTGTTTTGTGTGGAATTGTATGTTTCTTAGCTCAAAATGTTTAACTATGGCTAGTTTTGTCTTAGCTATATTCATCAAATCATTATATTGCATGTGTGCATACATGTTTATGCCAAATTGCTATGTATTTCTATTCATTTTGAATAAAATCGAAGTTTTTCCCTGCGCGTATCGACAAACTCAATGGCCATTCGCATTTGCTTTGCTGCCAACGCCGTTTTCAGCGCATGCGCAGTCGGAACCATGATCCCATCTATTGCCTTTCGTTTTCTGCGCATGTGCATACTGACAAAAGTCAATTATTTGGCAAGTCAGAGATTTCGCCCGACATTGGCATGGGACCATCCTGACAAGCTATGCTGCGTGAAGTGTCTGATAGTGTTACTCCTGCACCACTGTCTCGAGGACAGGGCTGCTAAACCCTTATAGAAAAAGTGTAGGCTGGCGGGCGTTACAGACATAAACAACCACGCGAATTCACAATCGAATATGCCAAATATATATTTAAAATACCTATCTTAGTATCTATCAATATCATAACGCGTACTTTTGAAACGAATAATTTATTAAATCATGTAGATTAATAAATAGACTTTAAAAGTTGAATGGAAAATATCCAGTGGCCACTATCTTAGGTCTTGTGCATTCTCTACCAGTTCATCAACGTTATGCTAATATAAATAAACACTGCACACGGGAACCAGGACCTCCACAGCTTGTTTACAGTAAAACCTCTCTAAATCGACCAACCATGGAACCGACTTTAACTGATCCATTTATGTAGGTGGTCGGTTTATGGAGGTGGTCGGTTTATGGAGGTTTTTTAAATCGTTACAATAGTATTATTGTATGGGCGATCGTTTGAGACCCAAATAAAGCGATCGTTATAGGTGAGTGGTCGATCTGCGGAGGTGGTCGGGTAGAGAGGTTTTACTGTAGTTGAGTCATGCCAAAGTAGTTCTGGCTGGGATTTAGACATGGTTGCCATTCATTCATACAGTTAGTTTGTTTGTTGTTTTATGTCCTAGCAACATCTAATGTCATATCAGGACAGGTACTGACTTGTGACAGTGTGCACTCATGGCGACTTTATAGTGCTGTCCCACTGGGAAACCAGGCCACCGGCACCATGACCTGGTATCCCACTCAGTCACATTATCCTGACACTGAGCACACCAGTCCTTGCCCTATCCTAATAATGCCGAGCGCCTGGCTAGGAAGCAACAAGTATCAATTTTAAAGTCATTGGTTTGACTCGACCGGGACTCGAACCCACGATCTACCAGCACAGGAGATGGACGCTCTAACTCATTCGGCCATCCCGTCTACAGTTAGTGGAGGGTGAATATTTGATCTACACGTTTGAGTGACAGATGAGACTTGGGTGGGTGAGCCTCGGGAAGATGACTATCTAAAGTCATGTGGTATCTGTCGTAGATAAGACAACCGGGTACATTCACATCAGCGCATGTACTTAACTTAGCCATTGATAATCCATCCACCCGGAAGCACTCCAATGAGGGTGGTTGGTGGGTTTGTTTGTTTTTTTTGGTAAATATTTTATTCATCTCAACACATATTTTTTCCGCGCCGAGGCACTGGTCTTCCAGCCGTTGAAGCGATCACATTTGGTTTGTACATGGTGAGGAGGAAGTAGAATGTGCTGCATTGTGTGCAGCACACCCCATTCTGGGCATTACATCCTGGCAACATCAAAGGTGATATCAGGATGGGTACCGACTGAGTCACATTATCCTGACACTGAGCCAACCAGTCCAGGTCCTACCCTATTAATGTTGAGCACCTGGCAAGGAAGCGACAAGTATCAATTTTGTACGCCACTGGTTTGACTCGACTGGGAATTGAATTCCCGATCTCCTGCAAGGGGGGCTTGCGCTCTACCGATTCGCCACCACGCCCGGTCCAGTGAGGGTGAGGTGATGGTGGGGCGTCCCCATTAACTAACATGCGGGCTGACCACACAAATATTTAAACAGAAAATAAACACTGGTTCTGTTCGGAAGGAATCGTCTGTATCTATATGTGCATATGAATTAAGTTCATAATAATGTGTAGTTTCCCAAGGGTCAGATTTTAACTTTTTTTTCAAACTGCTGTGGAGGTATTGCAAACATACAGGAAGGAATTCGTGCCTTAAAAGGGTGAAACTAAAAAAAAGAAACAGTGTTGTTGTACCTAATGGCATTGCAAGAAGTAGACAGGAATCTACCTTTTTTTAATATTCAGATCTGTATAATTAAAACACTAGCGAGAAGTATGACTTTTGTAAGTTCAGTCCTTCAAAGGACATCTCTGTATCTAGACCAATGGCAACCAGTGGTCGACAACTGGTTCATCAAAGGTTGTGGAACCAGATGGGATGGCCAAATGAGTTAGAGCGTCCATCTCCTGTGTTGGTAGACCATGGGGTCGTGGGTTCGAACCCTGGTCGAGTCAAACCAATGACTTAAAAATTGATACTTGTCGCTTCCTAGCCAGGCGCTCGGCATGATTAGGATAGGGCAAGGACTGGTTGGCTCAGTGTCAGGATAATGTGACTGAGTGGGATATCAGGTCATGGTGCTGGTGGCCTGGTGTCCCAGTGGGGCAACACTATAAAGTCACCATGAGTGTGCACTGTCACAAGTCGGTACCCGTCCTGATATGACCTTAGATGTTGCTAGGGCGTAAAACACCGACAAACAAACAAACAAACAAATCAAAGGATGTGGTATCTGCTGTCCTGTCTGTGGGAAAGTGCATATAAAAGACCCCTTGCTGCTTATTGGCAAGAGTAGCCTATGTGGAGATAGTGAGTTTCCTCCAAAGAAATGTTAGAATGACCATATGTTTGACGTCCAATAGCCGATGATACAAAATCAATGCGCTCTAGATGCGTCATTAAATAAAACAAGCTTTACTAGACGAATGTTGTCCTGACATAGCTGGTGTCCTGTCGTCGAAGGGAAAAATCAAATGAAACAAAAACAGTACAAATTATCCGCTCATAGCAGGGATGGGTATTTGATTTTTTGAGTTTCTGAGACTTGAACCCACGATCATTAGCACGGAAAGCGGGCGCCCTACGAACTCGGCCATCCCGTCTGATATTGGTAAATATTACTAAATTCAAATCAAGCAAATCGCGATCAAAAGCCGCATAGATTACTTTAGCAAAATCTATCAAGTGTTAATTATATAATGCATTGAAAGGTATATTTCGTAGATGTAATATATTAAGTTACAGATTAAGTTACAGATTAAGTTACAGATTAAGTTACAGATTAAGTTACAGATTAACTTACAGATCCTCTACTGGATGATCCAGACCTATTGGGCCTCTAATGCCAGCTAGCTAGGGTAAAAAAGAGACCAGATGGGATGGCCGAATGAGTTGAGCGTCAGTCTCCTGTTTTGGGAGGCCGGGGGATCCAAACCCATGGGTTTGTGTGTTTGAACCCTGGTCGAGTCAAAGCAATGACATACAAATTTATACTTGTCACTTCCTAGCCAGGCACTCTACATTATTAGGATAGGGCAAGGGCTGGTTGGCTCAGTGTCAGGATAATGTGACTGAGTGGGATATCAGATCATGGTGCTGGCAGCCTGATCTCCCATAAGTGTGCACTGTCATGAGTCAGTACGCGTCCTGATATGACATTAGATGTTGCAAGGACGTAAAACAGCAACAAACAAACAGGTAAATAAAAATGACAATTCTTTTGCACACATATGGAGGTCGACGGAGCCCAGAAGTCCTATAATTGTGGGTGTCCTCTCCAATGTCTATATTACAGAAGATAGGAGGAGGCGCGTTCACATCACTTCCGGTTGACAACAAGATCCGCCATATTGACGCGGTGAAAACAATCAGATGACAGCAGTTCCTTTTAATATCGATGCGGCAGCGGCCTTCATTTCGCTCAGATTTTGGGTTTAATTTGAGCCGAATTACACTTTATTGAGTAAGTTAATGCTCCTAAATAACATTATTTCAACCCCCGAGTGAATATTCATGGTTCTAAATAACAGAATTACAGCGTAGCGGGGAATAGATTGGTGCTTTTTGTTTTATTTATATTCGCTTCAATGCTGTGACTGCTATTGTATTATCCGACCCAAATAGTTGCTAAGGCGCTATGCGCTAAGTACCCGGATGTCCGCACCCTCCTATAGAGGGGGTGTAATGATGTCACAAGACAACTTTCGGTGGCCATATTGGATGACATACAGAAGGCTTGCCACTGCCTACACTGTGCTTATTTACTGATTTGTTGATTTATTTGTCACTGTTTTGAGCAGTTTGACCTCAGAAGCTATTGCTAAAGTGCTGTAAGTAAACACATTGGATATAAACTGCCCACAACCTCCCAGAACACAAGAAAACTCTGTTTTACTGCATCTGCATGCATTCACAACATGGCTAGGGAGGGTGCTCATAATCCAAGATGGCTGGCCGCTGACCGCTGACTGCTGAGTGATGACGTCACATGCACTCTCTCGATTGCCAAGAAAATATTAGTAAAACTAAAAGCAGCCTTGTTAACAAGGTTGTGAGAGATGACTGGTCTATTTATCTACTCCATACCACAAACCCCAAACGCGCTCTAATAGTAGTAATAGCAAGGAATTCTGAACAGAACACCCAAGGAATGTTTTCCTCATATATAGGTCAAGTAGGCCCCTGACATTTAATCGGGTCAAATACATGTGACCTTTGACCCACATAGGTTATTAATAGCCACTGCTATCACTATCAGAGATGCCAGCTTCATCAACATTTGACAGACCGGATCGATTTGTATGAAATCGGGAGAAGACACCACAAATCACAGAACGCAGAGTTATTGAAAACGTATATGCAGTGAAAAAGTCTAAAATGACATAATAATAATAAATACGATGTCTAAGAAATAAAAATAAGTATGAGATTAAAGTGATAATCCATACAGTTTCACCGTACTAAATAAATCATGCATATTATTTTCGCCTTACGTAAATAAATATTTTAATTGAGGTAGAGAAATATATTTGATATAAAAAGGTATAACATACGTTGAGAAAGTCAACACACATTCTGTTTTTAATGATATACACCTACAATATATCAACAGCTCCTTTCTGATTGCCCCGTCCTGATATGACCTTAGATGTTGTTAGGACGTAAAACAACAACAAACACACAAACAAACCTTTCTGATTGGTTCCCCTGAGAAAAGAATAATTCTGCTGTTAACATGCAGCAAAATAAGGAGTAGTATGGTAAGAAAGGGTCCTGTATGACACAATGCGCAGGCGCACACCCACTTGGTACCACGCTGCCTCTCTGAATGAAACCACATCCGCCTACCACAGTAGGAAGCTAACACAAACACTAATGCCGCCTACCTCATTCCTATTTCGGAAATTAAATTAAAACCTAAATGAGCCAAATATAGCGACCCGAAACAAGGAGATCTTCAGGTGTAGTTAATTAGAGCCGGGAAAGTGACCCAATTAATGCCAGCCACGTTCAACTAGAGGCGCATGCGCATGGAGGACAGGCGGACAGGAGGACAGGCGGACAGGAGACTGTCAATAGGCCTATTAGACACTAGTTATTCCCGCAGCCCTGTTCCCGAGAAAGGGCTGCTGAACAACTAGATAAAAGATTCACCGCGTACTTACAGTAGGGTGAACGACAACGTAGTCTAAATACGAGCGATAATAGCTTTTATGGAACAGGAAGTAGAATCCCTGGTTCCAGTACCAAATGGCTACTTATATCGGCACAGAGTTGATGAAATGGGAGAAAAACTAACAAAACAAGATGGCGACCATAAAATACCGTCAATTTTACTTTTAAAGTCCTTTAAACTACATGTTTTATTATATTTTTCAAATCAAAAGTAGGGGATAAATATTCAGATATACATGTGAAGAATATATTTGGCTTCTTAAATTAAGAATGTATCTGCTCATTTCATTTACCCAGGATGTAGATATTTTATGCCGGCTTTTATATAGGGTTGTTCTTCACCCCTACTCAGGCTACTGCAGTACGGGGTGAATCTTTTATCTAATTAGACACTAGTCCCGAGACACCGCTGCTGAACAACCCATTAGAAAAAGTGTTAGAAGGCTAGGTAAGTAAAAGAATCTAATTAGACACCGATTGGGTTGGTTGTTGGAGTTTTACGTTCTGACACATTTAAGTTCATATCAGGACAGCTACTGACTTGTGTGACAATGCGCACTCATGGCGACTTTATAGTGCTGCCCCACTGGGAGATCAGGCCACCAGCACCATGACCTGATATCCCACTCGGTCACATTATCCTGACACTAAGCCAACCAGTCATTGGCCTATCCTATTAATGCCGAGCGCCAGGCTATTGGTTTGACTCGACCGGGAACCAAACTCCGGATCTCCCACACGCGAGGCCCACGCTCTACCGATTTGGCCACCGTGCCCGGTGACACCAGTTGGGGAAGCCTGGGTAAAATAGCAGGTGGGTCCTGTTGTCTACAGTCGCGTATGCTGGAAACCAGCGCCTGCTACCCGCAGTTAGTACAGCATGTGCTGATGTGGGCAATCAGCGCAAACAGGATCTGACTCAGTAAATTCCAGCGCCATCCCGTAATTTGGACCTCAGTTCCATGAATGCTAATTTCAACTCATGGAATGATTAAAGGTCAAAGTTCACTGCATTAGTCAATTCATCACCTCCATCCAGAGTTGTTGATCTCACTCTATTTAGGCATTTGACGCATTGTTGCTTTCCTTTCAGACTGATGTCAGAATTGTATACAGACAGGCAACTACTGACGAATGAACGACCTTCACCTCCTCAGTATTCCTTGAATAGATGACTATTAAACTGGT
This sequence comes from Branchipolynoe longqiensis, assembly GCA_030323885.1. Classification (NCBI taxonomy): domain Eukaryota; kingdom Metazoa; phylum Annelida; class Polychaeta; order Phyllodocida; family Polynoidae; genus Branchipolynoe; species Branchipolynoe longqiensis. Next base: position 17,164,974 of record CM059203.1, read on the forward strand.
GGTGTCAGTAATATACAAATAGGCAATTACTGACGAATGAATGACCTTCATATACTCAGTATTCATTGAATAGATGACTATTAAACTGGTGGTGTCAGTGATATACAGACAGGCAAGTACTGACGAATGAATGACCTTCACCTCCTCAGTATTCCCCGAATAGATGACTATTACACTGGTGGTGTCAGTAATATACAAACAGGCAACTACTGATGAATGAATGACTTTCACCTCCTCAGTATTCCTTGAATAGACGACTATTAAACTGGTGGTGTCAGTAATCTACAGACAGGCAACTACTGATGAATGAATGACCTTCACCTCCTCAGTATTCCCTGAATAGATGACTATTACACTGGTGGTGTCAGTAATATACAGACAGGCAACTACTGATGAATGAATGACCTTCACCTCCTCAGTATTCCCTGAATAGATGACTATTAAACTGGTGGTGTCAGTAATATACAGACAAGAAACTACTGACGAATGAATGACCTTCATATCCTCAGTATTCCCTGAATAGATGACTATTAAACTGGTGGTGTCAGTAATATACAGACAGGAAACTACTGACGAATGAATGACCTTCATATCCTCAGTATTCCCGGAATAGATGACTATTAAACTGGTGGTGTCAGTAATATACAGACAAGAAACTACTGACGAATGAATGACCTTCATATCCTCAGTATTCCCTGAATAGATGACTATTAAACTGGTGGTGTCAGTAATATACAGACAAGAAACTACTGACGAATGAATGACCTTCATATCCTCAGTATTCCCTGAATAGATGACTATTACACTGGTGGTGTCAGTAATATACAGATAGGCAAGTACTGACGAATGAATGACCTTCACCTCCTCAGTATTCCCTGAATAGATGACTATTAAACTGGTGGTGTCAGTAATGTACAGACAAGAAACTACTGACGAATGAATTACCTTCATATCCTCAGTATTCCCTGAATAGATGACTATTACACTGGTGGTGTCAGTAATATACAAACAGGCAACTACTGATGAATGAATGACCTTCACCGCCTCAGTATTCCCTGAATAGATGACTATTAAACTGGTGGTGTCAGTAATGTACAAACAGGAAACTACTGACGAATGAATGACCTTCATATCCTCAGTATTCATTGAATAGATGACTATTAAACTGGTGGTGTCAGTAATATACAGACAGGAAACTACTGACGAATGAATGACCTTCATATCCTCAGTATTCCCGGAATAGATGACTATTAAACTGGTGGTGTCAGTAATATACAGACAAGAAACTACTGACGAATGAATGACCTTCATATCCTCAGTATTCCCTGAATAGATGACTATTAAACTGGTGGTGTCAGTAATATACAGACAGGAAACTACTGACGAATGAATGACCTTCACCTCATCAGTATTCCCTGTACAGATGACTATTAGAATGGTGTGTCATCTGTAATATACAGACAGGCGACTACTGACCAATGAATGACCTTCACCTCCCCAGTATTCCCTGTATAAATGACTCAACTCATTCGACCACCCGCTTGGTCTCCCCGTCCTGATATAACCTTAGATGTTGCTAGGACGTAAAACCCCAACAACCAAACATCAGCATTGAATCGCAACCGCAGTTGAGTCGATCTGAGTGGGTTGCATATGGCTGTTCTAGTCATAGCTTGGCCGAGCTACCATAAGCCCATTCATACACGCGCCTTAAGTCGCCTCAGCTAGTTCGCCTCATCTAATCTACTTCACGAAGCGGTTTACATGAGGCGAACTGGTCGAGTCAACTCAGCCCTGATTCACCTCAGTGGCGCGTTCACATGCTCGTTTTGAGCCAAACTAGATGAGCTGACTTAATGTGAGTGTGTGAACGGGGCTATAGATCAAGATGCACATTACTTTCACACTACTGAGGTTGTAGGTTATTCGCCAGGATGAGGATGTCTACAGCGCCTCCTATTCCCACAGTGGTCACCCAGTAAAGTGCTGATGAGGCTCAATCTTACTTAGCTTCAGTGATTAGATGAGCCCAGACGGTTTCAACGTGATAGTGGAACGGTTAGTGAGATGGATGCATAGTGGTGGCACTACCAGTTCAACTTAGTAAAAACTCAAGGAGTAAGGATATAGATAATGAACCTTCTGTTATTTATATTTACATAAGTTAGCATGTGTCACATACATTATCTACGTAGCCTATGTATTATATATGTACTTTATATCATATGTGTTATTTACATAGTACCTAATATATATGTATATTTATACTATGTACTTCCCCTCAACGAAAAGAGCCTGACGGGGTGGCGTATATGCTTATAATTATACTACATATTTATAATTATATTTATTTAAATAATAAATCAAATATATACATTATATTAGGTATATGATATATAGCGGGAGGTTACATACTTATATCCCGTATATACAACACTGGATTATATACTATATACCAGGGATGAAAGTGATCTCCAGAAAAAAAAGCGGTTCCATCGGTTTAGCGTCAGGGAATCGCGAAAAATTTCCGGAAGGCGAGTTTCATATGTAATGGTATATGCTGATAGTGCTGCGCCCTTTGAGGCATGTATTAGTAGTATACGCTGATAGTTCTATGTATACATAACATAGAGCATATATATACAGTAGAGCCTCTCTATACCGACCCCTCCACAGATCCACCACTCCCCTATATCGATCACTTTATTTGGGTCCCAAAAATACCATTGTATTACAAATATATATATATATATATATATATATATATATATATATATATATATATATATATATATATATATATATATATATATATATATGAGACTGTCTCAAAAGGTGCTAAGTAATATGGGACAAAACTTTGTCCATTGTAACGATCAACAGAATATCTGCTTATGCATTTGCTCAGGATAAACTGATTTGTGTTTTACATGGCGTTTCATAATCCCAATAGAATACATATTGATTTGAAGCAAATGTCCTTGTGTTTTCACTGTAACCATTTCAGTGCTGTTTTGTGTCAATCGTTCAAATGGACAAAAAAAAAGAAGAGGTAGCACCTTTTGAGACAGGCTGATATATGTAATACAAATATATATATCTATAAATATAGATATAAATATATATGTAATACAAATATTATATATCTATGTATGTATATATAGATTAGTTAGACGAATCTTACCTGGGTATAGATGATGGATAACTATTGTTTTACCGAGGTAGGGGCCTCGGATAGATGTGGGCGAGGGAGAAGGAAGCACATCCGGGTCCAGCAATCTTTACCTACTAATTCAGGATAAAAATGATTCTAATAAACAAAAACTATAGTCATCTGACCTATTCTTGGTACAAGTTATTGAATAGACGTGGAAGGGCGTGGTGGGTGGGCCCTCGCCCACGTCTATCCGAGGCTCCTACCTCGGTAAAACAATAGTTATCCATCATCTATACCCAGGTAAGATTCGTCTAACTAATCTATTTTACCTCGGTATACCGCCTCTGGCTAGCCGCAGGCTAGGGAGACCTTTACGTAATATCATTTTTATCCTGATATTCTTGTTTGTTATTATTTATTCTATTATTATAGTGCTATTCATGTATGTGGTGTACAATTGGTATGACAATAAAGCGAAAATGTTGACTTTGTCTCACCTTTGTCTTTAGTTGGTGAGTAGTCTCTGTGCGATAGGTTGAGGCTTTTCTAGTCGCTTGTGATAATGTTTTGCAAACGATCTAGCGGTTTTCCATCCTGCGTGAGCCAGGATCCGTTTCACGGAGATGCCTAGTAATCTGGCCTTAGAGACCATCGCTCCACATGTAGAGTGCGATGTATATCTGCTTGTGTTGACTCCTGATAGTTTCAACACAGTCATGGTCCATCTGGCGAGGGTGTCCCTCGAAATACCCTTGTGTGGCTTAATAAAGCTCACCAAAAGCTGCCTTGAGTTTCTTATTGTTCTTGTCTTGGATATATATGTCCGTATTGCGGAGACTACACATAATTTTCGATCCTCTGTGAAACTAGTGACACTGATTGTCGACAGGGGATCACCTAAACGATTTGATTTCAACAAAGTTGTTAAATCAAACGTTGCTTCCTTGTTATCGATTTCAAGACCATTGAGCGACAGGGTGACTATAGTTTGGCCCCTGTGTCCTGTCACCAGCAGAAGAAGCAATGCTACTTTGAACCCTAATAGTTTAATGTCCAGGAACTTATTCTCTGGCCATTGTTTGAAGAGTTTAAAAACAAGAGATACATCCCAAAACCTATTATATCTGGGTTTGGGAGGGTTCCTCTGATAAATTGATCGTACGATCCAGCAAATAACATGGTGTTTTCCCATTGTTTGTCCGTTAATCCTAGGTAGGATTATTGATAGCGCACATCTGGCTGCATTGATAGCGCCGTAACCTAAACCTTCGTCTTCTAAGAGACGTAGAAATCGTCCTACCTGGGATACTGTCGGGTTCATTGGCTTAACTTTCTTAAGTAAGCAATATATGCCCCATTTCTTTAAATAGGTTGTATACATTTTCACTGTTCCCTTCCTCCACGCGTGAGATACCAACCGTTGTTGTGTTATCTTGTCTAAGCCGAATTGTTCCAAGTACTTGTTTAAAAAAGGAATGCTACCAAAGGAGTCGTCGACACGTTTCCGTGGCGCGCTAATGGTCCCTGATGCTTCAGGTTTCCTTGGTATCTTGGGAAGCGTAGGCTGCTTTTGGCCGTCGAGACTAGTCTGGCTAGCCACGGTTGAGTGTCCCATTCGGGGACGATGAGGATGGCGTGTGTTTTGTCCATTTGTATATTTCTGGCGACTTTGCTAATAATGGTAAAAGGGGGAAAAATGTAAAAGAAATGATGTTGCCAATTTAGTGAGAAGGCATCTATGTGCCATGCATTTGGTTCGGGGTGCCACAAACCATATTTGTCCAGTTTAAAGTTATTACGTGAAGCAAATAAATCTATATCCGGCAAACCCCATGTGGCACAGATTTCTTTGAAAATTTATCCGTTTAGTGACCACTCTAAGTGGTCATGGAATTGGCGACTCATCTTGTCTGCTAGAATATTTTGCGTACCGGGTATGTGTGTTATTGTTAACCAAACATTAAACTTTTGAGCCCAATTCCAAATGAGTAGTGCCATTTCGTTACACTGTATTGATTTTGTACCTCCCATATTTCTGACATAAGCCATCGCTGAGGTGTTATCCGTAAGGATACGTACATTATGTTTCGGTACTTTAACAAGGCTTGTTAAACCTAAGTAAATCGCTCTTAATTCTAAAACATTAATATGATCAGAAATTTCAGATTCTAGCCATCTTCCTCCTGTTGCTACATCATTGCGATGTGCCCCCCAACCTTGCAGTGACGCGTCAGTTGTAACTGTAGTGTTGGGTTCACCCATTCTAATGGGATTGGGAGACTTATCAAAGTGACTCAGCCACCAAGTAATGTCGGCTAGTCCATTTTCAGAAATAAACATTTTCTTTTCAAAATTACCCTTTGCTCTGGCCAAAGCTAGATTTTTGTCAATTTCCAGGGACTTAACATGTGCGCCGCCATATAAAATAGTGGGGGTGTACGAAATCATTATACCGATTAACACTGCCACCTCTCTTATCTTTGGCCTAGATGTGTCTAACAGCTGTATCACTGTGTCCCGAAACTTATCTTTCTTTTGCTGTGTAAGTGACAAGGTCATAGCCGTTGTGTTTAAAATGAAACCTAGACACTTAAGCTCCTTAGTAGGAGAAAAAACGGATTTCTTATCATGTATGAAAAAACCCAACTTTGAAATAAGTTGACATAAATCTTGAACGGCGAGCTCGCATTGTGTGAAAGATTGTCCCATAATGAAAGAATCATCAATGTATGGAAACATGCAATGACCAAGCTTTGCCATTTCTGAAAAAACTGGTTTCAATAATTTAGTAAAAAGGCGTGGTACACACGCCAAACCATTTGGTAGGCAGGTAAATTCAAAAAGCTGCCCATTCCAGACAAATCTTAAATATTTGCGATCTAATTCCTGAATAGGTACGGTCTAGTACGCATCTCTTAAATCTACACTCGCTAGCCAACAATCTGGGGTAATCAAATCTCGAGCTGTTTCGAAGGAAAACATTTTGAAATGTTGGTATTCAATGATTTCATTTAATTTAGTTAAATCTAAGATCATTCTTATGGTCCCATCGGGTTTAGGTGTGGAGAAAATATTTGAAATGAATTCACCTTTAGTATGTTTTACTCTTTTGATAATGCATTTGGCTTCAAAAATCATTACTTGTTCATTAAGTTTATCTCTTTCTTCCGAATTGAATTTATATGGAAAAGGTGCTCTTTTCTGGACAGGTAATTGTGTGAAAGGAATTTTAATGCCTTTAATTATTCCAAGAACCTCTGGGTTTGTAGTTCAATCTTGCCATTGATGTAAATAATTAGCAATGTTGCCAGCTTTAAACTTGCTTACGTAAGTTTGTGTTTCCTCGGTGACCATTTCAGGGCCAGGAGGCTGAATTGTTTGTGTGGCGTTTTCTACTTGTTCCCTGGCTTGGGGAACTGTGGTTTGGGAACAAAATCCCTTCTGTAACCGTGGTTGTCGTTCCAGTTTGAGGGTTGTCTGTCGCCTCGACCTCTTCCCCTCTGGCTGTATCCGAAGGATGGTCCGCCCCTGAACGGCCTTCCTCCTCGTCTGTAGCGAAAATCCGTCCGGTTTCGCCTGAACCCGAGGGGGTTTTGGAATTTACGGCCCTTCTGTTCCGTGTTCTTGGCACTCTTATTGTCTACTTCTACTTGCTTGTAAAGGTAGGCGAGCTGACCCCCGAACATTTTGGACTTGTCCAGAGGTTTGCCCTTGATGGGGGTAGGTCCCGAATACACAGTGTATTCCTTGCCGTCATTATCCGTCACTTTCTTTGACCTGGCGACTTCTTTCCCAGCGTCTGTAGTGACGGATTTGAACACGTTTTCGAACCTGCGATGTGTCATGTAGTTGCTCACCGCAGCGAGCAAGGCAATGCCCCTGTCCATTACACGGGCCAAAGACGAGAACTTATTCTCGGTTTGCATGCGGTTAGCGACCGGGATAATCGAAGTCAAAGACCCCAAAACTGCCTTATGGATCAAACATAGGGCAGTTTCATAACGGCGACGTTCGTCTGACAGATGGATGCCAGCATCCATCTCCTTACTAACCGTTGCGGGGATACCTTTGATCCCGGAGATCTGTTCGGTAAATTTGTTAATGACCTCAGCCGGTTTAAAGGTGGTAAAGTGGCCATTAACAGTTTTTCTCATGATGGTTGTAGTACGAACCTTCTTTGCCCTCTTTTTGATAATTTTCTTACCGACCTTAGCGCCTATTTTGGCGTAAACCCCAGCGCGTTCCGTTTCGGAATCTGAGTCTGTGGATAAGGAGTCCGAGGACGAGTCCGAGGACGAGTCTTTCTTCTTCTTTTTCTTTTTCTTAGATTTCTTGGATCTTTTAGCGTAGGACTCCTTGGTGAATTCATCACCCGAGCTCCTCACTGTGCGGCGTTTCTTGCTGCGCGCTTTCGGTTTCGTAACCTCAGTGGCCGAAAGCGTATCTTCCTCATTGTCGGAAAAATCTTCCCAATCCTCATCAGGGATTTGGGAAGGGCCCGAAAAGGAATGAGCCTGGAATTGGCGCATCTTTTCCTCCATCATTTTTGCCATCTTTTCCTCCCAACCTTTAGGTGGAGGTGGTTGGTCACTGTCCTGGTCGGACGTCTGGGCCCCGGGCTGTGGGGACGGCGGAGCCGTAGCAGCTGGTGACGAATCGTAATCCGGAGGGGCAATGCCCACGGCTGCCGCGGGCGGCTTATTCTGTTGAGTGGCCATCGGTTTCTGTAACGACAAATGGGTGTTACTTTAACCGGAATCATCTCAACTACACAATGTGTAAACCAGTAAACTGGGTTGAGGTATAAGGTACAGAGCTATGTGTATTACAACATTTCAGTACAGGCGTGAAGCTAAAGTTTGCCGTAGGTGCATGGTAACGAAACCAACCAAACGGGGGGAGTCGATCCTTAGATCGCCCACTCTCTCTGTTCCGTACACTTCTCCCACCCGCGGCTACAACGCCAGCAAGTTGGAGAAAATATTACGAAACTCGGAGGTTCGCCTTAAAACCGGTCTGGGGTGTCTATAAAAGACACCCAGAAGCATCCCCAACATCATCCTCTATTAGGATCCGGGAGAATTTTCTTAGGAAATGAGCAACTCGGGTTACCATTTCTCCCTGTCTCAAAAACAGGTTTCGATAGAACAAAGGACTATCGGTTTCGTTCGTGCCTGCGGCACCCAGTGTTCTATCCTCAAGTAAAAAACACGTACAAAGTCCAAAAGGGACCTGAGAAAGTTCTGAACTTTCATAATGTTATGCTATAATGCATCATAAACAAATTAAACTTAGTTTCCATTACTTACTTTGTGAATAAGTAGTCTTGGTAGATAAATCCTGTTGGAGCAACTCACAAACGTCCTCCCGTTGTGAGCCACTTATGCTAATTGCTGGACCCGGATGTGCTTCCTTCTCCCTAGCCTGCGGCTAGCCAGAGGCGGTATACCGAGGTAAAATATATATATATATATATTTATATATACATACACACACACAGGTAGGCTATGTGGCCAATTGCTTTGTTCGAGTGTATTGCATTGGATTAGCAGATGCACAGGTATGACTAACAGTAACACAGGGGCACGTCTTTTTGCGCGTGGGTTGGCCGGGTGTTGTTAATTTGTACTTGTCCTAACTAAAACTGCGAGTCATACTGGACCTGTACAAGAGAGTTCCCGTATAGAGGTGACAGACCTCCCCATGACTACGAACCAGGTGACTAGTAGGCTCGCGGGAGGCTTACTCACAATTCGCCGACTGCAGTTTTGGTTGTTTGTTTATTTGTTTGTTTAACGACCCCCACACAGCACAAAAAGTATACATCGGCTATTGCGGCATTCCTTGTGGATGTTGGTTGGTTGTTGGAGTTTTACATCCTGGTAACATCTAAGGTCATATCAGGACTGGTACCGACTTGTGACAGTGCACATTCATGGTGACTTTATAGTGCTTCCCCACTGGGAAATCAGGCTACTGGCACCATGACCCGATATCCCACTCAGTTACATTATCCTCACACTGACCTAACCAGTCCTTGCTCTATTCTATTACTTCTGAGCACCTGTTTAGGAAGCGACAAGTATCAATTTTATAGGTCGTTGGTTTGACTCGACCGGGAACCGAAATCCCGACCTTCCGCACGCGATTAGGCCACCGCGCCCGGTCGTTCCTTGTGGAAGTCACTGCTACTGCAGCACACGATGACGTAAGCACAACACCCACCTGTGGGAATCATCGCAACCGTTCAGCTGCCACAGCATTTTCCAAGGGTTCACAAAACAATATTATTATTTTGTGTTTGGTTTACTGTCCGAACGGCAAACTGGGCAGCATTTCTTAATAATAATAATAATAATAATAATAATAATAATACGAAGAACCTGAAGAATGATGATGATGATGATGATGATGATGATGATGATGATGATGATAACCAATTTTAAACCAGAAAAACACAGTACGCATTACACACATGTATGTAATATTTATGCGAGATTCAAACTGTGATATCTGACCAGACGGGATGCTGAATGAGTTGAGCGTCTGTCTCCCGTTTTGGTAGATCATGGGATTCGAACACGCAGGTTTGAACCATGGTCGAGTGAAACTAATGACTTAAAAAGTAATACTTGTCGCTTCCTAGCCAGGAGCTCGGCATTATTAGGATAGGGCAAGCACTGGTTGGTTCAGTGTCAGGATAATGTGACTAAGTGGGATATCAGGTGATGGGGCTGGCGAGTGCGCATTATCACAAGTCAGTACCCATCCTGATATGACCTTAGATGTTGCCAGGACATAAAACTCCAACAACCAATTACCACCACTGTGATATTTTGGGAAAACTTTAGCAACAACTAGGAAGGCGGACAACTGTTAGCGACTAAATGGAATTTATTCGCAAATGACATTGTTCATGAGATCTAAAAGATTCACCCTGTGCCTAAAGTGGGCAGGGGTGAATCTTTGATCTACCAATATGCTAGATACACAGCTTGTCCAGACATGACACTCTGATTGGCTGTAATATTAACTCATTTCCGGTTGTAGCTTAAACTTTTAACTTAAAGTCACATTCACATGTGATATGAGGCTTACATTTTTTTTTTTAATTGGCAGGGAAACAAACCCCAAAACAAGTCGTACCATTCCGAGGTGTAATTTTATGGAATTCCCATCAAATGTAGCCGCCTTTCATGCACCATCAAATAATAAAAAATTATAAATATCAATGAATGAACAAACACTCATCGCAATACTCAACCAGACGGGATGGCCGAATGAGTTAGAGCATCCATCTCCTGTGTTGGTAGATCGTGGGATCAAACCCTGGTCGAGTCAAACCAATGACTTAAAAATTGATACTTGTCATTTCCTAGCCTGGTGCTCAGCATTAATAGGATAAGACAAGGAGCGGTGGAATGAGGAAGACCAATCATCCACGATTGAAATTTCCCCTGCTTAATCAACAAATGTACAAAAATAAAAATTAATTAATTTTAATTTTAAAAATACTGCACACCAAGACCTGAAGTGCTGATTATGCGGGCCGCTGGTTTCCTGCTGTACTCGCCAGCCACCGTGACCTGCGAGCAAGATGGCGGCGGGGGGGCTGAGCGTACATGTATATTTTGATGCGATGACGCTGTGAATCTGTATTGGCCGCAGGCGGGGGACGGGGGGAGGGGGCAGGTCCGGGGACCCGTCTATATTTACATGGGAGACGCTCATCGGCTCGCCGAGTACTGTACTGGTCCCGTCACCACCACCCCCCTCCCCCCCCCCCCTCCTTCGCACACACACACTCTACGTATATCATATAAATAAGCACCCACACTGACTTACTTACACCCACATGTGTGTGTGTGGGGAGGGGGGGGGGGTAAAAACCCAAACAACCCAACATTTCTGATCTCACACCCTAACTCACAGCCAACATTAGATTATAATAAACTCTCGCATCACAGCATGGTCGCAAAGGTGTGGCTGCTTCAGCCTGTTAGCTGCAGAGAGGGGGCAGCAGGGGGGGGGGGGGGGGGGGCCTACTGGAGGGCCAGCCTACTGGAGGAGCAGGATTGCTGGAGCAGTGTCAGGACGAAACTGGGGTGAGGCTATGCGGGGCAATGATACAGACGGTGGCATTTCCCCCTTTCTTCTGCCCCCCCCCCCCCCCTACACTCCCCTTATTAGTAGCTGTTCTTTATTCGTTCTTTGTTTTCTTCATTTATTTGTCATATATTGATATAAAGGAGGCTGCATTCATTGGTCAGTGGTAACCAGGGTAGGTAACTATGGTTGGTAACCAGGGTAGGTAACCCGGGTTGGTAACCAGGGTAGGTAACCAGGGTAGGTAACCAGGGTTGGTACCCAGGGTAGGTAACCAGGGTAGGTAACCAGAGTAGGTAACCAGGGTAGGTAACCAGGGTTGGTAACCAGGGTTGGTAGCCAGGGTTGGTAACCAGGGAGAATAGGCTTGGCGCATTGTACCGTACAATGGTCACACCCACCCTGTTGGAGGAGAGAAGGGTGTGGGAGGGAGGAGGGAGGGCTCACTCCGGTTCTTATCGCCACCTACCCCTTTCAATTCGAAGTACTTGGTGTACATATGCTGCGAGTCGGGCCGACCAAACCGTATAGTAGACTCCATAGCTGCAGGTGGTTGCTATGTAACAGGCTTCGGGTAAAATCCACGAGGCTTCGGCCAGGTCGGTGCACACACCACCATAGCCTGGGAAGAACTTGGTGGAGCGCGGGCGCTACTAGTGTGTTGCTCGGCCGGCAGGGGACGGGAGGGCGCTGTACTACAGAGGGACGAGTCGGCGCACTCATGGCCGCACTCAGACAGAGACAGCCCCCTGCCCCAACCCGCCTACCCCCCCCCCCTCATATCTGGTGTTTTCTTCTTCTTTTTCTATAAGACGAACAAAAAGTAGCAACAAAAACTGAAAAACCAGTAGATCTACAATAACCATGAACTCTGGTTGAATTTCCTTCTGAGCTAAGATATTATTCACTATATATATACAGTAAAACCTCTCTATACCGACCCTACACATATCGACCACTCCCATATAGCGATCGCTTTATTTGGGTCTCAACAATACCATTGTAATGATATTTTAACTCTCTAAACCGACCACCTCCCTAAATGGACCCATTAAAGTCGGTCCCATGGTCGGTCGATTTAGAGAGGTTTTACTGTATATATAAATAGGTAGCATTAAATTGAATAGGACCATATGGGTAATATGCAGGGGAGGCCCCTCATATCTGTTCTTTCTTTACTTTTTCTTTTTTAAGACGTAACAAAAAGTAGCAACAAAAACTGAACAACCAGTAGATCCACAATAACCATAGTTCAAACCCTGGTCAGGTGAAACCAATGATGTACAAATCTATATTTGTCACTTCCTAGCCAAACGCTTGGCATTATTAGTTTCAACTTACGCTAATGTTGCATGGTTCATACAACCTATAATAATTCTACTTATTTGTTAAACATATGACTTTAAAATAATTACTTCAAAATGTATACGTGTCGCGTCCTAGCCTGGTGCTCGGGATTATTAGGATAGGGCAAGGAGCAGTGGAATGAGGAAGACCAATTGTCCTCGATTGAAATTTCCCCTGCTTAATCAATTACTCTACCCCCCAACAAAGATGATAACTTTGTGCTGGTTTACAAAAGAAAGCAATGATTATTGATACAACCTATAACAATTCTGGACCTTTGTACAATGTATTATAATTATATAGTCGTTACAACTGGTGATCATTCTGCATAGTCTATACAACCAATTATAATTCTTCACAAGTGCTACATATAACCTAAGATAACAATTTTACATATTCATAAAAATTGTTATCCTTTCTGATATGACCTTATGTGTTGATAGGACGTAAAACAACAACCAACCAATAACAAATTTTGATAATTAATTTCACATAGTCATTATAGATTACAATAACTTTGCAGTAAGTTAATCAGATGGCAGTAAGGACAAGAGGGAACTTGCTGCCCCACTGGGAGACCAGACCACCAGCACCATGACCTGATATCCCACTCAGTCACATTATCCTGCCACTGAGCCAACCAGTCCTTGCCCCATCCTAATAATGCCGAGCCCCTGGCTAGGAAGCAACAAGTATCAATTTTTTAAGTCATTGGTTTCACTCGACCAAGGTTTGAACCCACAAACCCATGGGTTTGGATCATTCGATCTCCCAAAACAGCCAAAACAGGAGATGGACGCTCAACTCATTCGACCATCCGGTCTGGTCTGGGACCAATTAGACATAATGCCAGTTGAGATTGGCAATGTGTCCTAATGCCAAGTACGACTACCAATGAGGTGTAATGTCAGCTGTGATTATTAATCAGATTTAAGCCAGGTTATGTAACTAATGACATCAGCCAATGAGATTGAATGTCACTTATGCTAACCAATGGGAATTAATGCCAGTTATGACTGCCAATAAACTTGAAGTTCAAACTTGAATACCACTGATCCTGAATGCTAAATAAGACTGGGGGCCCAGAAGGTCTATTCTGCAATGGCTACCAGACACCCCTCTCCTTTACGCCCCCCCCCCACCAACATCCCACCCATAGGTGCATCGGGAAGACATAATAAATAGGGTTCGAACCCTGGTCGAATCAAAACAATGACTTCAAAATTGATACTTGTTGCTTCCTAGCCAGCCGCTTGGCATTGTTAGGATATGTCAAGAATTGGTTAGCTCAGTGTCCGGATAATGTAACTGAGTGGGATATCAGGTGCTGGTGCTGGTGGCATGGTCTCCCAGTGGGACAGCACTATAAAGTTGCCATGAGTGCGCACTGTCACAAGTCGGTACCCACATGAACTTAGATTTGTTTGTTTATTGTTTTACGTCCTAGCAACATCTATGGTCATATGTTTGACTCGACCAGGGTTCGAACCCATGTGTTCGGATCTTCCAAAAACAGGAGGCGGACGCTCAACTCATTCGGCCATCCCGTCTGGTCTGTATGACCATAGCTGTTGCCAGGGCATAAAACTCCAACAATAGAGAGGCGACATAGCCCGTGGCCTGTACCAGTTGGGAGTGCGGACTGTCGGGCCTGTTGACTATGGGTTCTGGTGACCTTTGGGTTCAGCGCGTGGCAAGAAAGCAGCAGAAGCTGCACTTTGTTTGTCAGGTCAGACATGCCACCAGATCCACTTCAATAGACTTGTAGTTTCCCCAGCCTGCCGTGCTAGCTAGCCTTGCACATGCTAACGTTAAAGTACTTATTGCCAATGCGCATCTCAGACATAGTGAATAATGAATGCCACCAGTGCAGTTTATTTTACTTATTTAAATTTTATATCATTTTTGTTAATGGTGCTTTTTACTCAAATGAATAATATCTCTTCTCATCACTAGAGCATTGGTCTTCCGGCCGTACAGTACAACTGCTTGATACATAAATGAAACTATCAGTTGTAATAGTAACTGCGTGCAAATCATGTTTGATACTAAAAGTATTATACATATTATAAATGAAATATCAGATGTAGTAGTAACTATGTACACTTCCAGTTCAATAAAAGTATCGGCCAAATTTAATCTTCTTTTACATAAATAAATAAATAAATAAATAAATAAATAAATAAATAAATAAATAAATAAGTAAATAGGGCTGAAGTAACTAATTCAGGAAAATCAGACGAGGGTCAATAAGCAGATGCTTAAATTATACAATAGCTAACTTCATTCCATACTGGCGGGCATTTAAACTAGACTTATTTTCAAAAATGTTCATGAAGTGCAATGAATTGCAACAAATTAAATTGTCAGCAATTGAAATTCCCCCAGCTTAATTAACTATGAACAAACAAACAACAAAACCCACCCAAATCCACGAAAAGCCTGATATCATAACCAAACACAGGCAGTAGTGTGCATAATAATTTAAATTCTTATAAATACATTTCTATATAAGCATTATTTTACTGAGTTATATATACGTCCTATCGTCCTTGGATACAACCATCATATATATATAGCATTCATCACGCTAATTATATCTATATATATATACATAATATGTATAATGTAACTCAGTAAAATAATGCTTATATTGATATGTATTTATAAGAATATAAATTATTATATACACATATATATGATGGTTATATTCCTATCATTCACCACGCTAATAACATATAGTATAGTTATACGAATCTTACCTGGGTATAGATGATGGATAACTGTTGTTTTCCCGAGGTATAAGCCTCGGGTAGATGTGGGCTAGGGAGAAGGAAGCACGTGAGGTACCAGCAATTTTAACCTACTTATTCAGGATAAACAATGATCTTTCAATACAATGGATACTATGATTTTCCCGTAATGGTACACCAACGGGA
>CM059203.1:17181019-17358519 GCA_030323885.1 Branchipolynoe longqiensis
TTATATGTATGTATATATATATGGAACAGGAAGCCACAATTAATATATTTATATATATATATATGGAACAAGAAGCTATAAATTATATATATCTATATATATATGGAACAGGTAGCTACAAATAATATATATATGTATATATATGAAACAGGAAGCAACAAATAATATATTTATATACATATATATATGGAACAGGAAGCTATAAATTATATATATACATATGGAACAAGAAGCTATATTTTACAAGTTAAATTTGAGTGTCCTAGGGCCTATAGGCGTTAACAGCCAGATGCAGCCGGCATACAGCGCCTCGAGCCCCTCACAGGAGGCGCCAGTTTGGCCCATGACATACTACACAAAGTCAGATAGATAGGATATAGTCCTATACTATTACATACGGAACTGAAGATAGGTAGTGTCCTTGTTTACGTTCCCATAATGGATTATAGAGCACATATATATATGGAACAGGAAGCCACAAATAATATATATATGTATATATATGAAACAGGAAGCAACAAATAATATATTTATATTCATATATATATGGAACAGGAAGCTATAAATTATATAGTACGTATAATTCATTATGCAGGTATAAATAGGCGGAGTACTTTATTATTAATATTTATTCCATCATGTTACTTCAATATATTATTATTGTCCAATCAGTGACTTGCCCTGATTTGCCCCGGTTGCCTACTACTAGCGCCACCACCGGCCGCTTTTCTCACCAATCCGCCTGGGCAAGTCACTTCCACACTGGATTTCACCACAGTCTACTGCCTACCTGTGTTGTGGGGGTGTATTAAGTTTACTTCTGCCGATCGTCCGAGCCAGCGGACGACTAGAACCAGATTCAATCGACGATGTGTGTCGTTTCTTCACGAGGGGATTGATCGTCGAGTACGGTATCGTAAAAACATTTATATATATCAACCGTTTCTCGGTTGACACCTGTTACAGAGTCTACAAACGGCCTGTTTGTCGACCATCGGCGGCGGGTTGGAGCTGCACGATCGACGCGGATCGACGAGAGGAGCCAAGTGTGCAGATACGCTGAATTACACATTTAAACATGACATTGAATCGAGTCGACTACCCTAGTCGAGTTATTTAAGCATTGATTCATTACTACTACTTTTGTTACTATGTTGACCATATCGATTTGCAAGAAATATGACTGTCGATTATAATATTGAAAATGCTCTGCATAGGCTACATTAAGTTATAATTAATTTGAAATAACGGTCGTTATGCACACGTCGCAGCTCTCAACGACGTGGGTTACTTCACTAATCCGCTTAACCACTTAGCGCTTAATCCGCTTAATGAAGCGTACTATAGTACGGCTACTTTAGAGTTTAGGGATTAGGATGCCAGGTGCAAGTTACTGCACTGACTGCGGCTCTACCCACAAACAGGACCAGGTAAATT
This sequence comes from Branchipolynoe longqiensis, assembly GCA_030323885.1. Taxonomy (NCBI): domain Eukaryota; kingdom Metazoa; phylum Annelida; class Polychaeta; order Phyllodocida; family Polynoidae; genus Branchipolynoe; species Branchipolynoe longqiensis. Next base: position 17,182,457 of record CM059203.1, read on the forward strand.
GCTCACGCAAAGGTATCGACTCACTGGCCCAAAGTAGCATGTCGACGCGCATCGGTAAAGCGTCGTCGAAAAATACGAGACCGGCAGCAGAGCACTCCGATAGCCTCGACATGGACTCGACTGCTGCAGCAATGTCGACTCTATCACTGGACGACCGAGAGCGTAACGCGAGGGAGGCGATCGACACCATCAAGGTCGAGATGCGTGTAACCGACCTGGAAGACGAACTGGAGGCTTTGAAGGAGGAGAGGGAGAGACGACGAAATAGGCACCGGACGACCGTGGCAGTGGACGACGGACGACGGGGTGCCGACCTTGCCGCCACCAACACCTATCGTACTTCGACTCGGCACGCAACAAGGGACGACACTCCGCACGCGGACGACCGAAAACGGCCGACGGACGTTACCCTGCCTCCTCCTACTTGGATGCGAGGATCCGATCGGGACGATGGACACTCGACCTTCGGGCGTTCACGTCGACGGTCGAGAGGGTCGAGCAGGCGGAGAAGGCGCTCTTCTAGGTCGATCAGCGACGGCAGCTCGTCTAGGCGCAGGAGAAGTAAGTGGTCTCCCAGGAAATACGGACAGGGGAAAGGACGTGCGGAAAATGAACGCTCATGAGCTGGTGAAGGCTTCCTGTCAATGGTGCCTGGACATTCCCTGCCTGACGATAGCCGACTATAGGTCGTTCATTGAACATGTCAGCTTTATCTCGTCAAGAGCCAGGGATGACCACTACAAGGACATTGCACATGTGGACCACATACTTGCTATCCGCAAGCTGGGTGAGACCGTCGGGTTTGCGGCCTTCTCCAAAATGCACCAAGACGAAAGCATCGAGCATTACGGTCCTCATAATATGAAGACGAAGAAGGCCGCAAACGGGAACCACAGTTTGGGGAAGCGTTCACCGGCCAGAGCAGCGCGTAGGGCATGCTATGCATGGAACAGGGACAATGGATGCGTTTGCGCAGACTGTCGTTTCTCCCATGCTTGTTCCCTATGTGGCTCCAAGGGACACACCCGATCTAAGTGTAAAGACTGACGTTCGAAGGTTAGGCAATCCAAGGACGTTGGTTGCCAGACAGTCGATCTGGACACTGCTTTAGTCGCTGTCGTTGATTACCCTGATAACGCCCCTGACGTTTCTGATTCTCACATAACAAATACTGACGTTCATGCCTCATAGTACTGTTACCTTCAATGTTTCAGATGGGGGTGACGCTGTTGCTCTCTGTAGTATTGGCGAGACCCAGTTACGAGTAGGGGCATTCGGTGATCGTTTACGCTGGCTGCAACCAGCTGGTGCCAGTCGGGTAGATCGCCTGTTCGTGGAGCAAGGCGATCCTAGTAGCCTCCTTGTTCATATTCGGGAAGGGAGGGGGAGCCACCCGTGACGATTGAGGTCACGAATGATTGTGTGGTTGGCTCCTGTGGGTGCGTCCATAATATCGCCGGTGTCGCTACTCAGCTTAGACCCTGTAGAGTCTTCGCCAAGCTTTTCTTGCGGGGCGACACCGATCCCGATTGGTTATATATTCTGATCGGAGTTACGTTCGCTTTCCGGGTGGTTAATCCCGGGTGTGCGGTGAGTTACACTCCAACGAAGACTCGCGGTAAGTCAGCCTGGGAAGGTGACATTATTGATAGGAAGTTTCGGAACGAGGAGCGTGATGGCATCATCTCCATCATCGATGTGCCCGCAGCTTGTACCCACGACGCATTTGTCGTCCCCAAGGACGACGGCGGTGGGCGGGTCGTCATCGATTGTAGTATGCCCTCGGAGGTTTCTGTCAATAACTTCACTGACCAGGTCTGCCAAAAGTTTTCTTACAAAAGTCTGGAGGATGTTACAGACATGTTGGAGCAGGGTGACGCGCTAGGAACCGTCGATATTAAGGACGCATACAGGGCTGTATCGATCCACCCCGAGGACCGTCAGCGCCAGGGTCTCCGATACAGGAGACCTGGTGGTCCAAACTTTGCTTACTTTCTTGACAACCGCCTCAGCATGGGCCTTTCATCAAGCCCCTACATCTTCTCCAAAATTTCGGATTTTGTTGTTAGGTGCTGCGTTTGTGAGGGCCTTGACCGGGTAGTGAACTACTTGGACGACTTTTGTGTCGTCGGTGGTACCAGGCACGAGGTCGAGCGGGGCCAGGTGATTTTGATAAGGATCCTGAGGAGGATTGGGTTCTTTGTAAGTTTCAAGAAGGTAAGCAAAGCCGACACCAAAGTCCGGTTCCTCGGGATCGATGTTGACTCCGTGAGTCTTGAGCTCAGCCTTCCTCACGACAAATTAGTAAGAACAAGGGAAGTCCTACACAAGCTCCGTGGGCGGAGGAAAGCCTCCAAGAAAGAACTGGAACGTGTGGGGGGACTGCTTGCTCACTGTGCTAAGGTTATTAGGGGTGGTAGGACTTTTACCAGATGCATCTACGACCTTATGACCAAGCTAAAGCAGCCCTACCACAGAGTCCGTCTGAATAAGGGAGTGAGGGATGACATCGACTGGTGGCTGAACTTCGCTAGCGCATTTAACGGCAAGGCAAAGATCCTTGGGAAGTTCTCCCCCGTTATATCGACCTACAGCGATGCCTCCAACTGGGGTTTCGGGGCCCTCCATGGGAACGATTGGTTGGTCGGCGCCTTCGTGGGCGGAGCCAGCGAGCCCCTTGAGGCCTACGTCGGCCACCACCATGTCATCCCTCCTCCGGACATCGGTACAGCACACATTAATGTGCAGGAGATGTGGGCTGTCTATGCGGCCTGCCTTCGTTGGGGTGCTGGCTGGGCCGACAGCACCGTCATGATCGTGACTGATAGTGCTGTGGTTCAGGCAGCACTGAACACGGGCAGGTCGAGATGTAAAGGCATTATGTTTTTTCTCCGTAGGCTATTTTGGCTTGCTGTTGAAAATAACTTCGTATTTGAATCCATTTATATACGTAGCAGCCTTAATGTTATCTGTGACGCTCTCAGTAGGCTGAATCAGAATGACAGCATTGACAGGATTAGGACAGCCGACGTCGCTGGTGCACTATGCTGTGGCCACGTCTTTGATGCCTCGTTTGTTGCTTGCAGGGGTATCGGCGCTAAAGGAGGAACAGATGGGATACCAGCGCCAGTATTACGCAAAGAACTCGGCCATCGCAAGGCGGGTTCAGGTTCAAAAATATTTAGCTTATGTTGACTCGTTCAACTCTTCCAGGGCCCTATCCCCTGTTCCTGCCAGCAGGTCGCCCTCTATGCTACTTGGCTCGCCCGCTCCCTTAAGTATCGGTCGGTCCTAAATTACCTGAGCGGCCTGAACTATTTCCTGAGGCAAAACGGCGAGCCGCCTATTGACTACAAGGGCTTCGTTTTGGCCTCCACTTTAAAAGGAATCCGTCGGGTCAAGGGTGATGTACCTCGACGGGCGACGCCAATGCTTCCACACATGCTGCAAAGAATTTTCGCGCTGCTAACTAATAATCCAGGCCACGTTGCATGGAGGGCGGCCATTCTATGCTCCTTCAGAGGTCTCCTACGTAAGTCTCAAGTGACCATGTCTGACTCTACCCTGCGTAGGTCTGACTTTGTTTTCTACGACTGGGGGATGCTCCTGACCGTCCGACAGTCCAAGACCATCCAATTCTCGGAACGGGTGCTCGAGATCCCCATTGCCAGGTGCTGCGACACCGATGTCTGTGCAGTGCATTGGACTGAGACCCATCTGAGCCCGCCTTCCGGATCCCATGCTTGGACGTCTCTCGTGTCCCCTCTCGTACCACGTTTACCAGGAGACCTTAAGGATATTTGTCACTAGGGCTGGGCTTGACGCGTCCACCCTCTCCTCCCACTCCCTTAGGCGGGGGGGCTGCACCTTTCTTGCTATGTGTGGGGCCACAATCGAGGAGTTGAAGGCTAGAGGCGAGTGGGCCTCCGAGACGGTTTATAGCTACCTGCAGACCCCCTTGGGGACTCGTATAGTGAACGATCTGAGGGTGGTCGCGGCCCTTTGCTCGGATGAGTCGCGTGTTGGGTTGGAGGGATTCGCTTAGGCTTCTCCTTTGGCATTGTGATCTCGCTTGCCCAGACGCTCAATAAAAGTGTCCGACCCAACACGCGTCTCTATCCTTCCTTCCTTACGTAGCCACACTTTATAGTACGTATAATTCATTATGCAGGTATAAATAGGCGGAGTACTTTATTATTATTATTTATTCCATCATGTTACTTCAATATATTATTATTGTCCAATCGGTAACTTGCCCTGATTTGCCCCGGTTGCCTACTACTAGCGCCACCACTGGCCGCTTTTCTCACCAATCCGCTTGGGCAAGTCACTTCCACACTGGATTTCAAACTTTTACCGGTAAGCCTGTTATCTCGTTTGCCCAGACGCTCAATAAAAGTGTCCGACCCAACACGCGTCTCTATCCTTCCTTCCTTACGTAGCCACACTTTATATATGTATATATATATGGAACAGGAACTTACAAATAATATATATGTATATATATATGGAACAGGAAGCTACAAATAACATAGCTATATATAGAAATACAAATATATATATATATATTATGTATATATATATGGAACAGGAAGATACAAATAGTATAGCTATATATATGAATACAAATAATATATATATATGATTATATATAATTACTCATCGTTCAAGTTTGTTTGTTCGTTGTTTTTTTACATCCTAGCAACATCTAAGGTCATATCAGGACGGGTACCGACTTGTGACAGTGCGCACTCATGGCGACTTTATAGTGCTGCCCCACTGGAAGACCAGGCCACCAGGCCACCAGCACCATGACCTGATATCCCACTCAGTCACATTATCCTGACACTGAGCCAACCAGTCCTTGCCCTATCCTAATAATGCCTAGTGCCAAGCTAGGAGGTGACGAGTATCAATTTTTAGGTCATTGGGTTGACTCGACCATGATTCGAACCCACGACCCCAGGATCAACCCAACACGGGAGACAGACGCTCTAACTCATTCGGCCATCCTGTCTAGTCTCTCATCATTCAAAGAAGATAAAAGAGAGAAACTGGGTTGAGTGAACATAACTCTTTTTAGCTGCAAAGCTACTGCAACGCCGTCTGGTTTACTGTTGGAGGACCCCGCAGGTGGCGCCGCCAAAGGGCTATCCTGCAGGCGCGTGGATTATTCACTGCAGCAGGGGGTGGACATACAGTAGTCGTACCATTTGCTTATACTCGCATAATGGATTATCCATCATAACTATATATCTAAATTTAGCTGGTTGGTTGTTGGGGGTTTACGTCGTGGCAATATCTAAGGTCATATCAGGACGGGTACCAACTTGTGACAGTGCACACTCATGGCGACTTTATAGTCCTGCCTCACTGGGAGACTAGGCCGTTAACACCATGTCCTGATAAGTGATATCCCACTCAGTCAAATTATCCTGACACTAAGCCAACCAGTCATTGATCTATCCTAATAATGCCTAGTGCCTGCTTAGGAAGTGACAAGTATACATTTTAAAGTTATATTTTTGACTGGAGCAGGATTTGAACCCAAGGGTTCTAATCCCACGATCTACCAAAGATATATATATATATCTATATCTATATATCTATATATAATATATTTATTATATATAGTATATATATTATATATAATATATATAATCTCTTATATATAATCTAGTGTATATATATATATAAATGCTCAGATAATTATTTATTTAATCTCTCTCTCTATATATATAATATAATATACTCATACTCATACTCATCCGCTTCTGATTTTGTTAGGCTTAAAAGCCTGTATCAGGTCGATGCATGTCAAAATTTGATTTACTAGGATTAAATGCATCGAGTACCAGATGTATGCAATATTGCAGCCCCCTCCAATGCTTATCCAGTCTGCCTTTGAAGGCGTTGACGGAAGGCGCTTCTATGACATGTTCAGGCAGTGCATTCCAGGCATCTACTATCCTGTTACTGAAGAATAGCTGTCTGACTGGTTTTATTGCTCTTTCCATCTTCAGCTTGTATTGATGACCTCTAGTTTTACAGTTGGCCAGCTTCAGGTATCTAGCATCAACCGCATATCTTCCAGTGACGTGTTTGAATGCTTCTATTATGTCTTCCCTGGCCCTTCGGTAGTATAAGCTGGGTAGGTTGAGAATCCTGAGACGTTCTTTGTATGGTAGTTCTCTTATGGTTTGTGATAACTTTGTAGCAGGTCTCTGTACACTCTCGATCATTGACATGTCCTTCTTGAACTTCGGTGTCCAAGCCGTTTTGCCATACTCAAGGTGCGGCCGGATCAGTGACGTGTACAGTGTCTTCACCGTGTCATTGTCTAGATGATCATCATCATCATGCTGTCGGTCGCGATGCGACAAAGACTGCTTTCATTACTTGACTGCCGCTCTCCATTTTTCATGAAAGCTGCCTGCAAAAAGTGTTGAAGTGCTGCTGGCTTTTGCAAGTTACCAGCAGCACTCTCTCGGGAGCAAATAGAGGTTTCACACCGGCAAGAACATGTCAAGACAGGTGCAAAACTATTTGTCCCTGCAGTGGCTGGTCGGGAGATGTTGGGAGTTCCATACATCACCCGCCCTTAATGCTGCCACAGTGTCATGGTTTTCTGTTCAGGGTTTACTCCCTTAGCCTTCGGTTCTGTCAAGAACCTGTACCACAAGGCAGTGGTTTACAACTCTGCAGGGCAGGGGCATCAAACTCCCTGAGGTGTTGCAATACCTGCAATACCTGCATACCCACTGTCTAGATACAATGAATATAAATAATATATATAATATATAAATAATATACATATTACATATAGATATATATATATAATATATAATGTATATATATTATATCTACATTATATTGTCAATGACTACTGGACAGATTCACAGGTGTTGATGCCCTCCCACAAGAGAAATGGTATACTGGTATCAGTGGCCAGCACGATGCTACCAGTAATATATATGAATTTTCTTGTTTGACACGAGGGATACCCCAGAGGCTTGAGTTTAATTTGAAGAGCAAATATTGCGCTTTCGAAGCAACTGTTCCTACAATATCACCATCTGAGAAAGAATCCATACTAAATCCACACACTTGAAGCTGTCAATTAGCCGACAAGAAAGAAAAGGTTTTTGTAAATCTCAAATGAATAGAAATTGAATCTAGAATTCTAATTATGTCCTATGCCTTACACACTAATTACTCGGATTTATATTCCTCTACAAAGACAAGGAAGCTCCGTGAAACCATCTGGACGGTACACTATCGCGAATAGAGTGTGGATTTAAGTTTGCTTTACGACAAAATCCCATCATCATAAAGATAACACATGTCTCAATTGTCTCATATGATGTGAAGGTAAATTTATTTAGAAATTTCTGTACTCCCTTGTATACTGCTCTGATTTGGTGGAACTATAGAATGTATAGCATTAGAAAACTGAATGTAGCATATAATGACATTATGAGGTTATTACTCCGGCTACCTAGGTATCACAGTGCTAGTTAGCTGTTTGCCAATATTGATGTGCCAGCCAGCCTTCCAGGCTGTTTGTTATCAGGAATCTAACATTCAAAGTTATTACTAGACTTGACAAGTCAGAAAATATTATAATACAGGGACTTGTAAAAATAGAAGAGAGTGATCTCAGATTTAGGTCTGCCATATGGAGGCATTGGTACAAACTACTGTATGTAGACCAACATTTTGATATTGGTTAGTATGGTAGTATTCATACTATTACTTATATCCTATTCACATTAATTGTTATATCTACCTACTATGGACCAAATTATGTAACTACCATAATCCTGAGTCTGAAATAAAGAATTGAATTGAATTGAATATATATATTGGGCGCAATACTGTATTGTGTGCGAATGCGCTCAGTGCGATACAGACTCAGAGATGTGATGGCAACTACAACCATATGACGTCATGCAGTGCACCATGCATTATATATGACATATATCATAGAAATTAACACATTGTGATTTTCGTTTAAGTATATGTATTTGAAGCATTGTCCGTAAATAATGACATATATATATATATATATATATATATATATATGTACATAGTATAGTTATACGAATCTTACCTGGGTATAGATGATGGATAACTGTTGTTTTCCCGAGGTATAAGCCTCGGGTAGACGTGGGCTAGGGAGAAGGAAGCATGTGCGGTACCAGCAATTTTAACCTACTTATTCAGGATAAACAATGATCTTTCAAATACAATGGATACTATGATTTTCCCGTAATGGTACACCAACGGGATAGACGTGGTAGGGCGTGGTGGGTGGGCCCTAGCCCACGTCTACCCGAGGCTTATACCTCGGGAAAACAACAGTTATCCATCATCTATACCCAGGTAAGATTCGTATAACTATACTATTTTACCTCGGTATACAGCCTCAGGCTAGCCTCAGGCTAGGGAGACTTTTACATAATTCATTTTTATCCTTAATATCATTCATTCTTATTATAACATTCAACGTTTTTGTTCTCACCTATTCTTGTTAGTTGGCGAGCAGGCGCTTTGCAATGCCGGTAGGCTTTTCTAGTCGTTTGTTGTAATGTTTTGCAAACGACTTAGCCGTCTTCCAGCCTGCATGCGCTAGTATTCTTTTCACAGAAATACCTAGCAACCGTGCCTTGGAGACCATGGCACCTCTAGTTGAGTGGGAAGAGTATTTACCCGTATCCACTCCAGCCAATTTCAACACCGTAATTGTCCATCTGGCAAGGGTGTCTCGTGAAATTGCCTTATGTGGCTTTATAAAGCTCACTAATAGTTGTTGTGATGCACGTAAATCCTTTGTCTTAGATATATAAGCCCGTATGGCTGACACAACACATAATTTCCGATCATTCGGAAAGCAGTCTAAGTGAACCGTAGATAAAGGGTCACCTAACGTGTTCGATTTGAGCAATTGTGCTAAATCAAACGTAGCTTGTTTCTTGTCTATTTCTAATCCAGTTAAGGATAAAGCAACAATCGTCTGTCCTCTGTGTCCCGTTACTAATAATAACAGGACCGCGACCTTAAAACCTAATTGTTTTATATCTAACCACGAGTTGTGAGGCCAAGCCTGAAACAACTTAAATACTATAGAAACATCCCAAAACCGACTATACTTTGGTTTTGGAGGATTCCTTTGATAAATTGACCGAAGTAGATAACAAAGGACATAATGTTTTCCAACTGTTTCGCCATCAATTCTAGGTAATATGATTGATAACGCACATCTTGCCGCATTGATCGACCCAAAGGATAGTCCTTCATCCTCTAGAGAACGAAGAAAACGAGCTACTTGTGAAATTGTTGGATTTGTTGGCTTGACTTTCATTAACAAACAATGTACACCCCATTTCTTTAAATAGGTTGTGTACATTTTGACCGTTCCTGGCCTCCAGGCATCAGATACTATCCTGTTCTCAGTAATTTTGTCCAATCCAAATTGCTGCAGCTGTTTCCTTAGAAAAGGAATGCCAATAGGGGCGTCGTTGACACGTCGCCGTGAACCACTAGCGGTCCGTGGTGCGTCAGATTCCCGAGTTTTCTTGGGAATCGTATATGTTCTTTTGCCAGTTGTGAAACTGCTGGCAGCCAAGGTTGCGTGTCCCAATCGGGCACCACCAGTATAGCATGTGTCCCTTCCAAGCCGATTTTCCTCACAACTCGGCTGATAATGCTAAACGGTGGGAAAATATAAAAATAATTATTTTCCCAGGTAATAGCAAATGCATCTACTTTCCAAGCCTCCGGTTCAGGATGCCAAGAAACATAACAAGGTAATTTGTTATTATTTCGTGATGCAAACAAGTCAACTTTAGGTGTACCCCATTTTTCACAAATGAAGTTAAACAAAGGTGTAGAGAGAGACCATTCTAAATGGTCATGGAAATTTCTACTTTTATGGTCTGCAAGTGTATTTTGTGACCCTGGAATATGCGCTACAGTCAGCCAGACTTGTTGAGCCTGTGCCCAGTTCCAAATCAGTTTAGACAACTGATTGCAAGGCTTTGATTTGGTTCCACCCATGTTACGAATATATGCCATGGCAGTAGTATTATCAGTTAGTATTCTAACTTGTGATTTATTTATCTTTACTAAACTACAAAGCCCAGATAAATAGCACGCAATTCTAGTGCATTAATATGGTCTGATTTTTCATCATCAAGCCATCTACCTCCTGTTGTGACCCCATCTCGATGAGCTCCCCAACCTTCTAACGAAGCATCAGTAGTAATTACCGTATTAGGTTCCGCCATGCGGATTGGATTTGGTGAACTTGCTATATGTTGCATCCACCAGGTTGGAGAAAATAAACATCTTTCGCTCAAAATTCCCTTTAGTTCGTGTTAACGCTAAATTTTTATCTATTTCTAGAGATTTAATATGGGCCTTCCCGTATAGAATAGCGGGTGCATACGATATCATTTTCCCAATAAGGACTGCGACCTGTCTAATTTTAGGTTTTGGTAACTTAATAAGCTGGGTCGCTGTATTCATAAACTTAATTAGTTTTTGTTCTGTTATCGACACTGTAAGAGACTGTGTATCCAGAATAAACCCTAAACATTTGAGTTGTTTTGTTGGTTTAAGCACTGACTTTTGTGGATGTACATAAAACCCCAGTTAGTGAGTAATGCACATAAATCCAAAACTGCATTCACACAATCAATTTGTGTTGATGCTATAATAAAGGAATCATCTATGTATGGAAACATTATGTGACCCTTCCGCGCCATTACTGAGAAAACGGGTTTAAGCAGTTTAGTGAATAAACGAGGGGCACAAGCTAAACCATTCGGCATGCAGGTAAACTCATAGAGTTGGTTATCCCAAAGAAACCAAAGAAATTTCCGGTCTTTTTCCCTTATGGGAAGCGTATAATATGCATCTTGTAATATCTCACACTAGCCATCCACGCATCTGGCGTAATCAGATTCTTGTGCCGTAATCTAGTCGAAAAACATTTAAAAATATTAATCGTTTCGATATTCAACCATTTTATTCAGGATTGTTAGTCGATCCAGGATCCCATTCGAACCTCGCCATTAGGCTTTGGTCTCGAGAAAGAATGTGTTTGAAATAAACTCTCCTGAACAGTGTGTCACTTTTTGTATAATTCCTTTCTCAAAGAATTTTTGTACCTGTTTAGTTAGTGCCTCTCGTTCAATCGGTTCAATCTTATAAGGAAAAGGTATACTGCCTTGTACCGGAATTTGTGTAAAGGGAATGTGAACACCCCTAACTATTTGTAAAATTTCTTGGTCACTAGTAATTTTGTGCCACTCAGAAATATGATTATTAATATTGCCAGCCACAAAGTTGCTTACAGTTTGTGTGGTTTTAGAGGCTGCAAGGACTTGTAACGTCTGTGTTTTGACCTCTACTTGGACTCGCCCCTGGGGAAGGGTCTCGGCGAGTTGACGCCTCGGCCTAGTGGCCGTGCGGTGTTGTCGGTCCAGCCTGAGCGAGCGCCCCGGCCCCGAAAAGCTTGACCGAAGTTTGAGCCCGGTCTGGTTCCCCTGGTGAACCGTCGTGGACGAAAATCCCCTCGTGACCTTTTGAAACGAGGGGTTTCCTGTTTCTTCTTGCCATCCATGTTTTTGCCACTCTTGACTGCAGTTTCTACCTCTTTATAGAAGTATTGTAGTTGACCGCCAAACATTTTCGTGTTATCTAAAGGTTTCCCTTTAATCGGCTCTGGAGCGAGAAAGAGCGTAAACTCTTTCCCATCATTATCCGTAATCTTCTTTGAGCGAGCCACTTCTTTGCCAGCATCTGTGCAAACCGACTTGAAGACATTCTCATATCTTCGGTACGACAGATAATTACCTGCCGCCGCTAACAATGCAATTCCTTTGTCCATCATTTTAGCCAAAGACGAGAACTTATTTTCTCTTTGCATTCTATTTGCCACAGGAGCAATAGCTGTTAGGGTACCAAGCACCGCCTTATGCACTGTGTGCAACACACCCTCAAATTTCTTACGGTCATCCGTCATATTGACATCTCGATCCATCTCCTTAATGATGGAGTTGGGAACACCTTTAATGCCTGTTAATTCATCTCCTAACTTGGAGATAATTTCCGCCGGTTTAAACGTGCGGAAATTGCCATTAATGGTCTCGCGCATAAGCGTAGTGGTTTTAACACGCTTAGCCTTTGGCTTCTCCACTTTCTTAGCCACTTTGCCACCAATGGCAGCATAGACACCTTCATATTGTGTGTCTGAGTCTGATTCCGTGGAAGTGGAATCTGCGGAAGAATCGGAAGAAGAAGAATCTTTCCTCTTCTTCTTCTTCTTCTTCGACTTGGTCTTCCGCTTTTTGCGAAGTCCAGTCTTCCCCCGTTCTTTGGTGAAATCATCACCAGAAGAAATGATATGTTTCTTCTTTTTCCTCCGTTTAGGAGAAGGAGGAGGAGGAGCCTTAAGCTCCATCGCTGAGTCTGTCTCCGAGAAATCCTCAAATGATGATTCCTCTTGGACACTCGGCATTCGCCGTTTACGAGACACCGGTGGTTTGAGAGACATAATATGACTCTCCATCGCCGCAAACCGAGTCTCCCAATTTGGAGCCGCGGCGCCGTCAGGCACTATGTCCTCGTCCGCCTCGGAGAGAATATGCGCCCCGGGCTGTGTCGAAGGCACTGCCGACAACACGGGTGAGGAGTCATACTCCTCGTCCAATCCACTCGGAACACGCCCCTCAGCTGCTGCTGCACCGCGATTACTCCGCTTCGTGGCCATCGGGACCTGAAACAAAGATTTTTGGTTCTCAGTCCGGTTTTCATAATATATATATGTCACCAATTATGGGATTGTTTCCAAACTCATTTGGACATCAGTGGTTGTTACAGAGAACGTGTTTATACCGTTATAACATCAGGCGTAATAAGCTAAAATTTGTGCGTGGATTGGGGGTCAAAGCCCAAACCTTAGCTGGGGGTCGGGACCAGTGTTATTCGTCGCCGGCCCATCCCTCTGTTCCGCACCACTTCTCCCACCTGTGACTACTACGAGCAGTATCAAAGTGGGAGAAAAATGTACGAAATCGGAGGTCGATATATAAAAGAAACCCAGGAGCATCTCCAACATTATTCTCTATTAGAGTACGAGAGAATTTCCACAGGAGATGAGGCAGAGCCCACATCTCTACCCATAATCACACGGTGACACGGGTGTTGACAGAACCGCTAATGATCGGTTTCGTTCCTTCAAGAAGGAATTCTATCCTTGGTTTTTTATAACCAAATAACTCGCCCAAAATGGACCAAAGAAGTCTAAACTTTCCATAATGATGCTCTAATGCATCATAATTAAGCTAACCACAGTTTTTATTATACTTACTGCGTATTTGTTGTATGTAGGACTAAATTTTGCCGGAGAAACAAAGCGCAAACCCAACGGAAACGTTAATCCAGTCGTGTGAGGTTGATATATGCTAATTGCTGGTACCTCACGTGCTTCCTTCTCCCTAGCCTGAGGCTGTATACCGAGGTAAAATATATATATATAATAAACCTCAGTAAAACAATGTATTTACAAAAATTGTAATTATTATACACACATATATAATATATATATATGACGGCTATATCCTTATCCATCAACATCACGCTAATTTAATTAATATCTAAACTAAACTTATAATATATATATATATATGCGTCCCGTCCTAATATGACCTTAGATGTTGCTAGGACATAAAACAACAACAAACAAACAATCAACATTACGCTAATGATATATACATATCCAGTGTAATTAATATTCATGAGTTCAGTGTGACTGTACTGCAATCCCGTGCTGTACATGAATTGCGCATGGGCGGGCACTGATTCGTGGCAGTTGACCCAGTTACAAACCACGCCCAGCCTCTATTTTAATCACATGACGCATACCTGACCTACAAACCTAGAAAATACACCGGGACTGACACAAAACCAGCAAAACACCACAACTTTACACATTTTCCCCATTTTAAATCTGATTCGAAACGTGTTTGTCAACACACCTGGGACCTATCAGACATTCACGCGTCAGTTTCCCAGCGCCAGGATGGCCGAGTGGTTAAGGCGTTGGCCTTAAGATCCAATGGACAATGTCCGCGTGGGTTCGAACCCCACTCCTGGCAAATAGTTTTTCCCCCACATATCTAATATTTCATATCCTAAACCAATCTACACCTACCATATATCTATCATGTTTCCAAAGATGCCGTGACGGCATTGAGCGGGGATCTCTATATTTGCGCAGTCCAGGAGAGCCTTCTAGACCTCCGCACTTAAAAGCTATAAATAGCCTGTTCCCACATCTAGGTCACCCCCTGATACAGAGGCTGCGCATCGGGCGACACATGCGCTACATGCTACCGTTCAAGTCACGTGACCCTTCTCTCCTTTACTACGGATATATAGATAGATATATATTGATTGATTGATTGATTTATTGATCAATCGATCAACTAATCAATTAATTAATTAATCTCGTTTTCAGTTTCAACAAATCTGCTCCAAAGAATTTGGGGTTCAAGGAATCATTGCGTTATATCTGAATTCGCGTTAAACTAAGTAGTATTTTTCACCGTCTATGGTAACCATGGTGGTGGTAGCGCCAGAGATAGTGTATCTATATCCACGCTCTCTGGTAGCGCCAAAGGTTGTGCACCGTTTTGATGTTTTAGGCCGTAGTTGACTCAGTTGTTTCAGAAACAAGTGGGCATAGGCCTGGCAAAAGTGACACGTGATGAAATGATTTATAATTCTGAATATCACCCCCCCTCCAAGATCTCAATCCGTTCTCAAAACGGAACTGTAAATGTAATAAACTAAATTCCACCCTATGGTAAGTCACGTGGCATACCCACCTAACTACAGTCAAGGCCAAATAGGGCCAAATTTAAAAAAAGTTAATTGGGGATCTTCCCCATCCATGGCAAAATGTCCCGCCTGTCATTTTTGGGGGACTTTTTAAACCATTAAAAATGTGCCAGGCTGGCAGCAGTTCAACTTTCAGATGTTATACGTAATTATTTATGGACATCGGTAAACACCGTTACACCATGTGCATGCATTGAAATTGAAATAATTAAATCATGTAAAAAATACTGGGGGCGGGGGGGATAAATCAAAATTGTCCGCCCAACATTGATTTATGTGATCAAAAGGATGATCACTAACGTTTAAAATTTTATTTGGCCTAATCATACATATTCGTGGTTAAAGTTACATAATCCGATTAAAGCATCACATGTTCTAAGCTAAAGCACGTACCTGAATCTGATCATACATATCCGTCTCAGATACTGGTACACTCATTAAACATTTATTACTGCATAGGCTATAATGGATGATAATTCCATTTAATAAAAACAAGTCACTGCTGCAAGGCTGTGTATGTATGCATGGTGCCCAGTATTTTGATGTGCGCACTAAAATTAAATTTGCCTGTTTTCTCTTCAAATATATGTAAAGTTAACCCTTTAAAATAACGTTACGTCAAAGTAAAGTAAAGTAGATTGTAACAATCAACTTAGGGGCCATCCAAATTGTCAACATTTCCACGGTCGTACAAAACATATGACAGGGGGTTGTCTGCAAAGTAAGACTTATAGCATCAAAGACCCTATAATACTAAGACGGCTCACTCAGTCTGTACTGTGTAATCAAAATGATCAAACCCACCACTTGGTGCGCTGGCTGTTCTCTTGATTAAACAGGTGCTATATTATATGTATAAATGTATATATAGTATAGTTATACGAGTCTTACCTGGGTATAGATGATGGATAACTGTTGTTTTCCTGAGGTATAAGCCTCGGGTAGACGTGGGCTAGGGAGAAGGAAGCACGTGAGGTACCAGCAATTTTAACCTACTTATTCAGGATAAAAATGATCTTTCAATACACTGGATACTATGATTTTCCCGTAATGGTACACCAACGGGATAGACGTGGAAGGGTGTGGTGGGCGGGCCTTAGCCCACATCTATCCGAGGCTTATACCTCGGTAAAACAACAGTTATCCATCATCTATACCCAGGTAAGATTCGTCTAACTATTCTATTTTACCTCGGTATACAGCCTCAGGCTAGCCTACAGGCTAGGGTAGAGTACTTTTACATATTAGCATTTTTTATGCGCCTATTAATATCGATTCATTACTTATTTTACATGTTTATGTGTCTTTGTTTTAGTAATTTATCATTCAAATGTTATGTTCACTCACTATTTTGTTAAGTTGGTGAGCAGGGGCGGCTTTCTGCAATGCCGGTAGGCTTTTCTAGTCGTTTGTTGTAATGTTTTGCAAACGACTTAGCCGTCTTCCAGCCTGCCTGCGCTAGTATTCTTTTTACAGAAATGCCGAGCAACCGTGCCTTGGAAACCATGGCACCTCTGGTTGAGTGGGAAGAGTATTTGCCCGTATCCACTCCAGCCAATTTCAACACCGTGATTGTCCATCTGGCAAGGGTGTCTCTTGAAATTGCCTTATGTGGCTTTATGAAGCTCACTAATAGTTGTTGTGATGCACGTAAGTCCTTTGTCTTGGATATATAAGCCCGTATGGCTGACACAACACATACTTTACGATCCTTTGGGAAGTACTCTAAGTGAACCGTAGATAAAGGGTCACCTAGCGTGTTCGATTTGAGCAATTGTGCTAAATCAAACGTAGCTTGTTTCTCGTCTATTTCTAATCCAGTTAAGGATAAAGCAACAATCGTTTGTCCTCTGTGTCCAGTTACTAATAGTAACAAGACCGCGACCTTAAAACCTAATTGTTTTATATCTAACAAAGAGTTGTGAGGCCAAGCCTGAAACAACTTAAATACTATAGAAACATCCCAAAAGCGACTATACTTTGGTTTTGGAGGATTCCTTTGATAAATTGAGCGAAGTAGATAATGAAGGACATAATTTTTACCAACTGTTTTGCCGTCAATTCTAGGTAATATAATTGATAACGCGCATCTTGCCGCATTGACCGCCCCAAACCCTAGTCCCTCATCCTCTAGGGAACGAAGAAAACGGGCTACTTGTGCAATTGTTGGATTTGTTGGCTTGACTTTCATTAGCAAACAATGTACACCCCATTTCTTTAAATAAGTTGTGTACATTTTGACAGTTCCTGGCCTCCATGCATCGGCTACTATCCTGTCTTCAGTAATTTTGTCTAACCCAAATTGCTGCAGCTGTTTCCTTAGAAAAGGAATGCCAATAGGGGTGTCGCTGACACGTCGCCGTGAACAACTAGCGGTCCGTGGTGCGTTAGGTTCCCGGCTTTTCTTGGGAATCATATATGTTCTTTTGTCAGTTGTGAAACTGCTGGCAGCCAAGGTTGCGTGTCCCAATCGGGCACAATCAGTATGGCATGCGTCCCCTCCATGCTGATCTTTCTCACCACTCGGCTGATAATGCTAAACGGTGGGAAAATATAGAAATAATTATTCACCCAGGTAATAGCAAATGCATCAACTTTCCAAGCATCCGGTTCGGGATGCCAAGAAACATAACAGGGCAACTTGTTATTGTTTCTTGATGCAAACAAGTCAACTTTAGGTGTACCCCATTTTGCACAAATGAAGTTAAACAAAGGTGTAGAGAGGGACCATTCTAAATGGTCATGGAATTTTCTACTCTTATGGTCTGCAAGTGTATTTTGTGACCCTGGGATATGCGCTACAGTCTGCCAGACTTGTTGAGCCTGTGCCCAGTTCCAAATCAGTTTAGATAACTGATTGCAAGGCTTTGATTTGGTTCCACCCATGTTACGGATATATGCCATAGCAGTAGTGTTATCAGTTAGTATTCTCACTTGTGATTTAGTTATCTTTACTAAGCTACGTAGGCCCAGATAAATAGCACGCAATTCTAGCGCATTAATGTGGTCTGACCTTTCATCTTCTAGCCATCTACCACCTGTTGCCACCCCATCTCGATGGGCTCCCCAACCTTCTAGCGAAGCGTCAGTGGTAATTACTGTATTTGGTTCCGCCATGCGGATTGGATTTGGTGAGTTTGCTATATGTTGCATCCACCATCCAATATCCTGTAACCCTTCTTCAGAAATAAACATCTTTCGTTCAAAAATTGCCTTTAGTTCGTGCTAGCGCTAAATTTTTATCTATTTCTATAGATTTAATATGGGCTTTCCCGTATAGAATAGCGGGTGCATAAGATATCATTATCCCGATAAGGACTGCGACCTGTCTAATCTTAGGTTTTGGTAACTTAAGAAGCTGGGTCGCTGTGGTCATAAACTTAGTTAGTTTCTGTTCTGTTATCGACACTGTGAGGGACCGTGTATCAAGGATAAACCCTAAACATTTTAGTTGTTTTGTTGGTTTAAGCACTGACTTATGTGGATGTACATAAAAACCTAATTTAGTGAGTAATGCACATAAATCCAAAACTGCGTTTACACAATCAATTTGTGTTGACGCCATTATAAAAGGAATCATCTATGTAAGGGAACATTATGTGACCATTCCGCGCCATAACTGAGAAAACAGGCTTTAGCAGTTTAGTGAACAAACGAGGGGCACAAGCTAAGCCATTCGGCATGCAGGTAAACTCAGAGTTGGTCATTCCAAAGAAAGCGGAGAAATTTCCGGTGTTGTTCCGCTATGGGAACCGTGTAGTATGCATCTTGTAAGTCAACACTAGCCATCCACGCATCTGGTGTAATCAGATCTCGTGCCGTATCTAGCGAGAACATTTTAAAATGTCGATATTCGATCATTTTATTAAGGGTCGTTAAATCCAGGATCAGTCGAACGTCCCCGTTAGGTTTCGGTCTCGAGAAAATGTTTGAAATAAACTCTCCTGGGCAGTGTGTCACTTTTTGTATAATTCCTTTGTCAAAGAATTTTTTGTACCTGTTCAGTTAGTGCCTCTCGTTCAATTTGTTCAATTTTATAGGGAAAAGGAACTCTCCCATGTACCGGAATTTGTATGAAGGGAATCTGAACACCTTTAACTATATTTAAAATATCTTGGTCATTGGTAATTTTGTTCCATTCAGAAATATGATTATTAATATTGCCAGCCACAAAGTTGATTACAGTTTGTGTGGTTTTAGAGGCCGCGGGGCCTCTACTTGGACCCGCCCCTGGGGAAGGGTCTCGGGGAGTTGAAGCCTCGGCCCAGTCCAGCCTGGGCGGGCGCCCCAGCCCCGGAAAGACTGACTGAAGGTTGAGCCCGGTCTGGTTCCCCTGCCGAGCCATCGTGGGCGAAAATCCCCTCGTGACCTTTTGAAGCATGGGGCTTCCGGCTTCTTCCTCCCGTCCATGTTTTTGCCACTCTTGGCTGCGGTTTCTACTTCTTTATAGCGGTATTGTAGTTGACCCCCGAACATTTTCGTTTTATCCAAAGGTTTCCCTTTGATCGGCTCTGGGGCCAGAAAGAGCGTATACTCTTTCCCATCATTGTCCGTGACCTTCTTTGAGCGGGCCACCTCTTTGCCGGCATCTGTGCAAACCGACTTGAAGACATTCTCATATCTTCTGTACGACAGGTAATTACCTGCCGCCGTTAGCATTGCGATGCCTTTGTCCATGGTTTTAGCCAAGGACGAGAACTTGATTTCTCGTTGCATCCTATTTGCCACCGAGGTGATGGCCGTCAGGGTACCGAGCACCGCCTTATGCACTTTGTGCAACACGCTCTCAAATTTCTTACGGTCTTCCGTCATGTTGACATCTCTGTCCATCTCTTTAATGATGGAGTTGGGGACACCTTTAATGCCCGTCAATTCATCTCCTAGCTTGGAGATGATTTCCGCCGGTTTAAACGTGCGGAAATGACCATTGATGGTCGCACGTATAAGCGTGGTAGTTTTCACCCGCTTAGCTTTCGGCTTCTCCACCTTTTTTGCCACTTTGCCACCAATGGCAGCATAGACACCCTCATTGTGTGTCTGAGTCTGATTCCGTCGAAGTGGAATCCGGGGAGGAATCGGATGAAGAAGAATCTTTCCTCTTCTTCTTTTTCTTGGACTTGGGCTTCCGCTTTTTGCAAAGCCCGGTCTTATTTCGTTCCTTGGTGAACTCGTCACCTGAAGAAGTGACCTGCTTCTTCTTCTTGCTCCGTTTAGGAGGAGGAGGAGGAGCCCGAGGCTCCATCGCTGAGTCTGTCTCTGAGAAATCTTCCCAGTCCGACTCGTCTTGGAGCACCGGCAATGGCCGTTTACGAGACAGCGGTGGTTTGAGAGACAGAATATGGCTCTCCATAGCCGCCCAGCGTGTCTCCCAATCTGGAGCTGTGGGGCCCTCACCCACTGTCTCTTCTTCCGACTCGGGACGAGTGTATCGGCTTGCCCATCCCTCTGTTCTGCACACTTCTCCCCCCTGCGACTATTGCGCCAGCAGGTCGGAGAAAATGCTACGAAACTTGGAGAAACACCTGAAAAAGTTTGTGGGGAGTCTATAAAAGAAACCCAGGAGCATCTCCAACAATCCTCTCTATTAGAGTCCGAGAGAATTTCCACAGGAGATGAGGCAGAGCCCACATCTCTACCCATGGTCACATGGGTGTTGATAGAACCGCTAAGTATCGGTTTCGTTCCTTCGAGAAGGAATCTAGAGCGTTCTATCCTTGGTTTTTTATAACCGAATAAACTAGTCCAAAAAGGACCAAAGAAAGTTCTGAACTTTCCATAATGATGCTATAATGCATCATAATTAAGCTAACCACAGTTTTTATTATACTTACTGTGTATTTGCTTGTGTGTAGACTAAATTTGCGGGAGCAACTCAACGAAACGTAATCCAATCGTGAGTTGTTTATGCTAATTGCTGGACCCGGATGTGCTTCCTTCTCCCTAGCCTGAGGCTAGCCTGAGGCTGTATACCAAGGTAAAATATATATATATGAACGTGAAACATGTGTGATGATGGCAATGCTGATGATGGCGATGCTGATGATGATGTGTATTTGTTCATAGCAATTTCATATTGATGTGTATTCATACTTACCTATCTCATGTATAATATAATTGTATGTGTTTACATGTGAAACACCAACCAGCAGCTGGGCTGATCAAACCCACCACAACGTGGCACTGCGAAATTTACATTAACATGGGAGAGATAGGGAGTGAGCCGTCTTAGTATTATAGGGTCTTTGATAGCGTTTAATAAAATTATGATTTTACCCCCCAGCTATATATATATTTGGGGGGGGAGGAGAGGGTGCGGGGGGGGGGGGGGGGGGGTGACTGTAGTAGACGGCACCGGTTTCTGGTATGGAGCAACATAGAGCAGTAGGTGTGGATAGGGTGATTGCATCAGGGAGCCTAGGTAGTGTTAATAGTTAGCACACTAACCTTGGAATAGCTAGATGTGTGGGTTAGAATACTGTGCTAGGCAATATATGTCCCATTTTCATCACCCCCGAGGCTAGGCTAGGTAGCGACACATGTACATTTTTAAGTCATTGGTTTGACTCAACCACAGTTCAAACATGGCAGATTGAATCCCATGACCTCCCAAAATCGGAGGCAAGCGCGCAACTCCTTTGGCCACCCCATCTGGGTCTGTAGTAAAATGCTGCTGTGTACTACTTTGGAGGGGGGGGTGGCGGTGTCTGGAAAAGTAGTGCTATTTGTACTACTGTGAAAATGTTGACAACTTTGGACGACGACTTAAATGTATGGCGGAAACTTGTTGTTTTAACATCGGATTGTGCAACTTTAAGTTACTACAATGTGAAGGTCCTTCACAGAATATTACAGATGCATTTAAAAATATCGATAAAGTTCTCTGGGAAATAGATTGATTTTTCAATTACCAGTGGTGTCACCAACAGTTGCATAGTCTGATGGGTTTTGAGTTTCTGTCTTTATCTGAGATAAACATATTAGGATGATTGTTATTATCTACCTTACTTTAGTTTGAAGTAACTTTTATTTAAAATAGCTAACTGTTGAGATATCTGAAGTGCAAACATACAAAATTAGTTTTGGCAAGCTTGCCAAAACTCTGACACCATAGGTTTCTGCAGTAATAGGTTTTATTACATTGCCTCAGTATTCCCTTCTATGTGGTGTCAAATGTTTAATAAGTGCACCAGTATCTAAGTTATGTATGTAGAATCAAATCGAGACACTTGTTTTGGTTTTGAAAATTTTATGTTTTCATCGGACTACGCCTCTTTAAGTTCACACTACGATCATGGGTTAGGAGACCAGGAAACATTATGTTAACAGATAGGTGACACATTATAGAATATAATGGGTTTTTTTCAATTAATTGTCTGGTTATTAGAACTCACAGCTATGGGCATTCACACTACGTTCATGGATTAGGAGACAAAGAAGCAATACGTTAACAGATAGGTGGCACATTACAGAATATATTATATATGTGTGAAGTTATAATATGGGTTCTTTTTCAATTAATTATCTGATTATTAGAACTCACAGCTATGGACATGAGCTTGGTGATGACATGCGTTGGAGAATTTAGTTAAGAACTGTTTTGAAATCTATAAAAGATATATCTTGTTATAGCAACAACAAATGTTTTAATAAGGTTAAACCCCCCCCCCCCCCCCGATTTAAAGCAAATTCGGATATAATGCCATGATTCATTGAACCGCAAATTCTTTAAACTGAACCCCGATCTAGCGCGACCCCGCTTTTGTTGTGTTGATTTGTTTAATGGATCCCAAAGATTGTATTATAACGGGGTTTCACTGTACTCTAGAATAAACTCAGGCGCAAAAGTGGTTTGGTAGGGCTTACCCAGAAGATCCCAATTAAATTAGTAAAGGCTGTGTCACACCTCGCCAGATTGGGGAAATAGAAAGAAACCGAACAAAGTCTGTTGATATCCGGCAAAGTCCGGTTTGTGTCCGTTGATATCCGGCCCGATCGGTTACATGTTTTGAGCATGCACAAAACTTGTAACAGACTGCGCCGGACTGACATATGCGGTTATTATCCGTTACCATCCATTCCTGGTCCGTTAAAGTTCTTTTTCTATCCTGAATTTTTCGTTGATCATTAGAAACATTATCAACCATTACCGTCCGTTACCGTCTGTTAGATAATCAATACATTTCACGTCCAAATCACACCGGACTAGAATATCTTTGTCCAGCTCTATCCTTTTCCTCAATCCGGCGAGGTGTGACAGGGGCTTGACGTTCCTGCATGTAAAGGGCCCAGTGGACACAGGAAATAATTATCTTTCATTTGGAATATCACAGGTGGTAATACGCGTGTATACTCCAGTGGATGAAAAAAGGGTGGATGTTGAATTACGCTCAGCACCAGAGCACAATATAGAGCTTCCAGGGTTCCTTCTAAGAGGGTCCCAAATGGTTATCCCTCTTTTATGTTTTCAAGTAATTCAATGTTAGGACAGACAATTTGGCTTGGTTAAAGTTGCATAATACATTGGGTTTGAGTTTCGGCCATACTTGTCTATCAGTATCACAATAAGTCATTGATATTTTTTCATTGTTAAAGTTGCATAGTCCAGTAATTTTGAGTTTCTGTCATCTAAGATAAGTGATATCGTTATGATGTACTTTACTTTAGCTTGAAGTAACTTTTATTTTCAATGGCTAACCTTTGAGATATTTTAAGTGCAAACATGCACATTTAATTTTGGCCAGCACGCCATAATTCTGACACCTTAGGCTTCTGCAGTAACAGGTTCTATTCAATTGCCTCAGTATTCCCTTCTATGTGGCGAAAAATGTTCAATAAGTGAACCAATATCTAAGCTAGAATTCTAGAATCAAATCTCAATCATTGTTTTGGTTTTGAAAAATTGATGTTTCGTCAGACTATGTAGCTTTAACGTTGCATAATGGCTTTGAGTTTCGGCCATATTTGCCCATCTGTATCACATTAAGTCGTTGAGATTTTGTCATTGTTAAGCCAAGTCGGTCCAACAATTTCAACACACCAGAAACTACACTGCACCATTCAACACACACTCAATTTCAAGCGATGAATTACCGAAGGCTTAGTAACCCTCTCAGTGATTAAGTTGCACGGATCACTTCTACTGCATACCCCTGTCTGGTAGTTGTAGGTGGCTCTACGGTCGGAACGAGCATGTATGTCAGTATGGCCACAGAGCATGTGGATGTACACGAGGGTACGTGGGTGGGTTGGGGGACCGGGGGGGGGGGGGGGGGGGGGGAGAAAACTGTTACATGGAGACTGGTAGGACTAAACCGTTTCCAGCTATACACATATTTACCTTTGACTAACTTGACTGTCATAACCTGACAACACTCCAGGTCACAGTCCACCCACCCACCCACGCGCACGCGCACGCGCACGCGCACGCACACGCACACGCACACGCACACGCACACGCACACGCACACGCACACGCACACTCACACACACACACACACACACACACACACACACACACACACACACACACACACACACACACACACACACACACACACACGAGGCCTCGTCACTAAGAAAACCAACCGTATTCCACCCTGCATCCCTGTGGGGCATATTCACTAACAAATTCACAACGAAAAAGATATATAATATATAAAATATATATAATATACAGAACATGTACATTCGCTTAGTTAAAAAAACTTTTGTACACACAGTAAATATTCGCCGAAGTACAGAGAACACCATAGTACCGTTCATCAAACAAATCTATTATAGCTTACAGTTAATGATGTGGCGGAAGCGGGTTTCCTCCAAAGAAATATGTTAGAATGACCATATGTTTGATGTGCAATAGACGACGATAAAAATCCATGTGCTCTAGAGGCGTTAAATAAAACAAACTTTCCTTCCCTATCCTAGTAACACCGCATACTGGACATGGTAGCGACCAGTATCAAATTTGTATTCCATATCCACTATAAATGCACCTTGATTTGGATTGCTCGAACCAATTTTTTTTTTTTTAAAGAAATTGGAACAACTCTGAAAAAAAATCAAATCAATTACTCCTTGTGCATTCATATCGTGGCCTCATTATCAACTGACACTGTCAGTATGGAGACATAGTACAATGGGTTTATATTTATCCTAAGAGACCCAAGCTGCACTAGTAGTCTCATGCTTCTTGTTCATCAGGTCTGGCCAAAAGCATCTTGCAGGGCACAATTAAAGTGGGAAGAACACAAGACGGACAAAGGAGAAGGTGGGAAGACAACATCCGGGAATGGACAGGCCTGGAGTTCGGAAAGTCCCAGAGGACAGTGAAGAACAGGGTAAATGGAGAAAACTGGCTGCAAAGTCATCAGCGCTGTCTCAATGATCCTTGTGGATAAGCGATTGATGATGTTGATGTTAATGCTGATATTTATCCGCTACTGACGTGGCTTGATAAGAGGAAATTCAGTGCACTTCGCATTCTCAGGTCGTCAGTCACACAGGAAACTGACGAGTTCCCTTATAATTTGTACACTAGGGATTTATCTTGATACTGAGCACCAATAATTATACTAAATATTGTAGTGGTCTGCACTGACCTCTCAGGCAAGTAACCACATAGACAGGTAGGCGTGGGGAGTGTGTTGATATCAGGGAGCCTAGGTGGTGTAATGGTTAGCACACTGGCCCGGAATGCAAAGAGATGTGGGTTCGAGTCCCGCTCTAGGCGCAGTATTTCCCATTTTCATCACCCCCACGACACTGGTTGCCGTGATCAGGATCCTGTACAAGCTTTGCGCTGTATGGTTGTTGAACCTACCCTGTGTATGTATGTGTTAGTGCATTGCCTGTATGTATGTAATTGTAAGCATTACAAGACTTACAATTCCAGGGGGACGAGTGTAGTGGTCTGCACTGACCTCTCAGGCAAGTAACCACATAGACAGGTAGGCGTGGGGAGTGTGTTGATATCAGGGAGCCTAGGTGGTGTAATGGTTAGCACACTGGCCCGGAATGCAAAGAGATGTGGGTTCGAGTCCCGCTCTAGGCGCAGTATTTCCCATTTTCATCACCCCCACGACAATATCAATCTAGGAAGATGAAATTGTGATTTACTCACCAGGTTAATTTCATTGTAATAAGGCATAACTATACCAACACATTTACATATTATATGTAGCTTCATTAGGTGTGTTGTTAGTTGGGGTTTTATGTTTGTTCTAGCAACATCTAAGGTCTTACGATTTTAAACAAGGACTTGTGACAATGAGTACTAATGGTGATTTTATAGTGCTTCCCCAGTGTGAGAATGGGCCGCGAGCTCCATAACCCAATATCTCACTCAGTCGCATTATCCCGATATTAAACAAAGCAGCCATTGGCCTATTATAATAAAGCTGAGTGCCAGGCTAGGTAGTGTAAAGTATCATTTTTGTATGTCATCGGTTTGATTCCATCGGGATTCGAACCCATAACCTCCAGTCCTGATATTCCCTGCCGACATGGCTTTAGATTTTGGTAGGACGTAAAACCCCAACAAACAAAAAGGATCGTACTGATATTAGATTGGTTGGTTATTGGGGTTTTACATCCTGGCAACATCTACAGTCATATCAGGATGGATACTGATTTGTGGCAGTGCACACTCATGACGACTTTATAGTGCTGCCCCACTGTGAGATGAGGCCACCAGCACCATGACCAGATATCCCACTCAGTCACATTATCTTGATACTGTGCTAACCAGTCCATGTCCTATCCTATTAATACACAGCGCTAGGCTAGGAAGTGACAAGTATAAATTTGATAAGTCATTGGTTTGACTCGACCGTGAATTGAACTCCTGATCTGGCGCACGGGAGGCCTGCGCTCTATCAATTCGGCCATCGCCTCTGGTGATATGGCTTTAGATTTTGTTAGGACATAAAGCTCCAACAAACAAAAAGCATCGCCTTGATGTTAGGTAAATACATTTAAGTGTGCTATGGAGTATATAAATACAACTACTAATTATGACAGTTGTGAACTTGTTTTGCACCAAGCGAGTCATCACGGTGCTAATTTGATACCTGTGACCTCAACCTGAACCACTCTATGTGAGTGGCAACACCAGGCGGAGTACTCTATTGACCGGGTTACAAACAAAAACCTGATGTGCGTGTGGATGTTATGTGAGGGTGAGGGTGTATGTGTGTGTGTGTGTGTGTGTGTGTGTGTGTGTGTGTGTGTGTGTGTGTGTGTGTGTGTGTGTGTGTGTGTGTGTGTGTGTGTGTGTGTGTGTGTGTGTGTGTGTGTGTGTGTGTGGACGTTAAGTGTGGGTGGGTGTTATGTGAGGGTGAGGTTGTGCGTATGGGTGTGTGTGTGTGGACAAAGATGTCACGTGTCTTCCCCGCCCAAGTCACGTGACATATTTGGTGCTCAATATTTCGCTGAACACAGGATTGCGCAGTAGACAAGAGCCACACGGCCCCCGCCAAACCTCAGAAGAACCCGGAAGCTGCAAACCAGAGTAGACAGTGACATCGCATTTACATTCTGCACCGCCCATCCAGCGTCTACGGCTTACTAACGGGAAGCCGACCAAACCAGCAAAAAACTAATCAAAACAACAGCGAGACTCACACCTAACCGCCTCTGTTATACTGATTTACTGTAGGTTAACATACTGTTTTCTTTTGGTGGTTTTATTTTTATATTTTTTTAAAAAAGTATATCAAGTTTATTATAGTTTCTTGCATCCACACCAGGCGCGGTGGGCGAACCGTGTGCGCGAGTTTGGGAATTTGGTTTCCGGTCGAGTCCAACCAATGACAAAATTGATACGTGTTGCTTCCTAGCCTGGCACTCAGCAATAATAGGATAAGGCAAGAACTGTTTAGCTCAGTTTCAGGATAATGTGATTGAGTGGGATATCGGGTCATGGTGCCGGCAGCCTGATTTCCCTGGCCGAGTCAAACCAATGACTTAAAAATGTATGCTTGTCACTTCCTAGCCTGGCGCTCAGCATTAATGGGATAAGACAAGGACTGGTTAGCTCAGTGTCAGGATAATCTGACTGAGTGGGATATCGGGTCATGGTGCCAGTGGCCTGATTTCCCAGTGGGGCAGCACTATAAAGTCACCATGAGTGTGCACTGTCCCAAGTCGCTACCCATCCTGATATGAACTTAGATGTTGCCAGGATGTAAAACCCCAACAACCAACCTACCTTATATCGACCACGCGCAATCAAACCGCGGAATGATAAACTAACAGTTAGTGACGGTGTCCCTAGCTGATGGTGAGTAGAGACACGAGGCCCTCCCCCTTCCCTCCACTCATTCCCCTGCACATCCTCCATCGCACACGCTCAGCTATAAATACACCCCCCAGGAAAAGGTGCTCGCCTGGATCACATTTCGAGACACACTTATAAATATGACGGCGGAAGCCGCTAGGTGGTGCAAGGAGCCACTACCAGGGGGCGGTAGCCACCGACCCGCTACCCTGCGGCACTTATACGCACCAGTTGTGGGTTGTGGCCGCCAGGTGGCAGGACGTCCTGCGTATGACTATGACAGTATGAGCCCGCCCGGGACACTACCCCCCCCCCCTCCCATTACATGGTTGGTTGTTGGAGTTTTACGTCCTGGCAACATCTAAGGTTATATCAGGACGCCCCGCCCCCCCATTCCATGACTCCCAACATGACATGGGCACAATTAGTTCCCTGTTCCATCCCCCTCTACTTGAGTTTTGTTGGCAATACAATGATCTAATTACCACTTAAAAAGGTGAACTACCATGGAGGGGGATTCCCTACCCCAATCACTGGTTTAAAAGATAGGGAATTTCTGGGCCCGTATGCATGAATCGGAGTTAGGGCTCTAACCGCGGCTAGGGTAGCCCCACCCGGCTAAAGTTGGAAAATCCGCATGCATGAGCCGGTGCCAGCGCTAACCGCCGACCGTAGCCTAGGCTAAGTTACCCTGATTACAAGTCAGGTTTAACTGCTACCCGCGCCGGTTAGTGTGTGTGTGAGGGTCTCAATCTATTCAATGCTATCATATTTAACAGAATTAAATACGCAATAAGTGAAATTTCATCAAATTAACCCTAAATTCGAAGCGATATTAACGCTGCCGCCTCATCAGCGGCGATATTAATATTTTCGAATCGACAAATATAAAATAAACAAATCGCCGCCGCCATAGCGACGTCGATATCCATACTGTCCAACATCAACTAAACATGGCCGCCGCCTTCGAATCGGCGGCAATATATTAGGCCCAAATCTATTCAATGCTGTCATATTTAACAGAATTACATATGCCATAAGTGAAATTTAATCAAATTAACCCTAAATTTGAACCGATATTAATGCCGCTGCCACATTGGCGGCGATATTCATATTGTCGACTCGAGGGAGTTCCCACATCTATAAATAACTTCACGGTTAGCTATCCGCGGCGGCTAAAACATTCATGCATACGGCTTGATTGACCTAGTTAACCAAGGCCCTCCTAGCCGCGGATAGCTATCCCAGAGCTAGCTCCTAGCTCCGGCTAAGCCTACCTCCGATTCATGCATACGGGCCCTGTATTATACTCATTAAATTTTCATTTTGCATAGTTTTATTATCTGGAAATCTTTACTTTCTTGGTTGTTGTTTTACATCCTAGCAACATCTAAGGTCATACCAGGATGGGTCCCGACTTGTGACAGTGCGCACTTATGACAACTTTATAGTGTTGGCCTACTCTGATACCAGGCCACCAGCACCACAGCCAGATATCCCCCACAGTCACATTATCCTGATACCGTGTGAATGAGTCCTTGTCCTATCCCATTAATGCCGAGCACCAGTCATTGATTTGTCTCGGCTGGGATTCAAACTCCCGATCTTCCACAGAGGAATCCTGTGCTCTATCGATTCGGCCACGGCGTACAGGCAATTGTGTACATTGTGGGTACGTCAGAGGTATCACTGATGTAAATGTAATCAACCTGGGTAGCTGCACCGTGTCATCGGGTTCCAAGTGTGGTTAGAACCGGATGCATATTTCGCCTGGCTTGTTTTATTACAGGATAAACCTGCTGATTGGGATGATGTATTCTAGGAATTGTCTAAATATTATCACCGTATTCTCACAGGTTAACGCCAATGCGTGGGTTATACCCACCCCCCATGTGCCCAATATTTTGTAAACACCCACCCCTTAAATGCCATGTGTGGGTAAGCGCTCACTTCATTGATTTGCCAATATAAACACCCAGGGCTTTAATCTAAGAAAATATGCTGATTATCAAGAGTAAATATAATGATATATTAGGATGCTATTTCTGAGCAACATCTGAGTAAAGGGCGCATTCCATATACGCGTAATGCGTAATGCAAATGCGAATGCGAATGCGACAAAAAATCGAAACGCCTTGAAACCTATGAGCTACATTCCATACACGCGTAATGCGTAATGCGAATGCGAATGCATCAGAAATTCATTATCTGAATAGAAACCTGAGTCTGATGTCTCCATTAGTTTAACACCAGGAGAGGCGACTGAGCATTACAGAATAGCCTCACAGAGGGGTGCTAATTGGAAACACATGGTGAGCTGGGCACCAGGGAGACATAGGGTTAGGGGAAAGCTAAAAATGCTACCATATGCACAGAAATATGAATACTTATCTATAATTTGGTTATAATAAAGGTAGGAACCCCCATGTGACATACAAAAAGTTACATAGATATACATGCAATATTTGGTCACATACAGAGCAGTATGGAGAATAATTGTTTATTTTTATTTTTTAAATATAGCCAGTCATGCGCCACATAACGCATTACGCATTACGCGTATATGGAATGCTGGCATTCGCATAACGCGTAACGCATATATGGAATGCGCCCTTAACGCATAACGCATTACGCATTACGCGTATATGGAATGCTGGCATTCGCATAACGCATAACGCATTACGCGTATATGGAATGCGCCCTTAAGGGTACCAACATATGCAAGGTGACTTTATAGTGCTGCTTCACTTAGCAACCATGCTGACGTGGTATCCTCTCAATAATCCTAACACTGAGTGAACCAGTCTATGCTCTATACTAGTAATTGCAAGTGCCAGTCCAAGTAGAAACATGTGCAAATTTTGTAAGTATTTCGGACTTGACTCGGCCAGGAACCAAACTCATGACCACCCATATAGGAAGTAGACGCTCTAACTGCTAGTCCATCTCGCTGGGCTGTGTGACCAGTGTACGCCTGGGTTTGGCAGATGCTGCCCCATAATTAAGACCCTCTATTTTTTAGAAGAATTGCACTTTATATTATTTTATCGGGGGTTTACGTCCTAACAACACGTAAGGTCATACCCAGTACGAGACCTAATGCCAGAATAATGTGGAGAGTGGAATGAATCATGACTTATCTTTCTCTATTGCTGCCCATAATCACATCCGACACTTACCTAAAATTAAAGCAATAAAACACGTAAGTTAGTAATTAACATAAAGGTTTTAATTTAGGTCAACTGTAAAGGCTGAATATAAGGTTAGGCGAGATCTCATTAGTAGTAGTAGTAGTGGTAGTAGTAGTAGTAGTAGTAGTAGTAGTGGTGGTGGGGTGGTAGTAGTAGTAGTAGTGGTGGTAGTAGGAGTGGTGGTAGTAGTAGTGGTGGTGCTGGGGTGGTGGTGGTAGTAGTAGTAGTAGTAGTAGTGGGGTGGTAGTAGTAGTAGTAGTGGTGGTGGGGTGGTGGTATTAGTAGGTGGTGGTGGGGTGGTGGTGGTGGTAGTAGTAGTAGTAGTAGTGATGGTGGTAGTAGTAGTGGTGGTGGTGGGGTGGTGGTAGTAGTAGTGGGGGTGGTGGTAGTAGTAGTAGTAGTAGTGGTGGTGGGGTGGTGGTAGTAGTAGGTGGTGGTAGTAGTAGTAGGAGTAGTGTTGGTGGGGTGGTGGTGGTGTAGTAGTAGTAGTAGTAGTGGTGGTGGGGTGGTGGTAGTAGTAGTAGTAGTAGTAGTACAGTAGTAGTAGTAGTAGTAGTAGTACAGTAGTAATAGTACAGTAGTACCAACAGTTTCAATCTTCAATTACAATATTGTGCAGCACAATTGAGAACAATTGGAATGCGGACTGCAACTTACCACATGAAATAGCAATAATTATATTCCACGAAAAACACACAAACAACAATAACCCATTTGTTAATCTGCATAGCAATGCCGCCGGCCCAGAACTATAAAATATAACATTATATACCCTGTTGGCTGTCCTAGTTGGCACCAAAGCTTCAGCTTTGAAATGATAAAATTATAATTCATTCACGAAAAGTAGAGCAATTAAAGCTCCGTAGTCCGATAGAAGCATCAAATGTTTAAAGCAAGGAAATTACTTAGATAAACACATGAGGACTGACATCTCAAATGCTAACCAGAGAGTAGGAATAATTAAAAGAACTTTCCATCGCCTCAACAAGAACAATTTTCTCATTCTATTTAAGTCTCTTGTTAGGCCAATTTTGGAATACTGTCCACAAATTTGGAGCCCAATTTTTCGGAAAGATATTCTGGAGATCGAAAAGGTTCAGAGACATGCAACGAAATTAGTTGCAGTTATAAAGGACCTACCCTATGAACAAAGGCTTAGGGAATTGAAACTTCCTACCCTTTCCTACAGAAGGAAAAGAAGTGACATAATTGAAGTATTTAAAATTATGAAGGGTTTTGATAAAATAGATATGAACAAATTTTTCACCTTGAATAAAAGAGAAGGCAGTCGGGGCCATACTCTCAAACTAGTAAAACCCAGAGCCATTTCAAAGTTAAGGCAACATAGTTTCTCAAACAGGATCATAAATATATGGAACAGTCTCCCACAAAATGTTATTGATGCCGAGTCAATTAATTCATTCAAGAATAGATTAGAAAAAGCATGGGCTGATGATCCAGGGAAATTTGACCCCTTATTCACCACATGCTACTAATTACTCCTTGTGTTGCTTATTTACTTGCACTCAAGCAAAAACGAGAGACAAATAAGTGTTCACACTTCCTGTCTACCATTCACTATATATCGCTATATTAACCTACATATCAAACTTAGAAACTAGTGCAGTTAGTAAGTATTTGTTGCCGCACAGAACGGAATGCTTGGTCACTTTAATATAGCATGTTACTATTTAAGCCTATGCTTCAATTGCTTCAAACTAAAGTAAGATAGATTATAGCGATCAACCTGACAATTATATCTCTAAAAAATGACAAAAACTCAAAACCATCGGACTATGCAACTTTAGACTAAAACTTCAGCTTAGAAATTTAAAAAATAGAATCATTCAAGAAAAGTTGAGAAATTAACTTCCGCTTCCTTCCCTCTTCCACCAAGCACACTTAACTGAAAGTGGTGCGCTGGATAATGGCTAGACTAGCTAGGTAAACACACTTTAGGTAAGATGGGCCCCCATTGAGAACACACGACGCTCAGAGCTTCCGACTGACAAGGCTGTACTGATACATGCACTATTTCCCCAGCTGCCGCAGTTCTACCCCAAAAACACAATTACACTATCAACATCTGTCACGGGAATATGGAGAATTACTTATAAACCCAGTATCAGTTAGTCCCAGTGCCAACCCTACTCACGAGAGCGATGATATAGTACACACATACTATAAACAATGTGTCTTTCATTGTATAGACTAGATCACTGTTCCAACTAGGCATGTGCTGAAAATGGTGTTGGCAGCAAAGCAAAGGCATACAGCCATTGAGTTTGCCGATACGCGTGGGGCAAAACTTAGATTTTATTCAAAATTAATAGAAATACATAACAATTTGGCACAAACATGGACGGAAGGATGCTATATAATAATATAATGAATATGCTTAAAACACAACTCTCCATAATTAAGCATTTTGAGCTAAGAAACATACAATTTCAGTCACTTTACAGGCTGATGTTTACACCATTGATTAGCCATAAGTAATTCTTGTTCTAAATATTAAAATGTCAAATGGGTCAACAAAAACCTTGTTTCAAAGAAATATAGAAGCAATATCTGATTAACCTTACTCATTTTCTATTTCTACATATGTCATTAACCATAGGATATCAATACAAACATGAATACAATAAGTAAAACTGACTCTGGCTATGGCTCTAACACTAGTCTGAGTTCCCAGATTTGTCTAAATCTAAATGCACATGGCATAAGATGTGCTGATTATATTGATGTAAATGCAATGCTGGATAAAAGAATAATATCTTAATTTATTATATATATATTTTTTAGTTAGTGTTCTATGTTTTAAACAAGAGCTGAGATGAGCTGAAACTAGCACATTTCATAACTGCACCCAGTGTATTAGCATGTGACATGTGCTTCTCACGGGTTTGTTTTGCTTTGACACATCCCACAATGCACTGCACCACTGGAATGGTGATGTAGTCTATTAGACCAGAATAGCCAAATGGGTTGAGTGTGCACCTGATTCCCTTATGGTCATGGCATTCGAATCCTGGGTTCCAAACCTCAGCTGAGTCAAATCAATGGCTTTCACAACCTAGTCTGACACCCAGCATTACTAGGATAGGGCAAAGAGCAATGGAATGAGGAAGTTCAATTGTCTGCGATTGAAATATCACCTACTTAAAGTTTAACTTAAAATTCCCTAGTCAGATGGTTTTGAGTTTCTGCCATTTTTCTGAGATAAATATATTAAATTGATTTTTATTATCTACCTTACTTTAGTTTGATTTTAAATGGGTAAGTTTTAAAATGTTTGAAGTGCAAACACACAAAATTAATTTTGGCAAGCACACCAAAGGTCTGACACAATAGATTTCTGCAGTAACAGGTTCTATTAAATTAGCTCGGTATTCCATTCTATGTGGTGACAAATATGTTATAAGTGTACCAGTATATAAGCTAGATATGTAGAATCAATTCTAGATAATTGTTTTGGTTTTGAAAATTGGATGCTTCATCGGAGTATGCAGCTTTAATCAACAAATATAATTTGTGTTAAAGGACAACAAAAGAACTGCATGTCACAGAATAACAACAAATTACGGTATTGCACTTATCCACCACATCAGTTTCCCCCACCCCAACCCTAGCACCCTTCCCACTTTCTGTTTTTAAATCAGCCTCACTCGGACTTCTCTGGGTGCTATGGTCAAGGAGTTTTACCTCCTGGCAACATTTAAGGTTATATTAGTTCTAGGGACAAGTGCTGATAAAATGATAGCGTGGAGTGTCATTACAGTCTTACCAGGGCTTCCACTTAGCAACCAGCCACAACTAAAAATACTTAACTAAAACAGTAACAACTGTGCATTGGCAATAGAACCCGCCAGTTAAGCTGGAAAATACCCGACTAGTGTAGTTCCAGATTTTACCGACAGATGTCACTAGTTTAATTGGAGAGGTGTAATACATGAAGAGAGCGGCAGTGAAATTCCAGAAGAAAAATACATCAGTGTCTTTTTTAAAAGATATATTACAAGAATAAGAGCTTGAATCCTGTTGTGATATGAATATCTGAATATAATCAAGCATTTGATTATTTTTCCAAGCATTCTTTATGGAGATATATATAGCATGTGAAGTCATAGGCAGTCGACATAGGCAGTCGGCAGAGTAGTTCCAGATTTTGCCTACAGATGTCACTAGCTTAACTGGCATGGTCTCTTCTACTCACCAATAACAAGTATCTGTCATTGGTGAAAGGTAAAAATCCTATACGCAGAAACTGGACTATTGATGCCTCAGCGACCAGACACCCAGGTGGGTAGTTCCATGATCTACTCCTATTTAGTTTTTTGTTGTTTTACATCCTAGCAACATCTAAGGTCATATCAGGATGGGTACCGACTTGTGACTGTGCACTCGTGGCCACTATATGGTGCTGCCCCACTGGGAGACCAGGCTGCCAGAACCACGACCTGATACCCACAGTCACATTATCCTGACACTGTGCTAACCGGTTCTTGTCCTAACCTATTAACGCCAAGTGCTAGACTAGGTAGCGACAAGTATCATTGGTTTGACTCGGCTGGGATTAAAACTCCTGACCTTCCGAACGGGAGGCACGCGCTCTACCGATTCAGCCACAGTGTGCGGTCACTACTCCTATAGTCTACTTAGAGACCTGAGGGCATTGTCCTATAATGTCAATGCCATACTAGTTTTGAAGCTGCCACGAGTGTAGAGCTCTCAGGTTTCACTTGGAATATGAACCAGCACGGTCTTACCAGGCCACCCGTTCCATACTGCGTATTATAGCACGTGAAAGCTGTATCCCCAATGAGCTAGATATTTGACCTTGAACTTAAAGCTGCACAGTCCGACTAAATAATCAAATTTTCAAAACCAAAGCAATTATCTCCATTTGATTATACATATCTAACTTAGATACTGATGGGCTTAGTAAGCATTTGTTCCACATAGGGGATGCTGAGTTAATTTAATAGAATAATTAATATTACATGTTCGCATTTCAAATATCTCAAAACTTAGCCATTTAAAATAAAGGTTACATCAAACTAAAGGAAGATAAGCTAGTGACATCTATCGGCAGAATCTGGAACCACTCTATTCGGGTACTTTCCCTAGGGGCCTGTCATTTCATATGCTTTATCTCTGTAAAGAATGCATGGAAAAATAATTAAATGCCTGACTAAAACATTGTTTTTCTTATATTTTATGTAAGCACAGCACAAATCTTGAAGGGGAATTTGAATGTTTGAAATACCAACATTTGAGTAAGTCTTTTCCCAGGAAGAAACATGTGCCAGTTAAACTAGTGACATCTATCGACTAGTGACATATATCGGCAGAATCTGGTACCACTCTATTCGGGTACTTCAATATATTTATCTGAGAAAAATGACAGAAACTCAAAACCATCGGACTATGCAACTTTAATTAAAATAATATTCGTCTGATTTCCTATTTTTCAAATAATAATCCAGAGAGTTCGGCCAGCTTCCCATTTCAGAACTAAAGAGCAATCTCAGGTGAGTTAAAAAATATCGAATTATTAGTTATTTGTGAAGGATGATAAACCTTTCCAATCTACACGGATCCTGCACAAACACCTCTAACTCTGACTGTAAGCCACCAGACGTGTCCGGTTGCTAGTCTTCGTGTGTACTTCAGTTCACCCTCCTACATGTTCTATTGCAGCACGCTGTTCTTCAAGTGTGGATTTGAACATTTGTTTTATGCTTCACTACATATAGATTAACTTCACGTGTGTGGATTTGAACATTTGTTTTATGCTTCACTACATATAGATTGAAACCTCATACAGTATAACCCCGTTAAACCAAACTTGAAGGGACCCTAGAAATTAGTTTGGATTAACCGATCATTGGTTTAACCGAGATTTGACTTTGACTTGGCTTTGCCAAAAACGGGGGTGCATTATGAATGTACAATGTATGTGGACACTATTATTGTTTTTTATCTTTAACCCCATTAAACCAACCTCGGTTAAATCAAGCGATCGGTTAATTGGGGGACCTGGCAAAATACTACCATTTAGCATATAAAAAAGTCTCAGATGACATTAAAACCACATGAAAGTTTGGTTTAACTGTACCGGAAGTGGCCTGGGGCCGACAATTTTGTTTGGATTAACTGAAACTTTGGATTAACCGACTTTGGTTTAACTGACTTTTTTATATGATAAATGGTAGTATTTTGCCATGTCGCGAAAAAGTTTGGATTAACCGATCGTTTGGTTTAACCGAGCTTGGTTTAACGGGGTTGTACTGTATTAGTCTTCTGATAAATATACGGACATAGTTAATCACTCAACAAGAAAAAAGACATGACTAACTGGTTTGAGTGATTAAATTGACTTTATATCATTGGGGTTTAAGATACTGATTTAATGATCTTGACCATCCGAGTCATCTTTGAAAGAGGGGAGATGTTGTATCGGATATGTTTATTATGATGGGATTCGGAATAAAGCACTTCCTGTATGGCTACCACCTGAGACTCACCATTCATTATCCTACATATACGACTATAGCATATCTATATTCGGACGGGAAGACACACTAAACACAAAGATTCCTGATCCATTGTAGACATCACTGTGTCTAGTAGTTCACACTGATGCCATCCAGACGGTGTAGATCTATGTACTGCACAGCTAGGCAAACTTTCAGCATGTATACAGGGATGTAGCTAGCTGGGAGTGTGTGTGTTTGGGGGGGGGGGGGGGGGGGGGTCGCCCCCAACAACAACACAAAGTATGTAACCTCCTTGAAATGGCATTTCAGAGCCTCTAGATTTCAAAATTCTCTTGCGGTGGGGGGGGGGGGGGGGGGGGGGGGGGGGGGCGGGCGTATCCCCAGACTCCCCAATGCATCATGCCTACAGCACTCATCTGTTCCAAGAATGCAACTTCGACCCCCAAACAAAAATTCCTGGATACCGTTATGATATATGTACAAATATAAACAAAAATAAAATAAAATATAGTCTCAACATCCCAAACAATAATTCCTGGTTACTGCTATTATAATATATATATAGATTAGTTAGACGAATCTTACCTGGGTATAGATGATGGATAACTATTGTTTTACCGAGGTAGAAGCCTCGGTTAGACGTGGGCGAGGGAGAAGGAAGCACATCCGGGTCCAGCAATCTTTACCTACTAATTCAGGATAAAAATGATTCTAAAAAACAACCTAAGGTCAAGTGACCTCATGCTAAATTGAGTGATTGACTAGACGTGGCAGGGCGTGGTGGGTGGGCCCTCGCCCACGTCTAACCGAGGCTTCTACCTCGGTAAAACAATAGTTATCCATCATCTATACCCAGGTAAGATTCGTCTAACTAATCTATTTTACCTCGGTATGCCGCCTCTGGCTAGCCGTAGGCTAGGGAGACCTTTACGTAAAATAATTTTTATCCTGATATTCTTGTTTTGTTATTATTCTTTAGTGATTATGTCTTATGTATGCAACAATGGAAAAGCGATTTGTATGGCAAAAAAGAGGAAAAACCAATGTTTTTCTTACCTCTCTCTTTCAGTTGGTGAGTAGCCTGTGCGCTATCGGCTGAGGCTTCTCTAGTCGTTTGTGGTAATGTCTAGCAAACGAAGTAGCGGTTTTCCATCCCGCGTGAGCTAGGATCCGTTTAACGGAGATGCCTAGCAATCTTGCCTTGGACACCATTGCACCACGTGTAGAGTGCGATGAGTACCTGTCTGTATTTACTCCCGCCAGTTTTAACACATTCATTGTCCATCGGGCGAGGGTATCCCTGGAAATGGCCTTGTGTGGCTTAATAAAGCTGACCAATAGCTGTCTTGAGTTTCTTATTAATCTTGTCTTGGATATATAATTTCGTATCGCAGATACGACACATAACTTGCGATCCTGAGTGAAACTGGACACCCCTATCGTAGAAAGGGGGTCACCTAATCGGTTTGATTTTAATAAAGTTGATAAATCAAACGTGGCCTCTTTACTGTCAATTTCTAGACCATTCAGCGACAGGGCAACTATAGTTTGGCCTCTGTGTCCAGTGACCAGGAGAAGCAAAACTGCGACTTTGAAACCTAAAAGTTTAACGTCCAGAAACTTATTTTCTGGCCATTTCTTGAAGAGGTTGAACACTAGAGAAACATCCCAAAACCTATTATATTTGGGTTTAGGCGGATTCCTCTGATAAATTGATCGTATGATCCAACAAATAACATGGTGTTTACCCATTGTTTGTCCATTAACCCGCGGTAGGATTATCGACAGAGCACATCTGGCAGCGTTAATAGCGCCATATCCTAGGCCTTCGTCCTCTAGGTAACGTAGGAAGAGTCCTACCTGGGATACTGTGGGAGTCATTGGCTTGACTTTCTTAAGCAGGCAATAAATACCCCATTTCTTTAAATACGTAGTATACATTTTCACCGTTCCTTTTCTCCACGCATCATCAACCAAACGCTGTTGTGTAATTTTGTCTAAGCCAAACTGTTCTAAATATTTATTTAAAAAAGGAATGCCACTAACGGAGTTGTCGACACGTTTCCGTGGCGTTCTAGTGGTCCCTGATGTTTGAGGTTTCCTCGGAATCTTGGGAAGCGAAGGCTGCTTTTGGCTGTGGCTAGTAACGTCGGTAGCCACGGTTGCGTGTGCCACTCGGGGACGATGAGTATGGCGTGTGTCCCCTCCATTTGAATCTTTCTGGCGACTTTGCTAATGATAGTAAAGGGGGGGAAAATGTAAAAGAAATGATGTCGCCACTTTAGGGAGAAGGCATCAATGTGCCAAGCATTGGGTTCCGGGTGCCACGAAACATATTTTGGAATTTTAAAGTTATTACGCGAAGCGAACAAATCGATCTGAGGTGAACCCCATGTGTGACAAATGTGTTTGAAAATGGATGGATTAAGTGACCACTCTAAGTGATCATGGAACTGGCGACTCATCTTGTCAGCTAGACAATTTTGTGTGCCTGGAATGTGATTAACAGTTAACCAGACATCAAAGGTTTGAGCCCAGTTCCAAATGAGAAGTGCCATTGCATTACATTTAATCGATTTTGTACCTCCCATATTTCTGACATAAGCCATAGCTGTGGTGTTATCCGTGAGGATACGTACATTATTTTTGGGTATTTTTACTAGACTGGTTAATCCCAAGTAAATGGCCCTTAGTTCTAGAACGTTAATATGATCGGGGAGTTCCGATTCTAGCCATCTTCCTCCCGTTGCTACATCATTTTGATGTGCTCCCCACCCTTGGAGAGACGCGTCAGTGGTAACGGTAGTGTCAGGCTCTCCCATTCTAATGGGATTGGGGGAATGGTCAAAGTGGTTTAGCCACCAATCAATGTCGGCTAGGCCGTTCTCCGAAATAAACATGGTCTTTTCAAAGTTTCCCTTTGCGCGGGCCAGCGCCAAATTTTTATCAATTTCGAGGGATTTTATGTGTGCCGCTCCGTATAGAATAGCTGGACTATACGAAACCATGACCCCGATAAGGACCGCGACCTGTCTAATCTTTGGCCTAGAAGTGTCTAACAGCTGTATCGCTGTGCGGTAAAGCTTATCTTTCTTTTGGCGTGTAAGCGAAACGGTCATAGCCGTGGTGTTCAGAATGAACCCGAGACACTTAAGCTCCTGAGTAGGAGAAAAAACTGATTTCTTGTTATGTATGAAGAAACCCAATTTGGTGAAAATTTTGCATAAATCTTTAACAGCGAGTTCACATTGCGTGAAAGATTGGCCCATAATAAAAGAATCATCTATGTATGGAAACATACAATGCCCCAATTTTGCCATGTGTGCAAAAATTGGTTTCAACAACTTAGTAAACAGACGCGGTGCGCAGGCCAAACCATTAGGTAAACATGTAAATTCAAAAAGTTGGCCATTCCAGAGAAAACGTAGGTATTTCCGATCTGTCTGGTGAATAGGAACGGTGTAGTACGCATCCCTTAAATCAACACTCGCTAGCCAACACCCTGGGGTAATTAAATCACGAGCTGTTTCTAAAGAAAACATTTTGAAATGTTTGTATTCAATGATTTCATTCAACTGAGTTAAATCTAAAATCATTCGGATTGAACCATCAGGTTTAGGAGTAGAGAAGATATTGGAAATATATTCCCCTTCAGTATGTTCAACTCTGTTGACAATGCCCTTAGACTCAAACAGTAGAACCTGGTGATCTAGCTGAGATTTTTCTAGTGAATTAAACTGATACGGAAAAGGCGCTCTCTTTTGTATAGGCAATTGTGTGAAAGGGATGTGAATGCCTTTAACAATATTCAGGACCTCTGGATTAGTGGTTAACTGTTGCCATTGATGTAAACAATTAGAAACATTCCCTGCTTGAAAAAGGCTTACTTCAGTTTGAGTTTCCTCCGTGACCATTGTAGGGTCAGGAGGCTGCACTGTTTGTGTGGAAATCTCTACTTGTTCCCTTGTTTCGGGAAC
Organism: Branchipolynoe longqiensis; assembly: GCA_030323885.1. Classification (NCBI taxonomy): domain Eukaryota; kingdom Metazoa; phylum Annelida; class Polychaeta; order Phyllodocida; family Polynoidae; genus Branchipolynoe; species Branchipolynoe longqiensis. The sequence continues at coordinate 17,224,314 of CM059203.1, forward strand.
TGGGGCTTGGGAACGAAATCCCTCTTGTAGCCGCGGTTGTCGTTCCAGTTTGAGGCCGGCCTGTCGCCTCGGCCCCTTCCTCGCTGGTTGAACTGGAAGGACGGTCCGCCCCTGAACGGCCTTCCTCCTCTGCGGAATCGAAAATCCGTCCTAGACTTTCTGAACCCTGCTGGGTTTTGGAAGCGACGACTCTTTGCTTCAGTGTTTTTAGCACTCTTGTAGTCGACCTCTACCTGTTTGTACAGGTAAGCTAGCTGACCCCCAAACATCTTGGATTTATCAAGCGGTTTGCTCTTGATAGGGGTAGGTCCGGAATACACGGTGTATTCCTTACCATCATGGTCCGTTACCTTCTTAGAGCGGGCAACCTCTTTTCCGGCATCTGTGGTGACCGATTTGAAAACGTTTTCAAATCTCCGATGGGTCATGTAGTTACTAGCGGCTGCTAACAAAGCTATGCCCCGGTCCATAACCCGCGCCAAAGACGAGAACTTGTTCTCTGTCTGCATCCTGTTAGCCACAGGGATAACAGACGTCAAGGCACCCAAAACTGCCTTATGGATCAGGCAGAGGGAAGTTTCATAACGACGGCGTTCGTCGGAAAGATGAATGCCGGAATCCATCTCTTTGAAAACCGAAGCAGGAATGCCCTTAACTCCTGAAATCTGCTCAGTCAACTTGTTGATGACTTCGATCGGTTTAAACGTAGTGAAATGGCCATTCACCGTTTTGCGCATCATGGTAGTGGTGCGCACTTTCTGAGCTTTCTTTTTGACAATCTTCTTGCCAGCTTTAACGCCTATTTTGGCGTAGACTCCCGCTCGTTCCGTGTCGGAATCCGACTCGGTGGAAGAAGAGTCGGACGACGAGTCTGAAGAGGAGTCCTTCTTCTTCTTCTTCTTCTTCTTTTTGGACTTTTTGGAGCGCTTAGAGTTCGCTTTCTTTGTGAACTCGTCACCAGAACTGCTCACTGGGCGGCGTTTCTTGCCCCGCGCTTTCGGTTTCGGAACCTCAGGTGCCGAAAGCGTGTCCTCTTCGTCCTCAGAAAAGTCTTCCCAATCCTCATCAGGGATTTGGGAAGGATCTGGAAAGGTCTGCGCCTGGAAAAGGCGCATCTTCTCCTCCATCATCTCCGCCATTTTCGCCTCCCACCCCACTGGTTGAGGGGCGTGATCACTGTCTTGATCCGAGGCATGAGCCCCAGGATGTGGGGACGGCGGAGCCGTAGCCGGTGGAGACGAATCGTAATCCGTAGGGGGGACACCCACCGCTGCAGCGGGCGGCTTATTCCGGCGAGTGGCCATCGGGAACTGTAACGAAACCAAAGCGTTACTAACCCGGAATCATCTCAACTACACAAGTGTAAGCCAGTAAACTGGGTTGAGGAACATGGTACAGAGAACGTGTTTTGCAACGTGTCAGTACAGGCGTGAAGCTAAATTTGCCGTAGGTGTGTGGTAACGAAACCAACCAAACGGAGGGCATCGATCGTGAGATCGGCCCCTCTCTCTGTTCCGTACACTTCTCCCACCTGTGGCTACAGCGCCAACAAGTTGGAGAAAATATTACGAAACTCGGAGGTTCGCCTTAAACCGGTCAGGGGTGTTTATAAAAAACACCCAGAAGCATCCCCAACATCATCCTCTATTAGGATCCGGGAGACTTTTCTTAGGAAATGAGCAACTCGGGTTGCCATTTCTCCCTGTCTGAAAAACAGGTGTCGATAGAACTCAGTATCGGTTTCGTTTGTGCCAGCGGCACGCAATGTTCTATCCGTAAGTTAAAAAACGTACAAAGTCCAAACAGGACTGAAGAAAGTTCTGAACTTTCATAAAAAGATGCTATAGAGCATGATAAACAAAGTTATCGAAGAAAACAGTACTTACTTTTGGATAAAAGCAGTAGTAGTAGATAAATCCTGTGGAGCAACTCACAAACGTCCTCCCGTTGTGAGTTACTTATGCTAATTGCTGGACCCGGATGTGCTTCCTTCTCCCTAGCCTGCGGCTAGCCAGAGGCGGCATACCGAGGTAAAATATATATATATATATATATAAAATTTATTAAACTAAGCCTATTTTCAAAACCAACAGTGTTGTTATTGACCATAGTAAGATTAGTATGCAAAAGAAGATTGTTTTGCGAATTGAAAGTCCTGAACTTGGAGCTTAATGAGAGCTGCTATTGAATGTTTAACAAACCACCTAGTGACAATGTCCTTTAGGGGTCGTTCATACAACCAGAAGTTAATGACCACACCACCTGCTGGTGCACACTCTGCCAAGTACCACAGTACATGGGTTGTCAGGAACCAGCACCTCTCTAGCTCCAGGCTCTGTACTCTCAAGAACCATAAGTACTATACAATAGAGAAGGCCCACAAAACCAACTTCATCAAACTCAAAATATGTCATCTGGATGGCATGGTGCGTGGTTTCTGCTAGTTGGTGGCTAATTTTAGCACCAGGCCCCCCGGGGGATGGGCGGGGGGAGTTGATTGTCAAGGAGCAGGAGATGAGCTGATACCTGAATGCTCTAACTGGAAGAGAAAGCCTGGGCATATCGCTAATAATAGTGTCGCTATATAATATGCGACACTATTATTAACCAGTGTCATTAGTGTTTACTATCTCATGTGGGATTATCGAAGGGCTTAGGAATTCAACAATTGCGGATATATTTTAATATATGATGAACTGCTGCTGTTGACGATTGGTCTACATATAATTGGTATTGTTAATAGCTTGTTCCACTTTTGGATCAATACCGGACGCAGTGGCCAATACGGTAGAGCACAGGTTTCCTGTGTGGAAGGTCAGGAGTTCAATTCCCAGCCGAGTCAAACCAACGACTTATGAAATTGATACTGGTCACTACCTTTTTTTCTTTTCTTTTTTTCTTCTTGAAGATTTATACTGCCTGTCATAGATAAGTCTGAATAGACTTGTTTTCATTCGACAGTTTGTCGATAGAAAGCCTGACCCTACACTTTTACCGACCCAAGTGATTTTTAACCTCCCATACCACACAGTCATTGTATGAGAGCAACTGGCCTTTGATGACGCTGTAAATTATACACAGCGGTGGAAATCCAATTTGGCAGAGGTGGGGGCACAGGGATTCGAACCCCTTACCTTCAGATTAGGAGCCTGACCTACAAAAAAGTCAGACACTCTAACCACTCCGCCACAGAGAATAGCCTTGCTTTCAGCATTAATAGGATAGGACATGGACTGGTTAGCACAGTATCAGGATAATGTGACTGGGATATCAAGTCATGGTGCCAGTGACCTGGTCTGTCAATGGGGCAGGACTATAAAATTGCCATGAGTGCATACTGTCACAAGTTGGTGCACATCCTGATATGACCTTAGATGTTGCTAGGACATAAGACAACAACAAACCAACCCTTTGGATCAGCGTGATATGTGCAATATCTCTTCTCCACAATTAAAGAAAAATCTCTGGAAAGGGCAATTAATTGCCCCATAATAATGATGATGATGATAATTATTATTATTCTCCTTCATCAAACTCACCCCAGAGGCCATAAGGTCTCAAGCGCCATATCAGGAAACAACCTATCAATATAGTTTTGTGCTAATCATCACATAAATAAAAGTAAAGCTTGTTTCATTTAATGACACCTCTAGAGCACATTGATTTTCATATCGTCGGCTATTGGATGTCAAACATATGGCCATTCTGACATATTTCTTTGGAGGAAACCCGCTACCACCACATAGGCTACTCTAATCATCACATAACCTATGCTCCTGGGTATAACCCTACTGAACCCAGTTGGTCATATCCCCCCCCCCCCCACACACACACACAGCCTTGCAAAGATTCCCCACAGAGGTCTAAGGTACATTATGACATTACCATAATCTAGCTTCACAACCCAGTTCATATGGGGTCAAGTACACCCTGTGCACGGTCTAGATGCTACTGCTACTGCCACTGCTAAGCCAGGCTAAATAAAACACTGGAAATGAAGGAAACTGTTAGAAAATCTGGATATACTTCACATAAGTTTGAGAGGTTAAATTATATGCACGTTACCAGAACCAGTTCACCATAGTTTTGCTAGATCAAAGTATTATACAAATGTAATAACAGTGCAACTGGCGGCTGAGCGAATGGCATTGTCGAAATATTGTTGGTTTTTCTTTGCTGTCCCCTGCATCGTTTGCTTGTTTGTTGTTGTTTTACGTCCTGGCAATATCTAAGATCATATCGTGATGGGTACCGACTTGTGACAGTGCCCTCATGGTGACGCTATATGCTGCCCCACCGGAGACCAGGCCACCAGCACCATAGCCGTGTTCACACGGGCGATTTAATCCGCCTCATATAAAGCGCCTTGCCTAGTTCGCCTCACATTTTGCTGTGTGAACGCGATGTGAGGCGGATTAGGGCTGAATTGATTCATATGATTCGCTTTATATAAACCACCTAGCGAGGTGGTTTATATGAAGCGAACTAGCTTAAGCACTGGTTCGTATGGACTTGCTCATGCGCAGATATCGATTTCCGGCCCAAGTACTGTCCGTGTGAACGCGCATCTAAATCGCTTCATATGATTCGCCTTGTCTAACTCGCTTTACATTTTGCCCGTGTGAACACAGCTCATGACCTGATGTCCAACACAGTCACATTATCCTGATACTGTGCTAACCAGTCCATGTCCTAAAGCTATTGACAACAAATTTAAAACATCTAAATTTGAATGCAACATAATCTCTTGTTGAGTATGTGCACTGTCCAGAATCTTAGTGGTAACATTCACGGTGTGTGCATCATTTACCTATTTTATGCATGCCTTATTATTATATTATATATCTAGATTGATAAGGATTGTTGGAACGATGTGAAATATGCCTATACATGGTACACAATTTTACTTTAATTTATTTCCATTTATTTTACAAATATATATATTTAAAATTCCGGAATAATAATATAAATTCATCATAAATGTGGCACCAACAATAACATCCCTTGCACCCCCTAGTCTTGCCTCTAGGTTACTTATGCGTTGTTTGTTTGTTGGGGTTTTACGTCCTCGTAATATCTAAGGTCATATCAGGCCAGGCACAGAGGGTCCATGAGTTGTCTGCTATTATCACCCACTTTTATTGGCGCCAATCAAAACAATGTTGATAGCAAAATTGACATTTAAGTGGCTTCTTTAAGCATTGCATGCACAGAGAAAATCATGTTTAATGCAACATATATTACTTAGGTATGTTGTAAATATGTCAATTAATTATTCTGGATTCTGATTATATTCAGATTATTGTGTTAAACTGATATTTAATGGGATGATCTGAGTCCAAATTGAATCATTTGATTTCTTCTTCTTTGTAAAGTCTCACTCCACTTCACATATGTCATGTCACCATGCAAATCAGATTCATTTGCTAAATAATGGAATAGACACTCTAACATGTTGTGATCTTCATTTCTGAATGACTTTGGGTGACATATTGTATGAAATGAGTTGTCAGCTTTAGCAAATTCATATTAATGAGTGATATTAGGAGTATTTCTCATAGGCATAACTGCAGTGACTTCTGTTGTTATTCCCACAACACTGTCTCCAGGACAGGTTCCTAAGCAACTCATTAGCAAAAGTGTTAGAAAGCTGCGTTGATATATATCCATATCATTTTGAAATCTAACATGATAAATATAAATGCTTATCTATCATAGCCCCTAATTTAATATCTCTGTATGCAGTAGTGATAGACAGTCCTAAAAACATTACTTCTGGGATATTTTGAATACTGCTCTGCTTACAAAAGAAGTAGTTCAACAATTTGCAACTAGGTGCCTCTAGCGACCTCTGTGCAGGACTCATGTGAGTGCACTCAGACGACACCTAGCAGCCACTATGGATACTGGAACCCGACTACCGTCCTCCGGTCTCTAATTAACACTCAAACTGTAACCTGAGTAACAGGTGGTGCTGAGTCAACAGTGAGTACCACTTCAAACCACTGCAGTGCAACACTGAGCTGGTAACCCTCCCCCCCCCCCCCACCCCCTCAGAATCCTGCCACCAGATGGGATGGCTGAATGAGTTGAGCGTCCGTCTCCCGTTTTGATAGATTGTGGGATTCGAAACCATGGGTTTAAACCCTGGTCGAGTCAAACCAATGACGTAATAATTTATACTTGTCGTTCCCTAGCCTGACACTTGCCATTATTAGGATAGGACAAGGACTGGTTGGCTCAGTGTCAGGACAATGTGACTGAGTGGGATATCAGGTCATGGTGCTGGTGGCATGGTCTCCCAGTTCGGCAGCACTTTAAAGTCGCCATGAGTGAGCACTGTCACAAGTCGGTACCCATCCTGATATGTCCTTAGATGTAGCAAGGAGGTAAAACGCGAACAACCAACCAACCAGAATCCTGCCCATAGAGGAATGAACTCTAATTAGCATACAATAATCACACTAGGGTGTATGGACAACATTGCACCCTGGGAGGAGTGAACTAGGTTTGTTTGTTTGTTGTTGTTTTACGTCCTAGCAACATCTAAGGTCATATCAGGATGGGGGAGTGAACTAGGAGCCGAGCTGATAAGTCAAAAGGTGTAAGTTTGCAAGTAGCATACTTGAATTTGATCAGCACTAAATACCTTATCGGAGGGAAAAACTGAAAAAAAGTCGTTGCGTGGTTAATTATTTTTTAAAGCACAAATACGTATCGGCATATATATAGCTTATTACTTTCTTTTTTTTTCTTTAAAAAAAACAACTAAATATCTGCTTAGAAAATAAGGAACCACTTTCTGCGACATCGTCACGTGATACAAAAATTCTATCAGATCTGACATGACACTACATGGCCTTTCAGTTCCACACTTGTGCAGTGGGGTTGGATGGATGCGTGTTCCAACAACCAACCAACCAATCACCATAGTGTTAGATACCTAACGCGCCTGCGAGTTCAGAATGCAAATTAAATTAACCTAATAAGTAATAGCGAGAAATGTCTACTACTTGTACTAGTGGAACACAATCCCAGCTTATCTGGTACTTGGGTTCAGCTGTGTGGCGTTTGCAAACATAGCTATCTGGCAGAACTGAGTGAAACAGTGAACTAGGAAGTTCACCAGGTACCTTGGACTGGGTAGTAGACCAAGATCAGTTCAGCTTAGATTAGGAACCACAATCCCCTTCGTTCTGGAGTTGAGTGGCGTCTCAAAAAAGAAAATGCTAGAACTATGGCAGGTTTGAAAATAGAAAATAGGACAGTGCACAGAAATACATTATAAATATGGCGGGGGTATTGGCAGCATTTAGTTTATGAGAGTTAAGTCCTTTTAAAAAAATATATAAATCATTTCGATTTATTAAATCTGCCACTAGTACGAGATGATTATTATTTCATATTAAATTTCAGAGAACATACTGATGAATATACAGCGTGGTTTCGACAACCTCATGATGATAATAGACTGAGAGAGCCGATGGGGGCCATTTGGGGGTGGGGTATCCAAGTCAACCTGTGTACACCATATCACATTCAAGATACTTCAGGGGGGGGGGAAACAAAATCGGTTCAGCTTAAATTAGGAATGACAATCCCCTCCGCTCCGATGGTTGTTTGGTGCTGTCTTACGTCCTAGCAACATCTAAGGTCATATCAGGATGGGTACTGACTTGTGACAGTGCGGACTCATGGTGACTTTCTAGTGCTGCCACACTGGGAAATCAGGTCACCAGCACCATGACCCGATATCCCACACAGTCATATTATCCTGACACTGAGCTAACCAGTCCTTGCCCTATCCTATTAATGCTGAGTGCCAGGCTAGGAGGCGACAAGTCTCAATTTTAAAGTCATTGGTTTGACTCGACCGGGAACCAAACTCCTGACTATCCGCCTGCGAGACCCGCGCTCTACCGATTAGGCCACCATGGCCGGTTCCGATGGAGTGGTGTTTCAGAACAGAAAACGCTTGAACTATTGCAGGTGAGCAAAAAAATAGGACAGTGCACAGAAATACATTAGGAATACGGTGGGGGTGTTGGACGCATCTAGTTAATGAAAGTTACTAGTCCTTTTTTATCTTTTAGATTTATTATAAATCTGCTACCAGCATGAGATGAGTATTATTTCATATCAACTTTCAGAGAACATATTGATGAATACACACTATTAGTATTACACAGCGTGGCTTCGACAACGTACTGATGATTATATTTATAGACATGTGAGAGCCGATGAGGGCGAAGGGGGGAGGGGGGGGGGGGTATATCCAAAGCAACCTGTGTATAGCATATCACATTCAGAGATACACATACCAACGAAAACGAAGTTTCACATAATTGGGTATCTCTGTTTATAAATAATGACATGATATAAATGTTTTATTATTTATTATATAAGGCTAGAACTAATATGAGATAAAGTAGTTATTTCACAAATAAATGTGATATAAACAAACCCAAGGTGTTCAATATTAGTACAAAAGACCCGCTTCATTTGCAATCTAAAATAATATACAGAATGTGGTGTTCTCTGTGGTGGAGTGGTTAGAGTGTCTCCCTTTTATCTAGGTCAGACTCCTAATCTGAAGGTCAGTGGTTCGATTCCCTGTGCTCCCACCTCTGCCAATTTGCATTTCCACCGCTGTGTATAACTTACAGCGTCATCAAAGGCCAGTTGCTCTCATACCATGTCCATGTGGTGTGGGAGGTTACAAATCCCATGGGTCGGTAAAAGTGTAGGCTCGGGCTTTCTATAGACAAACTGTCTAATGGTGAAAACAAGTCTATTCAGACTTATCCATGATAGGCAGTATAAATCTTCAAGAAAAAAAAATAAATAACTGAATTAGGTTTTGCATTAAACATCTTCGTGATTATATATTTTATTTTTAACCAGGCTTGTAATCATTTAATACCTTGTTTTGTGGTGGAAGCAAACATGCCATACGATATAGATTATATCATGTTTAGTTTATTCCAACAGATATTGTGTGATTAGTTGGCCATGAATCCCCACCTCCTATTCCTTCCCCTTTATTCTTTCTCAAATAATTGTGATTAATGCTAAATATGACACCTAGCTTTCAACGAATAGATACTATTCTAACAATAGCATTAAAATGTAGTCAATGCAAAGCTACAGACATTAATGATTTTCACTGCACACACGTATATCGAAATACCCCCACTAATATAATTCAAGTTAATATGTTCTGCTAACTGCTAACCACACAACCTATTCGTTTTGACTGCCAGGCCTTCAAATAATGACACATCCGAGAAATATTCCTAGAACTGCATAAAGAGTGGTTGGTGGTGACCAAGGCTTGACAGTGGGAACCATACTACACTAGGAACGGCTGGTCCGGAGGCCCCACCCCTCCCACTTCCCGCAGGGTGCACCCCCTCACCCCACCTCTACACTCGCCACATCTAACAAACCCACACTGGCACCTGTCTGCTGTGCATGCAAAGACTATCCTGTTTCAAAGTCAATATTTATTGTCGATTTAGCCCCCAAAACGGTGTTAGTTATACTAAGAGAGCAGGGGTGGTGTACGCATAATGGAACAGCAAGGCCGGGCGGCCATATTGCTTTTTCCGTCAAAGCATAGAGGGTAGAAAATAGACTTACCTGGCGAATGATGCTGTTGGAGCTGTCTGAAAAGCTCCCATCTGACCGCTTGTGGTTCTTTCCCTTTCGCCTCGCCCCCTTGCCAGACTAAAACAGAAGAAAAATAGTTAATAAAGCTTGGTGATTGCGGGTTAAAAGGCGCCTATCTCAACCCAGTGTCCATCCCCGTTCATCCTATCACAGCCCCGTAGCCACCCGACAGTTGTCAAATGCTCGCATTTATATATTTCTCAGCGTTGTTTGGGTGAATCTAATACACATACCACACGAGCATGAGTGTTTACTGAGTAGTTCTAATTGAGGTTAATTGCTGTGGCGATTAAAACATCATCACATTTGACCAAATCTAAACAAACATAGGAATCGCTTGTTGTCGTAATACTAATAGTAACTGCTCACTGACTCGGTCAAGCTCATTTCTAGGATTTCTAGGGACACAATCTTTACGGCTGTGGTAGTGCGTTCTGGCGGCATATTTTATCACCACATTACAGTGATTGTGTGTGGGTATTGTTTAAGTGTGACTGTCCAGCATGGGTTGGTGTGCATTGGGGCTGATTGAGTGCCGTCAGTGCGACAGTGAGATGGGGAGGCTGGGCTGACTGGCCTCAGTGAGCTGCAGTCTGAATGTAGGTCACGTCGTACAGGCAGAACACAACTGGCGTTTGTCAAAAATAACACGGGGCTTTTTCATGTGAATATCCTGCCAAGTCCTGTCTCACAGCCCACCGCCTGTGACAAAAACATGATTGGTAGCGCACAGATGTGGCCTGGGGTGGTATATAAGCAGCGGTGGGCTTGTTTGCGGGAATATTTGGGTTTGACAGCTCACTGGCTACTGACTCCTAGAGGCCGATAGGGCCATCGGGGAGCCGTGCATCGCCGCCGATGGCGGCCCAGCCTGGGGAATAGACTCAACTCCGAGAGTCAGTCTTACTGCCAAACTCAGACACCATCATACACCAGCCGGCTATGGGAAAACACACACATCAACTGCACAAGAAAGACATCAAATGAAGCCCTGATACGGCGCCTGAGTCTTATAATTTGCGTATGAGTTGACCAACCCTACCTGGTGAGGGTTGGGCAAAGCTGGGTCCGACTCTAGCTGCGAGAGGTTACAGCCCGGACGGGCCATCGTCTCTCGGCCTCGACCAGACCACACTACGGTGTTTTTGCGTCCTCAGTATCCCACCCTGCCATCCCTACGCCATCTTATATCCTCCTATGTGGCGAGAATATATCCAAAGTTGTCCAATGGGATCCAACCGTGGCCTCCAAAGACGGTCAAATCACCCCCGCCTTGGACAAAAATATTCCGAATTTTTCTCTCATCGGGCCGTCGAGAGCGAGCCCTAGTGCTGTGCACTGTGGGGCTCGTCAGGGAGGACACTTGCCAGGCAACCAGGTCGTCTGTTTACGATAACGCTACGCTTCACATGCACTATGATCACTTTCCATCGATTAGAACCCGAAAATAATAAACAATTAAAACTTCTGGTGGGTTTTGTTTTGGTTGTTGATCCTTTCCGAAGCCGTTCCGGGAATTGTTGGGTTACGAAACCCCGACGGAGCACTGTACGGATTCTAGGATGACGGAGACGGGTCGGGTCTGTAACGGCGCCTCTGATTGGTCGATGCGAATCCATAGCACTCTACCATCACACGGGCAAATGCTTCCTTCATAACACTTTTAAATACAACATTGTCTAATAATGTTATTAACTGTCGTACATTAAACTCGGGCCACCAAATTCAACATTTTCAATCGTGATGTTTTATTAGCTGGCGATTCAAATTGTGCAGCACTGCTGTTATATTCAAATTACGTTACTTTTTAACAGCCTAAATCAGCTCTCCTCGGAAATAGCATCTCTCTGGGTGGGATGCTGCTGATGAGGTTAGGGGGAGGGGGTGCCCAGCCCCAGAAATGATGACGTCAGTAAAGCGTGCTGTTGCTTGTGATAGGTTCATAAATGACTTGTTTTGGTCGTGTGGAGGTGGTGTCTCGACAGGCTACCACCACTGAGTGCACCCTGTGACGTGTGGGAACTGGGTTACCTGCATGCTTGCTGATGCTTGTCCCACTCCAAAGTGCAATTACTAGGCCCCCGCCTCTCTCACTAATTACGCAACGCATAGGCCTATAAACATTAGCTCAGAACGCGCGTCATCCATCGTATGGAATTTGTTTTAAACAACCTGGCTTGTAATGGACAACGAGTGTCCACTGAATAGATCAGTGGATGTGCTATGGTGAGATTTATAAATAGTTCAAATTCACCGTAGCTGGAAGAATAGCGCCTAAGTTCTGCCCAAAAAAAACAACCGAATATTCTACTGAAATAATCATTTTGAACCAACAAGGCGTTCTCTGTGGTGGAGTGGTTAGAGTGTCTGACTTTTTTCTAGTTCAGACTCCTAATCTGAGGGTCGGCGGTTCGATTCCCCGTGCCCCCAGCTCGGCCAATTTGGATTTCCACCGCTGTGTATGACTTACAGCGTCATCAAAGGCCGGTTGCTCTCATACCATGTCTATGTGGTGTGGGAGGTTAAACATCCCTTGGGTCGTTAAAAGTGTAGGCTCGGGCTTTCTATCGACCAGCAGTGGAATGAGGAAGACCAGTCGTCTAAGACTGAAATTTCCCCTGCTTAAACAACTAATGGACCAACAAATAAATAAAAAAATTATAAATTATCATTTTGAACCAACAACAAACTACAACAAGCAATTTGAAGCATAAACAAGCAAATCATTCATAATCTGGAGGTTTACTCTAATTGTTTTCGTCAAGTTAGCCTTTTTTTAGGCCGTTGAGACCTGTTTTATAAAAAATTTAAAGAATTCTTGAACATTTGTACTGCCTATCATGGATATGTCTGAATAGACTTGTTTTCACCATTATGGTGCAGTCACACTACAACGTAATGGACAACGAGTGTCCAACGAGTTGGATTTTCTAAAAACTCGATGACATATGCAAATTTGGGGCCAAGTTGGACGACACCGCGGCGTGGTGAAACGATGGTCTAACATCATCGGAACGAGAGAGGACATAGAAGATATTTGTATTGGTTGTTGGTTGGTTGTTGGTGTGATGTTGGTTGTTTGGTTGTTGGTTGGTTGGTTGGTTGTTTGGTTGTTGGTTGGTTGGTTGTTTGGTTGTTGGTTGGTTGGTTGTTGCTGGTTGGTTGTTGGTTGGTTGGTTGGTTTTGTGTCTGTGTGCGTGTCTGTGTGGGTGTCTGTGTGGGTGTCTGTCTGTGTCTCTCTGTCTCTGTGTCTCTGTCTCTCCATCTGTCTGTCTGTCCATCCATCCCTCCATCTCTCTGTCTGTGGGTGTGTCTGTGTGTGTATGTGTCTGTCTGTGTGTGTATGTGTGTGTGTGGGTGTCTGTGTGGGTGTCTGTGTCTGTATGTGTATGTGTGTGTATGTGTCTGTGTGTGTGTCTGTGTGTGTCTCTTGGGTGGTGGTTGGGATGCGGTTGGGTGGTCACTGGGTGGTGGTAGCATGGCGGTTGGGTGGTGGTTGGGTAGTGCATGGGTGGTGGTTGGGTGGCGGTGGTTAGGTGGTGGTTGGGTGGTGGTTGGCTGACACACACAGACACACACACAGACACCAACCACCAACCAAACACCACCCATCCACCACCCAACCGCCATGCTACCACCACCCAGTGACCACCCAACCGCATCCCAACCACCACCCAAGAGACACACCCAGACACACATACGGACACACACAGACACACACACAGACACATACACAGACACACACATACACACACATACACACACAGACACACACACACACATACACACGCAGACACAAAAACAACCAACCAACCAACAACCAATCAACCAACAATCAACCAACAATCAACCAACAATCAACCAACAATCAACCAACAACCAACCAACCAACAATCAACCAACAACTAATCCGCAACCAACCAACAACCAACCAACAACCAACCAACAACCAACCAACAACCAACCAACAACCAACAACCAACCAACCAGATGACGTGGTCATAACGAGAGCCTAATGACGTGACCGAGAGCGCGACGAGTACATAACGTCAAAGACGAGACCGTAACGTGACCGTAACGTGACCGTGACGTGATGCGAACGAGTTCTGAACTTGTCGAGCTACGTCCAACTTTTTCAACATGTCCAAAACCTCGACGTCTTCCCAACGAGAGCCGACGAGAGGCGACGAGAATGGATGAGTTGCGACGACACCCTAACGTGACCGTAACGAGATTCTAACGTGACCCGACAAGTTCCCAAAAGTCCAACTCGTTGGATACTCGTTGGGCATTACGTCGTAGTGTGACTGCAACATTAGACAGTTTGTTGATAGAAAGCCCGAGTCTACACTTTTATCGACCCAAGGGATTTTTAACCTACCACACCACATAGATATGGTATGAGAGCAACCGGCCTTTGATGACGCTGTAAGTTATACACAGCGGTGGAAGTCCAAATTGGCAGAGGTGGGGGGATGTGGACTCAAACCACCAACCTTCAGACTAGGAGTCCGACCTAGAAAAAAGTCAGACACTCTAACCACTCTGCCGCAGAGAACACCAGGTTTATTATCAAGGTTTTAAGCAGATTACTTTAGATTCCATTAACTGGGTCCATCTAGTATGCTTGAGAATGTGAATAATGTATTGATAAGATATGTGATACCAAATAAAAATGTGGTTTCGTGCAGCTATATATATATATATATATATATATATATATATATATATATATATATATATATATATATAACCCTGATTGCATTCCTTATTCCTGGGTGGACATATTGCTTATCACAGCAATGTTTAACTACTAATTAAATTATCGAAATATGCGGAACTCTGGTGGTTTATGCGCATACTGCACTATTAGTGGTGGGAATAATGTTATGTGTATGTCTAATTGTGGAGGCCGTGTAGGGACGTGGACGTTGATTAATTGTTATTAATTCATTCAAGTGAGTGTGTCACGTCTACACATGGTATATTCTGTCTCCAATCACCCCTCTCTCTCTCCCTCGCTCTCTCTCTAATATATTATATATAGTGCATATATTATAATTATTATCAATATTATCAATATTATCAATATTATATATACATATATCCCAAAGAATGGTGGCTCTCTTTGAATTGACAACAAAGTAAGGTAAACGTGAAATAATAACTAAAATATTGGCAGGTCCTTTTTTGAACAATCTCCAATCACCCCTCTCTCTCTCTCGCTCTCTCTCTCTAATATATTATATATATTACATATATTATAATTATTATCAATATTATATATTTTATATATATTATATATATAATATATATATTATATATATACAATATATATATAATATATATATTATATATACATATATCCCAAAGAATGGTGGCTCTCTTTGAATTGACAACAAAGTAAGGTAAACGTGAAATAATAACTAAAATATTGGCATGTCCTTTTTTGAACAAGGAGAATTAAATGCCTTCTCTCATTTAATTTGGTGTTTTGTTTTAGCTACTTATATGCTCGAAGATGGGTCATACTCCTGGCTGGACATGTGGTGCATACCACTTACGTGCAGTTGGTGTTACTGACAGCTGGCAGAGTTGCAACTTCTGATCACAAATCGATGTAAGTAGTATAACAGAATGATACATTTATTCGGGTTAAATTACACGTCCTAGATACTGGAGAAGCACATTTTGAGGTCATAGCATTAAGTGTGTACTGCCAGATTCCCACCCCCGCCCACATCCCGCATGCCAATCAACTACGCATAATACAGGTCCATGGAAGTGATTGAGTTTGTTATATAAATTACAGCATATAATTTATTATGTCAATATAAATAACGAAAATACTTCAGTCTCAGTACTGATATAAAACCAAACATCTGATGCCCATCACTGACCATGTACAGTTTCGGTTGCGTTTTTTGACTCACCGTCTATATATATATATATATATATATATATGTATATATATATATATATATATATATATATATATATATATATATATATATATATATACACCGGACGTGGTCGTCGAATCGGTACAGCGCAGGCTTCCCGTGAGGATGGTCCGAAGTTTGAATTCCAGCCGAGTCAAAGCAATGACTCATAAAATTGATACGTGTCTCTACCTAGCTTGGCACTTGGCATTAATAGGATAGGACAGTGTCCACACGTTCATAGACAATTTAATATAGGACATCGGCCCTAATAGGAATATACACATAGTTGCAATTTAATTGTATTAATAATTATTTTGTGTTTTCCTTAAATCCATATTTTAGCTTGCCTCCGTGATGTCCTTAGTGCAATTCATTAACTTAAATTTTTATTTTTATTATCATTGTCCTGACGGTAGTCTAAAACTGATTCGCCAATATACAGGAGAGCTACCTCTATGGACGGTTCAACAGCATCTCCCTCACAAGAGAACTTGGGGAGTTTGTTTTTTAATGTATCTAAATCGCCCAGATATTATATATGGCTTTAATTCTTGATTTCCTATACAATATACCACGCAAACACATATCATTCTACTATCTTTATTCACACTAGCTGCTGAAAATAGACGGATTGATGGGGAGGAGGGGGGTAAAGGGAGGCACACGAATTGCATATATTTTAATTGTGCAAATAATACAACCTAATTATCATAGGCATACCTAGCTGGCACGGACAGTTCGTTTTCATTTCTTCCCTCCATGCCTGTGTAGGTGAACCAAAAGTTAGAATAGACTTGTATATACTGTTTGTTTGTTGTTGTTTTACATCCTAGCAACTTCTAAGGTCATACCAGGACGAGTACCCACTTGTGACAGTGCACACTCATGGCAACTTTATAGTGCTGTCCCACTGGAAGACCAGGCCACCAGAACCATGACCTGATATCCCACTCAGTCACATTATCCTGACACTGAGCCAACCAGTCCTTGCCATATCCTAATAATGCTGAGCACCAGGCTAGGAAGTGATAAGTATAAATGTTTAAGTCATTGGTTTGACTCGACCAGGGTTCGAACACACGACCCCACGATCTACCAACATGAGAGACGGACGCTCTAACTCATTCGGCCATCCCGTCTGGTTATATAGTTGGTTTGACTCGACTGCCAATCCAATCCAGGCCACGAACACAGGAGCCCGAAGCTGACGTTCTATTGTTTATCGCCTCCTGCATATCTCCAGGACACATTCTCTGATATCTCTGTCATTGTGGTAGATGAATAGGCCTTACTGTAAGCAGTGTGTACATTGCTGACCTCTAGCGGACATTCATTACAACACCTCCATTTTGCCAGGTACCCGCGCCTCTGTTGAAGTAAATGTCGCTTGCCGGCTGGTTCACCAAGAGGAACATACCCAACGCCACCTCTCTGGAATCGGTGTAACTACACTGACAGCCATGGCATATCAGAGTATATAAATATAGAACACGCTTGAATGTACATTTTTATATGACTGGTTGAGTGTTTGACAAACTGACGCAGTTGGGCTGTACAGGTACTCTGTATATTGTTAATTGGTTTTTTGTTTATTTTGTTTTTAATAATTAAAAAAAACCACCAAAAAGCCAAGTTCATCTCACTTGGACAGTTGCCCCTTCCCCTGTAACAAAACCCCTAATATGTAACCTCACTGGAATTGATGGAAATAACATTTAAGAGGATCTGGATTCAACACATTTCTGGATGGGAGGGGGGGGGGGTGTATAACCCCAAAGCCCTTAGTGCCTCGTGCCTTTAGCACCCGCCCGTTCTAATGATGTGTCTATGATCCCAAGCACAAATTACTAGCTACAGCTATGAAGACATTGCTTTGTATTAATGGCAGGGGAAGATGAAACGACTATGATACTATGACATACACACACAAAGAAGATTGATTGATTGGTGGTTGCTTTACGGCGTGTCGGCAGCCTAGGCCATATTCACGGCAAGAAATGTTTGTTTTTTGTTCAAACCATCGCTTTTACATGTAAAAGCAGACAATCAATTATGTGCCAATAGACACTCATTAAATTAGAAAGCTCACAATGATATATTTGTGGTCAAGGGAAACAATTCCGATAGAAAAATAAAAGTTTTATTAATAATTGATAGAATCTATTTAGTAAACTATATGAGGTGGTACAGTCCAGCTGCCCTCAAAAAGGCTAAACTGTTTTCCTGTTTTACCTTAGTAAAAAGGTCATGCATACTGTCTGCAGTGTAGAACTGTTGGCGCAGGGCCAACAAATCAACGCAACTTAGTCAAATGTGTTTGAGTGTCAGCGGGGACTGACACCCAATACATTCAGGGGGAGGTTCCCCCTTGAGCAGAAAAGCATGTGTAAGCCACGAGTGGCCAATACGGCAGCGGCTAAGGACCACTTGGTCCCGCCGACCTCCCACATGAGTCTGTGGTGGCTTTCCCACAGATGGTTCAATTTCTTTAAGTTTATTAATGTTTTCATCCCACTCATGTTGCCATTTGGATTTTATGTGGGTGGTTATTAGTGGTTTCAGATCAGAGTGAGGGATCAGACAAGGTTCAAGATCACAGTTCAGGGCCTTCTTCGCAGCTCGATCAGCTCATTCGTTTCCTTGTATGCCGGCATGGCCAGGCACCCAGCACAGGTGGATGTCATACCCATCCGTTGTCAGTTGGTTCATTTTATAAATGACCGTTGCTAGAATAGGGTGATTCGTTTTCACAAAGAAGAAGAATAGGGCTATAACGGATTGCTTAGGCACAGCTTGACCTTCAGGCGCCTTAATATTTCGGGGCGCCACCTCCCTGTTGTATTTCCTAGATGTGCTGCCACCTAGTTTAGAATAGCGAAACTATCGGCGAGCTTCATTGTTCATCTACATTGTGCGCTATGCCAGTTGTCCTTATATCAAACTATCAGAGGTGGCCTTTTATATAGGTGACTTGTGGGGCTAAAATACTCATGTATGGGTTTCTGACTGTTTTGGTAATGTCTCCATAATTGATCTAACTTAAATAGTGTTTTTGCTACATTACTCGTAGGTAACAGATTCACCCTGTACTTGCAGTACACGGGTGAACGACAACATCGTCTAAATACGGGCGAAAATAGCTTTAGTATGGAACAGGAAGTAGAATGCCTGCCTCCAGTATCAAATGGGTACTTATATCGGCACAAAGTTGGTGAAATGGGAGACAATGCAAAAAGACAAGATGGCGGCCATCGAACGCCGTCGATTTTACCTTTAAATTCTATTAAACTGTGTTTTATTATATTTTTCAACTCAAAGGTAGCGGGGAAATATTAGGATATATATAAAGAATAAGTATTGCTATTTAGGTTGTGGATTTAGGCTCCCATTTCATTTCCCCGGTTTTTCGACAGCTTTTATAGAGGGTTGGTAATCACCCGTGTACTGCGAGTACAGGGTGAATCCTTTATCTACACCACTTGGTGACATATCCCAGGAATTTCCCACAAGGAATGTCAGGAACATTTGTCTTCGTTTCCTAATTTCCATCCATTTCTTTAACTTATATATATGACCCCTTGTTTGAAACTCTGCTTGGCTGAGTATCCTACATACCAATGATTCATTGAAAACAACATTCTTCTGTACTTAATTACTGTTATGTAAACTTTGTGGTATCATTTAAGCAACGGGGTTAATTGGCACTCACGGAAACAACTACAATTTCTAATCTATGATTTACCATCGACAGAGTCTTTATTTAGGCTACTGCAGCAATACAGGCTAACTATTTTATCTAGGCATACACCATACTTGGTCGCAAACATGTGGATTCAGAAAATGAATACTGAGTATATATATTATATTGTACCAATATTATTCGGATTACAGCGCATTTTTACATGATTCTTTTTTTTTTTTTGGTCCATTAGTTGTTTAAGCAGGGGAAATTTCAGTCATAGACGACTGGTCTTCCTCATTCCACTGCTGGTCGATAGAAAGCCCGAGCCTACACTTTTACCGACCCAAGGGATTTTTAACCTCCCACACCACATAGACATGGTATGAGAGCAACCGGCCTTTGATGATGCTGTAAGTTCTACACAGCGGTGGAAATCCAAATTGGCAGAGCTGGGGCACAGGGAATCGAACCGCCGACCCTCAGATTAGGAGTCTGACCTAGAAAAAAGTCAGACACTCTAACCACTCCGCCACAGAAAACGCCTTTTTGCTATGAAAGAACTCAGAAATGGGTCAATACTTAGAATACACTAAATATAAACAACTATATGCATTTTATATAACTGAATAGATTTATAATAGTGTCATTGTTAGATTACAACTACAACTTATTTACAGTATCAGACCTTAAAATGAAATGAAGGTAATCCACATACATTTACTTTATTGTAGTAGTAAGAGTGTGGTTTATTTGTCTTTAAAAAAAGAATAGGAATGCCCTTTTATATATATTTTTAATCTTTTAAGTCGTGTGTGCCTTCTACAGTTGGGCCATGTTGGCTTGTGTGTTATCAAAGACCCTATAATACTAAGATGGCCCACTCTCTATCTCTCCCATGGTAATGTAAATTTCGCAGTGCCACCTTGTGGTGGGTTTGATCAGCCTGGCTGCTGGTTGGTGTTTCACATGTAAACACATACAATTATATTATACATGAGATAGGTAAGTATGAATACACATCCATATGAAATTGTTATGAACAAATACTCATCATCATCAGCATCACCATCATGACACATCTTTCACATTCATATATACATTTATACATATAATATAGCACCTGTTTAACCAAGAGAACAGCCAGCGCACCAAGGGGTTGGTTTGATCATTTTGATTACACAGTACAGGCTGAGTGAGCCGTCTTAGTATTATAGGGTCTTTGGTGTTATTTACGAATGTTTGTGCTCACTTCCGGAAGTGTTAACCAGTGCTTCACAACGTTATCTAAATATTTTGCGATATATTGTTATTGAGCATGGATAAATCCTATTAGGACGCCCACGAATGATAATGGAAGGGTAGGTTATTAGAGTTGGTATCGCATAGGTTGGGTCTATTTAAAAAACTTCAAACTCATGACTCAGTTCAACCATCATTTACGTTAGTTGATTGTATTATCGCCCTGTTGTATCTGTCATAATTATGAATCTGTAGTTGAAAATAACAGTTTCTAAGTGTTGAACTTATCATATATGATATGTTTAGTAAGTGGTATACTAATACATAACTCGTAAGTCGTTGAACATATTCAGACCATATATAATAAGTTTAAGGGTTGAAAACACAGTTCGCCCTTTTGAAGGCTTTTCACCCGACCGCATCATTAGTAATCGTAGTCTAGCTCCAGTCGTAGTCGTAGATCATATGCCATAGGTAGGTTCCCCACTAAAATTGTCAAATTATTCCAAACATTCAAATTATAATTTCATTGGAACCTCCAATGAATCAAAAGCAATATGCTTTGTGAATTTTAAAGATATTCCAAAAATTTAGTGAGATATGTGCATTTGAAGTTTGTTGAATTACAATTTTTTTGTATTACTATTAGCTCATGCATTAGAAAAGTGCCTTATTTACTAATTTAGGGCTGTTAAATAGACTAATTATAACAACCTTTCTTTGTAGTTTCTTTATTAATGATCAGATCCTACTCAAACTTCACACCAAGGTTCTTCTTCGTATAGCAAATCACTCCAGCTTATCAAAACTGATATACAAAAATTAGATCACAGGAAAATGTAGATGTCCATGGCAACCGTAATACAATCACTCCCACCTACAATATGAGTCAACTGTAGCTCTTTTTAAATAATGATCAGATCCTGATGAAATTTCACATCAATATGGCCTATGCTGCCGACATGGCGTAAAGCAACCACCAATCAATCAATCAATCAATTTCACATCAAGGTTCTTCTGGGTATGGCAAATCATCTCAGCTCATGAAAGCTGATATAAAAAAATTAGATCACAGAAAAATGTGGGTTTCCATGGCAACCGTAAATTCGTTTTATAATAATTATATACGGTACACATCCGGCGTGTCCGTTATCTGCCAAAGGGGAGGGTGAGGTCAATGTAGGTGGCACCATCAAGGGTTATGCCGTAGAGAGGGCAGGAGAGGGGGTCGGCCCGGAGCTGGCGGTAGGCCCGGGATATGTCGGCAGGTCCCGGTCCCCTCCTGGATGAGGCGGTGGCCAATGTCGGCAACGCACGGGAGCCTGTAGGCATGAGGCTTCCCGAGGTACTCCCGGCGGGGGATGCCGGCGTTGACGCTTCCCCCTGGGGGGTAGGATAGGTCGACGATGACCCGCCTCTTCCCAGGGTCGGACTTGGGGCGGGTCATCATGGGGGAGACCTGGGCCCAGGGGGTGAAGGGGGGGATATGGAAGGGGCCGGCGAGCTCGCCGTGGGCCAGCTCGCTACTGATGAAGTCCCGGAGGTGAGGCTCGTAGTCCTGGGCTTCCCGATGGTTGGTGTAGGTGTGGCGGGGAGGGGTGTCGGCAGAGTAGTTGGGAGGGGAAGCCGAACTCCAGGAGATCGACCAAGCCGGCTCGGTGCAGTGCAGGCTTCCCGTGCGGATGGTCGGGAGTTCAAATCCAAGGTTTGGTACTTGTTGCTACCTAGCCCGGCGCTCGGCATTATTAGGATAGGGCTGGGACTAGTCACTAGTCGGTACCTGTTATATGACCCTAGATGTTCCTAGGATGTAAACCCCCAACAAACAAACAAATCCTTCCAATAGTGGAGAATGTATGAAATCATGTAGATTAATTAACTTAAAAATAAAATTGAGAGCACTCAGTGACTGACATCTTGGCCCCCTCAGCCCTACACACATTCTTTCCTAGTTCATTAATTCTATGCACACTGGAGCAAATATTTCAACACCTTCTTTAGTCATACCAGCATAATTCACCCCTAGTCTGGGTGGGGATGAATAGTTTATGTTATGTGACTTACTCGAGTAAGCATTTCTAAAAGAATATGGGTGTACCAACAGCATATTGGCAATTAACCAGATTGCCCTGTTTTTAAATAGAACTTACCCTCAGACTAAACAGAGTGTGCCATATTGGCCCATCAACGATAATCTTTAAACAATTAAAAAATCCCCAGGTTTTCCCCCCTCCTGTATTTGTAATGATAATATAGACGGAACGTGTGCCTATAAATATTAAACCACCTAGGAATACACCATAACCTTTTAGGTAATTACTTACAACCAGTCGCCAAGTGTAAAATGGACGTTGTTAATGTTAGCACTGCCTTATAGAAACTAAAGTTGAAGATCTGGTCCCATGATTTTACCTTGTAATTTGTATTCCTTCCATAAATACATTATATATTTTAATATAAAAGATCACGCTTAGAATGGGATATTTGATTTAGATTTGTTCTAGAAACTCTCAAAACCCAGACGGGATGGCCGAATGAGTTAGAGCATCCGTCTGCTGTGTTGGTAGATCATGGGGTCGAACCCTGGTCGAGTCAAACCAATTACTTTAAAATTGATACTTGTTGCTTCCTAGCCTGGCGCTTGGCATTATTAGAATAGAACAAGGACTGGTTGGCTCAGTGACAGGATAATGTGACTGAGTGGGATATCAGGTCATGGTGCTGGCGGCCTGGTATTCCAGTGGGGCAGCACTATAAAGTCACCATGAGTGCACACTGTCACAAGTCGGTACCCGTCCTGATATGACCTTAGATGTTGCTAGGATGTAAAACAACAACAAACAAACAAAACAAACTCAAAACCCAAGTTATATTATTACTCATTATGATAGTATCAATCAGAAATATATGGGTTCTTCTTCAGTGCTGGTCCTAAAAAGGGGGAATCGGAGGTCAAAACTGAAATATGTTACAGCCTATCTCAATTAGGCTTGTTGCCTTCCACATACATCCAATTTTAAGACACAATTTAAAAAAAAACAGTTTAGACCCCGACTGCAAGGCTTTGAACATGACCAAATGGAGAACGTTAGGCATGTTTTGGCCTGACACAAAAACCCTCATTATGTAATATTTAAAACAAGACCCTTATTATTTCCTAGTTAGGTTTTGAACAGTAATCACTAGGAGTAACTAAGTGCAATTTTATGAGTGTTCGTCCTGATATGACCTTAGTTGTTGCTAGGATGTAAAACAACAACAAACAAACAAACAAACAACAAACATCCACTTGAGAGTAGAACAGAGAACATATAAAATTGTGACACTGAAACATGCGTGACATGGAAAGGAAAAGTTGTTCCTTCATGATGAAACAAGCACCACTGATGATGAAAAAGTATTTATGCTTATTAGTTTTTGATGCTGTCGACATATTTCAAAGTAATCTTGGAACACTTCCCTAACTTCTGATATTCTTGGAATTGTAACACATGTTTCATGTAACATGTAATGCATGTTTCATGTGACATTCAATAATGACTTAGGTTAGAAACTGCTAATAGGATGCAAAAAAATGTATTTATTCAGGGCATTATTTGTACACATTACATGTATGCAAATATTTCTTTTGAGTGTTATAAGTTTTCTTATGTAAAAAAAAGATATTGTGATGACTTAGAGGATGAAGATCACAACAGGTGAACATGTGTTTCTTCTTCATCGATGTGTGATATGCCACAGTAATAGCATCATAGCAGAACTCCCTGTTTATGAGTTGACACCACATCATCAGTAGGTGTGTAGATACCCACGGTATGTTTGAAAATCATGGTGAGAAGTGATTTGATCCATTGTTGGATTTTGTATTGCAAAATAAATTTTCCCCATAACGCGTGTTTCACCCATGACACAAAGTTTTTATTGAACTTTTAATGCATTTTTAGGAAATAATATTATAACTTTTGTGTTCAGAACTAGGCATTTATGATGCTGTAGAATCTAATGCTCAGATCTGTGGCTGTGTATGTAGGCTATGAGGAAAACAATACAGACAAAGAGAAAGAAAGAGAGCAAAGAATAATAGGAGAGGAGAGAGCCCAGCCCTCTGGTTTATTGCTTATATAGTTATATGGGTTCATTGTAGAGTATCACCCCCACCTCCTTCTCCCAATGGGAATTGAGCATTCTTGGCCCTACCAATAGGGATCCAGCATTCCTGGTCTCTATGGATACCAGTGGTATGCCCACCACCAGTAGCTGTATGGCCCCATGGCCACCACCAACCTTGACCTTTTGAGTGTGGTGACCCCTACCCCAGCAGAAGGACGAGGCCCTGAGTGCAATCACACCCAGACCTGCCAGCACCACCATGTCTATTTACATCCCCCTCAGGCACCACCAACCCATATATATATTTATATATATATATGTATATATATATATATATATATATAATATATATATATATATATATATTATATATACATATATATATATGCATGTGCCTGGTCACGTACACCGATCAGTAATAGAACATTTGCATTGCACCCTCGCTGAGTATCGGAATATTTTACAATGCTATGCTATTTATAGAAGCAGGGTTTTTCCTGGCTTGCATATTGTGAAAATTGAAGGCAAACACGTGTTTCATGACGTGACACCTCATGAAACATGCGTAATGCTCACTTTCAAGCATCGTTGTTTTACAGAGACACTCAACAGTCCTAAAATTAGCTTTCTGACATGTTTGCATGTTACAACTTTGCAAATAAACTAGCTATGTTTGAATATTTTGGTCTGTTATGAAGTAGTGTCCAACACAAGCAGTACAGTTTCACCATTCCCATTTTTAGCTGTCATATTTGCGTGACAAATGAATCTATTTTTCCAATAAAAAATAAACCAAACATTTTTTTCCCATTGGATTGCTGTCATTGCTTCTTTGGGGTATAATGAAAGGAATTTTCTTCATTTGGTATGAAAAGGAGAATTAATTTAGAAGAAAACAATTACAATGTGAGGGACCAACCAATTAGGACCAGCACTGAAGAAGAACCCATACATCAATTACAATATCATCATGTTTAGTGGAATACAGATTTCGTTTATAGGCTGTTCTGGAAGTAGGGGCGGGACGGTGGGGTCATTGTGCACTTTAATGGCTTGTCTGCTATTAGACCATTTACATGTCTTTTCATCCACCCACCCCCATCAGATGACTAACTGTAGGATTTTATTTTCTAATTTTACATAATATGTAAAGTAATATGTCAAGTGCTTTATTGTTGGTACTGTTATATTTTTATTGCAAAGAATCATTTCTGGGTACTTTCAGCATGTTCAATCATTTAGACAATTTTTTACTCACAATTTCCATACATATTCTACAAATATAGACTAACATGTTGACAATAGAAATTGTAGGAACAGTGTAACCATCAAAACTTGTTTTTATTCACAGTTTCCATACATATTCTACAAACATAAACTAACCTGTTGAAAATAGAAATTGTAGTAACAGTGTAACCATCAAAGGTTGTCTCCCCATTGCCCCTTATAAACAAATAATATAGAATACAAAATCATGAGCCCTGGAGCTAATATACAAATAATGTACAGACTGCTCTTTAAGGAAACAAACACATGTTAGAAAAAGATACGATGAGATCAGCACATGTTTCGCTCTGTATTCTGATTGTCTTGTGATATTTACATTATTGCCATATTCTCCATTACTCGAAGACACAGCTTGACTTAATTTCGTGTGTTTGTTGTTGTTTTACGTCCTAGCAACATCTAAGGTCATATCAGGACTGGTACCGACTTGTGACAGTGCGCACTCATGGCGACTTTATAGTGCTGTCCCACTGGGAAACCAGGCTGCCGGTACCATGACCTGGTACCCCACCCAGTCACATTATCCTGACACTGAGCACACCAGTCCTTGCCCTGTCCTAATAATGCCGAGCGCCTGGCTAGGAAGCGACAAGTATAAAGTTTTAAGTCACTGATTTGACTCGACCAGGGTTCGAACCCACAACCCCAGGATCTACCAGCACGGGAGACAGACACTCTAACTCATTCGACCATCCCGTCTGGTCACTTAATTTTGAGTATCTTGTTTTTGCAGCCCATTATTGGAGTTGGCAATTCGTGTTCAGAATGTGGATGACGTCACTCGGCTTGTACGGACAGCTCCACAATCAGACCTAGATGCGGGCCTCGTGCAGTCTGTCCTCATCTCCAATGATCACATCATGCAGATTCTCCTGGATGCAGGCGCCAACCCCAACACCCAGGACGGGGACGGACGTGCCCCCTTCTACCTGACCCTGCTCTGCCGCCGACCAGCCCTGGCCAGGGTGCTCATAGATGGTGGCTGCAATGTGAATCTATGCAAGGCCAACAAGTCCAACGCGCTGCACTATGTGGCCAAACTGGGCGATCTGGAGCTGGTGAAGCTAATTGTGGAGGCTGGGTGTGACTTGAACATGACAAACTGGGGAGGCAACACTGCTGTGTTGATTGCCTGTCGCTTTGGTCACCGTACCGTGGTGAACTATCTCCTAGAGGCAGGCTCTCGAATTGACGTCTGTAACAGACTTGGTCATTTCCCACTGCATTACGCAGCGTATTACAACGATATCGATCTAATTAACATCCTGATCAGCTATGGCGCACTTGGGGATTGCCATACCTACCTCGGGGTTACACCACTGATGCTTGCCTGCCAAAGACATAAGTGTGCATCAGTGGACAAGCTGACTCCCCTCTCCGACCTGGAATTCCGTGAGAAGCTATACGGCGGTACTGCTCTCTTCTGGGCTGTCCACAGCAGTTGTAAACACTGCGTCAACACACTGATCAGCCACGGCGCCGACACAGACTGCACCGACAACAGCGGGAGACACATCCTCATGCAGGCGATCCAGTCCGGCTCGCTGGTCATTCTCAGCGAATTCCTCCACACACACTTTGCAACTCACCGTACATGTATTCTCACAAGTCCTGCAAACAGGTTTGCTCTCCACTTCGCCTGCCAACTCGGCTCTGTGAAGTGTGTCGAGGCGATACTCGAGTCACCGGAAGCTAAGGCGTTTCTGCACATGGCTGACTGCTTCGGGGACACCCCAGTAGGGATTGCCTTCCGGTGCAGACACGTCAGTCTTGTTGACATGCTAGTTCAGCGGTACGGGGGCTGTGTAACTGGAGACAGCAAGGCGACTGTGCTTCAAAATGATATTGGAGTGTTTCAATGGCAGTGCATGGATCGAATCGACAGTGCACCTCCGTTCAAACACCCATTCTTTAAAACATACAGCTCAGTGAAGATGGGGATGATAGACTTGCTGCAGTCGTCGTCGAAGGTCCAGATTGTGGCACCAGCTTCAGCAACTGGCTTTGACTTCGATACGTGGCTGGATAGGGGACCAGACGCATTCAACCTGAAGGTGACCAGTCTGGAGCTGACTGACTGGCTTAAGGACCATATGCAGTCGCCTCTCAGTCTGCGGGAGTGTTGCCGAGGTTATCTGCGGCGTTTGTTATCGTATAGAGCCTCAGATAAGATAGAAATGCTCAATGTGCCCCAACCCCTGCGCGATTACCTCAATATGAAGGAACTGCGCGATTTGAAAAAAGATGACATCACCATTGGCAGTGTCCATGCCCCATGGGTGGACGTTGACAATCACCTAGAGTAAACACAAATTGTTCAGAAAGTCATAAGCATATTCAGCACTGAACGGAGAGGGACAACCAGCCACGGTTGAACTTGTCTGAGCCCGTTTGAACTTGCCAGAAATGGACTTTCCTCTTCTCGCTTTCGTGAGAACTCAGTGTCAGCCAATCAGAGCTGTTCTTTTTTTATTGCAAATGGCTGCCCCCTATGGTGGCCGCCATTTGCAATGAAAAGAACAGCTCTGATTGGCTGAGAACAGTTCTCAGTGTCAGCCAGTCAGAGCCATTCTTTTTTATTGCAAATGGTGGGCCCCACAGGGGGCCGCCATTTGCACACATTTATGTATCTTTTGCACAGATTTAAGTATTTGAAATTTATCTACATCGACCACTGTTTAAATCACACAATATCAGTATTTAAAGAATGGGAAACTAATCCTGCAAGGGTATGCTCAATATGGAACAGTGGTCACCCGATTTTCCTCCTTTCCTCACTGTGGACCCTTCTCCAGAAAGTTGCGCATTCTGGAGTTTTGTCCCTTTAAACTTCTTTATATTTATTTATTTATTTATTTATTCATTCAACACATTATTAAAGCTGGATAGTCCAATGAAGATAACAAATTTTCAAAACCGAAGCAATTATCTAGATTTGATTCTATATATCTAACTTAGAGAACCTGTTAATGCAGAAGTAAGTTTTATTGTGCTTGCCAACATTAATTTTGCATGGTTGTACTTAAAATATCTCCAAAGTCAGTCATTTAAAATAAAAGTTACTTCAAACTAAAGTAAGGTAGGTTATAATGATTAATCTAATACATTTATCTCAGAAAATTTCACAAACTGAAAACCATCGAACTATGCAACTTTAAATCCTCATATTAAAGATGACCCAATTGACTATCATATAAGTGAATTCTTAGTTGTACACTTTCTTGTTTGGAGATGCCAACTTCTGCACCTATCTGTTAAATAGCTATGCAGTTCATTCATGACTCCAACCAATGTGTGTATGGATATCTGTATGTAGAAACCAGGAGCCTGTCTTCTATTTGGTATATTACCATTCTGAATAAAATCGTCTACGACAATCTAATCCCGGCTCCTGCCACAACCACAATCTTAACATGTTGTTTATTTTAAGCTTTCCTGAAACTGCATCACCAACACCCATATTCAAACTGGCCCCTTGCCCACATACACAAATGCCACAAAGACAAACTCATATAGAGAAAAGAAATCGTCGCCTATTCACGTGCATAACGCTTCCACAAAAATTTGTATTATAATCTGTTGACATAAATTAAGTTTAGTGTAACTCATTATGAACTCTGATGGTGTTATGGCCCTGTCACACTATGACGTAACGCGCCAGCGTAGGGACAATGTGAAAATAAATTTAACACATCGAAAATCTCGGCGTAATATGCAAATACAGGCCCAAGTTGGACGTCAGTGCCGCGTTACCGACCGATGTGAGCGTTACGTCGGTCTAGCATCGTGCCAACGAGAGAGGACAAAGGAATTATTAATTGGGTCAACGTGAGGCTAGCGAAACCCCAGCACGCGACATCAGTCTAGCGTGACTGTTTCGGTGGCTTAGCGTCGAGCGGGCGTGATCACGCCAGTCCTAGTGTGGCCACAGCCGACTCAAGCGTTTTCCCCGACGTGAGTCGATGTCGCCCCACCGAGAGGCTAGCATCGCGGGTGTGATCACGCCCATGCTAGCATGGCCATGTCCGACTCACCCACTTTTCCTGACGTGAGTCGACGTCGTCCCACCGTCGCGCTGACATCGCGCTTGCGTGAGTCCAATGTGGCCGACGTGATAGCAACGAGGGCTTGACGTGTGAGGCGTGACCGTAACGTGAGCCGATTTGATGAAAAGCACCTGCGCCATGGGTATATATATGGGTGCTGTCTTTCTCTCTCCTGACAACTTCTCCAGCATACCAGGCAAGAACAACCCACGATCCAGCTCCAGTTCAACTTCTACTCCCATGGGATGGGAGGGGAAGAGGGAAGGGCAGAAAGAGCATGACTGCTACACCACCAACATCACCACCATCAGCAGCAGCAGCAGCACCATCTCCACCATCTCCGATGGTCTCATCTCCGGCTCGCCCGGACACAGAGGAGACTATGGACATGCAGTCCCTGTCTCCCTCTTCAGCACATTTACGTGCATTGTCTGCAGCCTCCACCTCGTCCGCCTCACACAGTCTGCCAGGAAAAGGAAAAGGAAAGACGAGGGTGCGGAAGTTTGACTGCACCCTGCCCGCAGACGAGGAGGAGGTCCTGTTTGACTTTCTCCATGACTCGCCAGTCATATGGAACGTCAAGTTGACGGACTATCGGAGGACCGACAGAAAGGGCAAGCTGTGGGAGGACCAGGCCCAGAAGATGGGGAGAACCGCAGCACATCTCCAGGGCTGGAGATGTGCTGCTGTTGTGTCCTCCCACGCTTGACTCCAACTCGGCGTCCTCGTCTGATGAGCTGCAGTTGAACGCAGGCGTCCTTTCCCAGGATCGGCGTCCCAACTTCTGTAACTTGAAAGCACATGTCGATTCCATCTATCGTCGTGTGTACTTCACCTTCGGGTATGATGCGCTGTCCTGAGTACGTTACCAGGATACTTGTTGACCGGTGAAGGACAGTGTTCTGCAGTTTTAAATACACGCTCTTCGGTATTATGTTTGCTTGTGAGCCTGTGTCGAGTTTGAAGCTCACATGCTTATCTTCCAGTAGAATTGTTGTAAACCATAACTGTTTTTTTTCATCTTCATTAACTGATATTTCCCCAATGTACAGTTCGTTACTGTCAGGGTCTTCATTTGGCACCTCTTGCTGTATGTCGTCTACTTCTACTTCACCCACGTAAGACCTGTTACTGTTTCTTGCTCTGCACACTTTTTGAAAATGTCCAATTTTCTTGCAGTGTAGGCAGGGCTTATCTCGGGCGGGACATTGGTTTGGGGCGTGGTAGTATCCGCACTTGTTGCACTGTATTTTCTGGGTGCTCGGCTGAGTGTATCTTGGCGAGCGCTCTGTCCGACCACGTGGCGCACCTGACGCGTACCGAGACTGGTTGGTACTTACTGCAGGGCGTTTTCTTATAAAATCGACACAATCACTGCTGCTGCTTGCTGCTAGTTGGTCGTGACTATTTTCGTTCAACCGACACATATCTCGACATTGGTCCAACGTGAGGTTAGGTGTTTCCAAAAGTCTGTCACGCAGCTTGTGGTCCCTCACACCACACACCAACCTGTCACACAACATCGAATCCTCCAAGCTACCATAGTCACACAGGTGTATTCGGTGCTGTAATTCGCGCATGTATGTGTCCATACTTTCTGTCGTTTGGTTGTACGAATTAAACTTGTACCTGATGACTGTCACATTAGTGTGCCCCGTGCAGTATTTTTCGAAAGCTTGAATTAATGGAGCAATTTTGTCTTGGTCACCTTCTTCAAATTTAAAGTTCAGATGCACCTTTTGGGCCTCCTTACCGGCCACGTGGAGGAACACGCAACATTGCACTTTTTCCGTCTTGTTCGCTGCCCCTGATGCTGTGGCATAAATGTCGTACGAATGTAGCCATGCTCGCCAGTTCAAAGCCAGGTTACCTTCTAGACTTGGTGTTCTCTGTGGCGGAGTGGTTAGAGTGTCTGAATTTTTTCTAGGTCGAACTCCTAATCTGAAGGTCGGTGGTTCGATTCCCCGTGCCCCCATCTCTGCCAATTTGGATTTCCACCGCTGTGTATAACTTACAGCGTCATCAAAGGCCAGTTGCTCTCATACCATGTCTATGTGGTGTGGGAGGTTAAAAATCCCTTGGGTCGGTAAAAGTGTAGGCTCGGGCTTTCTATCGACAAACTGTCTAATGGTGAAAACAAGCCTATTCAGGCTTATCCGTGATATGCAGTATAAATCTTCAACAACAACTTAGAGCACCTGGCGGTTTTAGGCCTGTGAGCGCCATATCTATTGGTTCTTCTCTATCTGACACCATGTAAAGACAACATGCGAACGCCACGACGACTAGGACACAAGTGTTTATTAATAGTTCCTCTCGCTCCACTTCCATGTGACCAGCCCGCGGGCTACCTACCCTATCGCCGGCACGCGACATATGGTATTACATATATTACAGACGGGACCATGATCTCGGGGCCGGCGCTGTCGCAGGTCGGTCCCCCTACCAGCCCCATGACTCAGACTGGGCGGCCCCCCCCTCTGTGGCATCCTGCTACTCCTCGTCGTCTTCGTCGAATACCTCGTCTTGCCAGTTGTTGGGTGACGGGTTCCAGCCCCACCCACACATGTGGCGACACCAACCACCAGCCGGGACCCCCTGGGCATCACAAAGCAGCGAATATATGCATCAGTATATGCTGCAGCTGCTGCAACCTGCGCTGCTGCAACCTGCACCGCTGCACCCTGCCCGCTGCCCGCTGCTGCAGGCCCCAACACCGGGAGCATTCAGGTTCCCCGGACCCACGATGGGTCCGGCCACAACGCAGTCTTCTCGGTCACCATGGCAGCAGCCTGCAGCACACACGAGTGGCAGCACATCAACTTCGGCCTGGGTGCTCAACCAGAGTGCCAGTACGCGAGGGGGAACCACAACAACAGCCCCGGAGGGATTTTTTAATCTGTCCGGGCTGTCCGGGATATCGAATGTGTCCAACATGAACATTGAGGCGCAGGACCTCTTTGTGCCCGGGGACCTGGACACCCCCCCCCCGCCCCCAAAGGCCCGGACCCTGCGCCAGATAAGTGAACAGAAGTGACAGTATTTATTGTGTGGATGCCTGTACATATGTATATTTTTGTTATTATGTTTTCTGATTTTATGTGTCTCCCTGTACATATGTGTATATTTGATGGGTTTTTTTTCTGACTGCCTGTACATATGGATATCTGTGAGGATTCGAAAAAATTGTTGTAAATAAAAGCCAATTTGTATTGTAAACGAGATTTTGGTCTCTGAGTGTATTTCTTAGTAAACATTACCATATCATTATTATAATAAGTAATACACAAGTCCCCCCCCCCCCCCATAGAATTGAAATAAAGGCCTTTGCCCATCTGGCATTATATGAGAAACTTTCTTCTCCCCCCCCCCCCACCCCTTAAAATAACTGACATGTAAATTTTGTCAGTCTAATTAATAACAGTAATGTTCCCCAACCAAATATATAACTGACATGTAAATTTGTCAGTGTTAAATGGGCCCTTCAAAATAAAGTAATAATATCCTCCCACACAAATATATAACTGACATGTAAATTTGTCAGTGTTAAGTGGGCCCTTAAAACTAAAGTAATAATATCCCCCCCCCCCCAAATAAATTTATAACTGACATGTAAATTTGTCAGTGGCAAATGCCCCCCCGCCCCCCTTAAAGACAGTTATATTCCCCTTTTTTTCCCCACCCACAATTATAACTGACACGTAAATTAAGGTTCGATATCAATAACATATTGATATCTTTTATTTAACCGAGCTATAACATCTGAAGATCTCACATTTTTTCATATCACACAGTATATTTCAGAAATGACATTTGTACATATCACATGTATTACATATCACACAGTACATTTGTACATATCACATTTATGACATATCACACAGTGCACTTCAGAAATGATGACACCACAGTACATAAATATCCCAGCGCACACACTTTGTATAGTCATATCATATTCTCCTGCCATTCCACTGAACCCGCTGCTGAGTTGACCCAGTGTTTGAGGACAGTCTGCTGTTCCTTTCCTGCCCTGTAGCCAGTGTTCTGGCCAGGTAATTGTCTTCCTATGTCCGGCAGGTTTCTGCCCTCTCTCCATGCTCCGGGGATGAAATTCTCTTTGACGTTCTCTGGACGGTCTAGCTGCTGATTCTGGAGCGTGGGATATCGGATCCTCATCAGATTGTGTAGGACCATGCACGCTGTGATGATGAGCTTCATGGTGGAGGGGTGGTGCTGCATCGTACTGAGCAGAACCTGAAATCGGTTTGCCAGGATCCCAAACGCATTCTCCACGACTCTCCTAGCTTGGGAAATCCTGTAGTTGAAGATGCTTTCCTCATGTGCCATACCCCTCCTGCTGTACGGCTTCATCATCGTCGGGTGTAGGCCAAAGGCGTCATCATCAATCACGAAGTATGGAACGCTCCTCTGGCCGGCCACAACAGGCTCGGGTTCCGGGAAACCCATGGTACCATCTTCAGTGTTGGCTTTCAGCTCAGAAGCATTGAACACCTGCGCATCTGATGCGGAGCCTGTACCACCAACATCGGCCCAGATGAACCCGTAGTCTGCATCAACGAGTGCTATGAGAACTATGGAGTAGTTGAAGTACAGGTATCCACTCTTTGGGGGACACATGCTTCCCATCAAGTGGCCCGCAGGTATGGGGGAAGTTCCACCTCTCCAAGAACTTGTCGGAGATGGCACGCCATCCCTCCGGAGTGGTGGGGCAGGTCATCACCTCGTCGATGTACTCTGCAATGATGGCCTTGCACACCTCTCTCACAATGAGAGATTGGGTGTTGTGTGGCACCCTCCACCCAAACTTCATGGAAGCGTACTTGTTGCCTGATGCTATGTGACGCAGAGTGAGGGCCAGCTTCAGGCCAGGCTCGAGTGGCTTCCTGTAGGTAGTGTAACTTTTGGTGATCCACAGACCCACTCTGGCTAGCATCTCGTCGAACATCTGGGGAGGCATCCACATGAAGTTGACGAAGGAAGCCCTCTCCTCATGGAGTTCCACCAGAAGCTGGTCATACAAGCCAAACTCATGCCGCCTCCCGATCCACTGCTGCCCAACATTTTTTCCTTCTCCTTCTAGCCTCAATATAGTGCAGTAACAAAACCTTTGTCTCATGGTGATATTTGAGAATGGCCAGTTGTAGTCCTGCATCACCCACTCAGGCACATGTGTCTGCTGCGAAGAGCTGACCTGTTCTGCTGACAGGAGGACATCGTAGGTCTTTATATACTCGAAGGCAACACGTTTACACCACGTTCACAAAACGTTCGGCAACGTTTGAAAAATGTCATCGACGTTATGCGCAAGCTAGACGTTCGTCAACGATGTTGACAACGTCAGGACACGTTTGCGGAACGTTACAGCTATGTTAGTCACGCATCACAAACACGCATGACCAACGGTGTGTTATGTTAACCCAACGTTGTCTTAGCGCGGCCGGCACATTCCTTCTCCCTGTGCGTCATTATGACATAACGCAACATTGATCTAACATAGCCGACGCATCCCTCCCGCACGTCTAACGTCGCCATAATGTGAGTGTAATGTCATCCAAATGTCACTGCATCACATCAAGCTACGTCGAAAGTTTTGGACATGTCCAAAACCTGGACGCGTGCTGACGTAACTCGACGTAAGTCTAACGTAAGCACGATGTAACTCAACGTTCATCAACGTAATGACCAAAATTCACCTACGGCGGCTTACGTTACCTCCTTATGTCCTAGTGTGACAGGCCTGCGTGTGTGGACACGACACACTTTCACACCTAGTTCGCCTCATCTAGTTCGCCTTATCTAGTTTGGCCTAAAGTTGTGGGTGTGAACACGGCTCTAGTCTTTACATAATTGGCGACCATGCCGGTTATTGACACTATACGGTTAGTAATGCTATACGGTTAGTCTACGACAAATTTATAATGATATTTCGGTTGTAAATTGACGGTTGGTTAAATTTGGTGCGTTGTGTAGGTAGTGTTTTTTCTGCTATTTTATTCGTCTCTGTGGGATTTGAAATTTATTGAAATTGGGTTGTCGACGAAATTTCTGACAATGCTGCTACTTTAGACGGTACACTAGACTTTATTGATGGTATATCTGTAATGTGCCATCATTGAAGCCTCGTGTCGCCGCTAAAATAAAAAAAATTTATGGGACTGCTTTCGGCATTTCTTTAACCTTGGCATGAACGGGTGAGCGTAGGAATACACTACTGGTCGAGTCAAACCAATGACTTAAAAATTGATACTTGTCACTTCATATCCAGGCGCCTGGCATTATTAGGATATAACAAGGACTGGTAGGTTCAATGTCAGGATAATGTGATTGAGTGGGATATCAGGTCATGGTGCTGGTGGCCTGGTATCCCAGTGGGGCAGCACTAGAAATGCCCATGAGTGCACACTGTCACAAGACGGTACCCATCCTGATGACCTTAGATGTTGCTAGGACGTAAAACAAGGTACGTACTTACATACATACCTACACATAGTGACATTCATACATGTATACACACGCGCACACGCATATATTTTGGCCCGGTGTCGTGGTTTGAAAGCCCGGCCAGGAGGC
Source organism: Branchipolynoe longqiensis (assembly GCA_030323885.1). NCBI lineage: Eukaryota > Metazoa > Annelida > Polychaeta > Phyllodocida > Polynoidae > Branchipolynoe > Branchipolynoe longqiensis. The sequence goes on from CM059203.1 coordinate 17,260,886, forward strand.
GGTGTTACGCTAACACCGCGCGTTTAAGGTCCGCAACGCTAACCCCGTTTCATAGGACGTTTACGGGCGGTGTTAGCATAAGGTTGTGCCCAAATCTATTCAATGCTGTCATATTTAACAGAATTACATACGCAATAAGTGAAATTTGAGCAATTTAACCCTAAATTCGAAGTGTTTTTAAGGCTACCGCTGCAATGGGGGCGATATTAATACTTATATTTTCGAATCGACGAACGTAAAGTAAACAAATCGCCGCTGCCGCCGCATTGACGTCGCTATCCATACTGGCGGCGGCGACGGTTTGTTTACTTTGACTTCGTCGATTCGAAAATATAAGTATTAATATCGCCGCCGTTACGGCGGCAGCGTTAATATTGCTTCGAATTTAGGGTTAATTTCATAAAATTTCACTTATTGCGTATCTAATTCTGTTAAATATGATAGCATTTAATATATTTAAGCCTAATATATGGGTACAGACCCAGAGGGATTTCCCAAATCTATAAATAATTTCATGTTTAGCTAACACTGACCGTTTAGGCGCTCCTGCATACCACTTGACATATTTCGCCCGGTCGGTGTTAGCTATACGCGTTTAAAGGCTAAACTCAAACTCGCGTAACACTGTTTCCTGCATACGGCCCCAGATAGGATGCCCGGCCGTGGCTTCTCCGCATGCGCGGATTTTAAGCGCGTCGTCTGCGCATGCGTCAAATTCTCCCCAGTTTCAAACACCCATGGGCGTAATCGATTAATGGACTCTGGTCACCCGAGCCACTTCTGCACGCTCGGGGTGGAAAAAATGGTGGCTTAATCTAAAACCTAATTATTTGTTTTAATAACCAATATAAGTACAGCAAAACAGGATTTAAAGTATTTTAGGATCGTATAAGCTGACAATCTGGGTTATTTAAAAAAAAGCATTAAAACAACTTGTAGTGGTAGCTGTTATCCTACAGGGCCCGTATGCAGGAGTCAGTGGTAGCGGAGTTTGGTGGTACAGCCTATTACCGGGTAGCTATCGCCGATGTCGGGAAGTGTGTCAAGTGCTATGCGGGAGTGCGTACCACTTTGATTATAGCTACCCCGTGAATTTATTTATAGATTTGGGAAATCCCTCTGCATCTGTACCCATATATTAGGCTTAAATCTATTCAATGCGACCATATTTAACAGAATTACATACGCAATAAGTGACATTTTATCAATTTAACCCTAAATTCAAACCCTCCTTAAGGCTACCGCCGCATTGGCGGCGATATTAATAGTTATATTTTTGAATCGACGAACGTAAAGTAAACAAATCGCCGCAACCGCCGCATCGACCTCCCTTTCCATACTGGCGGTGGTGGCGGTTTGTTTACTGTACGTTCGTCGATTCGAAAATATAACTATTAATATCGCCGCTAATGCTGCGGTAGCCTTAAGGAGGGTTCGAATTTAGGGTTAAATTGATAAAATGTCACTTATTGCGTATGTAATTCTGTTAAATATGACACCATTGAATAGATTTGGGCCTAATGCACTCGCTATACCTCCTATCTACCAGGGGTAGCATACCACCGTTTACGGGTTTGGTGTTAGGCCTATCACCCACTCGCGCATCCAACTTTTCGCCACTACCCGGGAAATTCCCGGCTACCACCGTTTCGGCTCACTATCACCGAATACCACCGACTCCTGCATATAGGCCCAGGTACCAGCTCAGGCATTCCTAGCAAACCCCAGCCAAGAGGTGGGTTACTGGCGTCGGGTCGTTTTGCACACGGCACGTGTTTTGGTCGACTCCACTCGCGGTGTTCGATTTGAAATTCTGACGACTCGGGTGACCCGAGTCGCCCGGGTCGTGTTAATCGATTACGGTGTGGTGGTTTCAGCGTGTTCCCGTGCTCAGAGGTGTCCCTCGCTTCTGCGCATGCGTCAGAATCTAATAAGGATGGCCGTAATCGATTAACACTACCCGGGCGACTCGGGTCATCCGAGTCGTCAGAAATTCAAATAGAACACGGCGAGTGGAGTCGACAAATACACGTGCCATGTGCAAAAAAAGAATAACTTAGATTAATTAAATGGAAATATAGGTAAACTGGGCCATCATAAAATACTTTAAATCCTATTTTGCTGTATTTTTATCGGTTATTAAAAAAAAAAAAAAAGATTGTCCACCCGAGCGCGGAGAAGCGTATTCGATTATTCGACCCGAGTTTGTAGGATGTGCGCATGCGCCAATAAGTGGCTCAGGTGACCCGAGTTGATGCGAAATCCGCGCATGCACAGAAGCAGCGCAGAAGCGAGGGACACCTCTGAGCACGGGAACACGCTGAAACCACCACAACGGCCCATGTGAGACAGAGTGGTCACTGTTATGATTGTAAGCAAGTGCTGCGGATTAAATAACTCTCTTGGCCCTCTATCAAACATCCTTAAAATTTCATATCTAGACAACTAATAAAGGAACAATATGTGCATATTTTAATAGGACATTTTAATCAACTTTGAGTGATTTGATGAAGATTTTGTGGAGAAAAGTAAAACATGAAATTCAACCATCAACTTCGCGGCGATCGGCGGTTTACTGTGACATAGCTATTAGTTAGTGTATACTTAAAAATGACGTCGAATCGCGACATTTATTTGTAAATCATTTGTGGGATGCAGAAAGTAAGTGCTAACCATCTATATTGTATCTTATCAGTTTTCAATATGCAGTGATTGTTTCATTCTTTAGTTAGTGTATACTTAAAAATGACGTCGAATCGCGACATTTATTTGTAAATCATTTGATCTCAATGGAATAGATTCCAATGGAAAGAGCTTGAAGAGACCTTAAACTTAGTAGTCATATAATTTTTCTAATGTAAATATCAAGAAACAAACAACAAATAAGTGTCCACTGGCAGGGCACTCAAACTGGCCGGGCGCTCAAACTCTGACATGCTGCAGTTTGCAGGGCCTCCGAAAATCCGCGTATGCGCAGAAGCCATGGCCGGGCATCCGATCTGGCCGGGCTTTCAAACCACGACACCGGCCTCAGAATAGTACGGCCTTAAAATTAAACATTCTTTTTCAAAGGAACCTAAGCCGTGTTTACACGGGAGACTTAAATCACTTCATATAAATCGGCTTGCCTAGTTCGCCTCACATTCGCCGTGTAAACGTGAATCTGAGGCGGTTTAGGGCTGATTCGCTTCATATGATGCGCTTTAAAAATACCTGGTCGAGAGGTGGTTTATGTGAAGCGATTCAGCTGGTTCGTGGGCGGTGATAGTGTAAAATAGCAGTGCTCGCCGGCTACAAGCTCAGCTGTAACTATCGCAGGTGCCTGGCAGTGTTAGGGACTGATTAGGCCGAAATCTATTGAATGCGATCATATTTAACAGAATTACAGACTCAAATAATGAAATTTAATTAAATTAACCTTAAATTCCAAGCGATATTAACGTAGCAGCTAGATCGGCGTCGAATGGCCGAGTGTAAACTAAACAACCCAGATAGCACACAGCCGTCGGCCCGACGTCGGCTATTGGTCGGTCCGTCGGCACCGATTTTCCACCGTCGGGCCACCGTCGGCCCGACGGTGGTGTTCCGACGTTGGGAATCAATCCATTTCCACTTCTGAGCCACCGTCGGGCCACCGTCGGGCCGCCGGCGGTGTTCCGACGTTGGGAATCAATCCCTTTCCACTTTTGATTCACCGTCGGGCCATCGTCGGCCCGACGGCGGTGTTCCGACGTTAGGGTTAAACTTTTGAGCCGTCGGGCCTCCGTCGGCCCGACGGTGGTGGGCCGCCGCAAGTTTGCATTCATTTTCCACACTTGGTATACCGTCGGGCCATCGTCGGCCCGACGGTGGTGTCCCGACCTTAGGTTTCAATCCTTTTCCACTTGTGAGCCACCGTCGGGCCACCGTCGGCCCGACGGTGGTGTTCCGACGTTAGGGTTCAATCCCTTTCCACTTTTGATTCACCGTCGGGCCATCGTCGGCTCGACGGTGGTGGGCCGCCGCAGGTTTGCATTCATTTTCCACGTCTGGTCCACCGTCGAGCCACCGTCGAGCCGACGGTAGTGGGCCGCGCATGCGCAGTTCTTTAGATTTGCTTTCCGGCTCGAGTCGCCCGCGGACCACGTGCGATTGCGATCAGTGTTCTTTTTCTACCAATAACTCCGAAAATACCAGGAATTTTAAGGAATCATTTAACAGGTATGTTTATTAATATGTTTAGATTATTTTGTAAAAGTTTTGTAATTTATTACGAAGTATTAGTGGAATTATTCGTGTTAATACGATTTGAATCATCCGATACGGTTTGTTTACTTCGATTTGCCAGCACAACACGTGCGATCGTTGGACAGCGTTCTATTTGAACAAATAACGCCAGAAATCGGAGGAATTTAAAGGAATTATTTAAGACGTTTGTTTATTAATATGTTTAGATTATTCTGTAAAAGTTTTGTAATTTATTACGAAGTATTAGTGGAATTATTCGTGTTAATACGATTTGAATCATCCGATAAGGTTTCTTTGCTTCGAATCGCCACCTGACTCGAGTCGCCGGCTCGAGTTGCCAGCACAACACGTGCGATCGTTGGACTTGGACAGCGTTCTATTTGAACAAATAACTTGTAATTTATTACGATGTATTAACCGTCCCACCGTCGACTCGACGGCGTTTTTCGCCGTCGACCCGACGGCGACAAACGCCGTCGGGTCGACGGTGGGACGTTGGACAAAACAACGTCGGCCCGACGGCGTTTGTCGCCGTCGGCCCAACGGCGGCAGCCGCCGTCGCCCCGACGCCGTCGGGGCGACGCGCGTTGTCGCGTCGGCCCGACGGCGGCAGCCGCCGTCGCCCCGACGGCGGGAGGTTGGACAAAACAACGTCGGCCCGACGGCGTTTTCCACCGTCGGGCCGCCGGAGCGGCCGCCGTTGGGCCGCCGTCGGGCCGACGACTGTGTGCTGTCTGGGAAATAGCAGTGCTTGTCGGCTACAGGCGGAACACTAAGGCTGCTGGTTCCCGGCGCCGAAACACTTTCAAACTCGCTCCGTGTAAACACGCCACTACATCGCTTCATATAAATCGATTTGCCTAATTCGCTTCACAATTGCCCGTGTAAACACGGCTCTAGTCACTTGACAAATCAATACACCCAAATCATTTGACAAAATAAATGAAGTCGTCTCCTCTCGCGCTCCTGTCCGCCCACCAACGGCTCGTATTCTCGATGTCGGCATGACGTCACAACCCCGGAAACTAGCCCGCGAAGGGTAAAATACCGCCGTGATGTGTGCTGCGGCAATTTTTGTAAAATAAATTTTAAAACTTTCATTGAATCGATTAAAAATATCTCAATGCGCGATTGAAGAGGAAGATCTGAGGTAGTTAATTTAACCTAAGAGCAATTTTCTCTGAAAGTATTAAAAAGAGAGATAATAGTGAAAGTTGGGATATTCTGAGTGTCAGTGCCAGTGTTAGCCTTACCAGATCATGGCCTCAAAAACTATTTTCGCCAAATAAATTCAAGAACTTCCAATTGGCTGATAAAAAAAAAGCTGAACATGAAATTATAGAGAAAGATCTGAACTATTTAATAGAAACAAGAGAAATTTGCTTTCAAAGCACCAAAAGGCAGAAATCACTTTGATAGATAGGGTAGTTCTAATGTTGTTTCTATGGGAGTAGCATTTGTTTTACCCTTCGCGCGCCGTGAACCCCAAAAGTGCCCGGATGTCTGACATCGAGAATCCCAAGAACCTGACCCGTGACACACGAAGGGAACTCCCTTTTATGACATCACCAAGAAGGGCATCCCCGGAGTAAACAAGATGAGCGCGGCTATTTCGACTGGGTCCACGCGGTGTGTAAACGGGTAAGTTTTTGTGGGATTAACCACAACCATAAATAGCAAGACTGTAACTTTATCTGCTAAATGATAATCTCTAGAATACCACTCATAGAACAGGATTATTTAACTAGTGCCACAATGTAAAGACCGTCATCACAAATGCATATTTTTGGGGGGTCATTTTACTTTGGTACGCTTTACTGAGAGCACGCGCTCTGATATCCAGGGCGCTCTAACACCGTAGCTGCGAGCTGTATTGTTATGGTGGAAGTGTTCAGTCGGTTTCAGGTTGGTTGGTTGTTGGAGTTTTACGCCCTAGCAACATATAAGGTCATATCAGGACGGGTACCGATTTGGGACAGTGCATACTCATGGCTGTGCTTTGCCAGTGCCACTGGGAAATCAGGCCACCAGCACAATCATAATGACCAGCTGATATATCCCACCTAGTCACATTATAATTATCTTGACACTGAGCTAACCAGCCCCTGGGGCCATATGCAGGAGTCGGTGATAGTGTCGGTTGGTGTTAGCTGGTAAACGCGTTTAGCTATTACCGCCCGCGCGAAGTAGGTCATGCCGTATGCAGGAGCGCCTAAACGGTGTGTGTTAGCTAAACGTGAATCCCCTGCAGCCGGTTCCCGGCGAGCACCACCTAATCGGTATCTACCACCGCCGGTCACCAGCCAGCACTGCGGCGGCGATTTGTTTTGTTTGCATTCGTCGATGCGACAATATGAATAACTCTGCCAATGAGGCGGTAGCGTTAATATGGGTTCGCTTTTATGGTTAAATTGATCAAATTTCACTTATTGCATATTTAATTCTGTTAAATATGATAGCTTTGAGTAGATTTGGTCACAACCTTACGCTAACACTGCCCTTAAACGTCATATGAAACGGGGTTAGTGTCGCGGACCTTAAACGCACGGTGTTAGCTCTATCACTGACTCGTGCATACCAACTTTTTGGCGCTAAACCAGAAATCCCCTCTAAATGCGTTTTGGCTCGGTAACACCTACTCCTGCATATGGCCCCTGTCCTATCCCAGCCTTCCGACACTTTTTCTAATGGGTTACTCAGCAGCCGTTTCATGAACAGGGCTGCAGGAGTAACTACGGTAACCCAACCTAGGCTACTTAGAAAAACAGGCTGACCTTAATTGGTTTTAGACCAGCCAGCATTCCCTCTTTTACATTTGTGGTCCTGAAAAAAACCCAAAAAACTATTTTTTAAAAAAAATAGTGTTGGAATATACTACATCACGGTTCCGACTGCGCATGCGCTGAAAACGGCCTTGGGAGCAAAGCAAAGGCGTACGGCCATTGAGTTTGCTGATACGCGCATTGAAAAATGTCAGTTTTATTCGAAATTAATGGAAATCCAAAACCCTAACCTTACAAATTTAATATAATCCTTTTCTTAAGCATGTTTTCTATATGTATTCCAAGCGGTTTGTGCCTAGGTGGTGTGGTTTTATCAATATTTTACTTTTTCTGTATGGAGATTGCTCACTGCCATTGACAATGCATTGAGTACTCTGGCTATGGCTCTAACACTAGTCTGAGTGCCTAGATCTTTCTAAATCTAAATGCACATGGCATAAGATGTGCTGATAATATTGATGTAAATATAATGCTGGATAAAAGATTAATATCTTAATTTATTATATATATTTTTTTAGTTAGTATTCTATAGCCCTGTACGTTTACATGGGCGATTTAAAATGCCACATATAAAACGCCTTGCCTAGATACATTTGCCGTGTAGACGCGACGCTGTGGCCTTTTAGGGCTGAATCGATTCTATACCACGTCGCGAGGTGGTTTATTTGAAGCAATTCAGCTGGTTCCCGGGCGGCGATAGTGTAAAATAGCAGTGCTCGCCGGCTACAAGCTCAGCTGTAACTATCACTGGTGCCTGGCAGTGTTAGAGACCGATTAGGCCGAAATCTATTGAATGCGATCATATTTAACAGAATTACATACTCAAATAATGAAATTTAATTAAATTAACCTTAAATTCCAAGCGATATTAACGCAGCAGCTACATCGGCGTCAAATCGCCAAGTGTAAACTAAACAAATACCAGTGCTTGCCGGCTACAGGCAGACCACTAAGGCTGCTGGTTCCCGGTGCCAAAACACTTTCAAACTCCGTCCGTGTAAACGCTTCATATAAATTGCTTTGTCTAGATCGTTTCACAATTCCCCGTGTAAACAAGAGCTGAAACTAGCACATTTCATAGCTGCACCCAGTGTATTAGCATGTGCCATGTGCTTTTGGGGGGGGGGGGGGGGGTTTGCTCTGACCCATCCCACAATGCACCGCGCCGCTGGAACCGTGATCTAATCGATCAGTCGTAGAATCAGGAAGCTATTTCTATATAAATCAACGTGGAGTGGTGTTGCGTCCACACAAATAGAACCAGTCCCATGTAGCCTATAGACGAGGTAGAGCCGCATCGTGCTGCCACCTGTCATTGAGGGACAATACCAGGCTCAACTCACTGGGATCTGACACTAGATGACGCCAAAGATAACAGGTTTTACCGTAGCCTAAATGATAGTAAATCATAACCATTCGATGTTATTGGTTGTACATGCCATTAACTTACAGATCCTCTTCTGGCTGATCTACTCATCTAGGCCTGTACTGGGCCTTTAATGCCAGCTCATTATGGTAAAAAATAACTATTATTGCACCTCTAATACCAGCTCATTATGGTAAAAAATTACTATTCTTTTGCACACGAATGCCGGTGGACGGAGCCCTGAAGTTATAAAATTGTAGGTGTCCTCTCCAATGTCTATCCAGTCTCTTAAATGCTTCTACAGTTGGTGCTTAAACCACTTGGTCTGGAAGACTGTTTCAAGGATCTGTCACTCGATGCCATGGTAGTTACTCCCACAGTCTCTAGTTTATATACTTACCCCGATTAGCGGAGACCAGGGCTGGAAGTCACTGGACAGTTGCAGATATCCATCAGATTCCGAGACCTTTGCCTTTGGGACAGTGCTAAATTTAGAGAATTTTGACATATCCTTGTAAATAATAGTGCGTGGATCTACTAACTTGGTGCTGAGGCAATAACCCAAAATTACAAACTTAAAATTATGACCAAACAATGAGCTATTTTCCTGTCCACGATTTTAATTCCGAATGTGCGCAATTTGAGGGTTATACTTGAAATTGAAATATTCACAATTAACTATATAACAAAGTTAAAGAAATTCTGAATGGTGATTTTCCCCACAAACATTTCCAAATACAAGTGCCAAAAAAAGTTATACCTATTCACGTATTAAATATGTTCATAAGAAATTAGAAGCATTATGGCGTTTGAATATTGTATAGTGATGATTCATTTAAGTTAGTTTATATAATATAGTACAACAATAATTTGTTTCAAGTTAAGATTATTTGACCTTTTTAATTCGCCACAATGACGTACCTTTGCATGATGAATCTTGCTTAACAGTTAGGGAGTGGGATGTAGCTCAGGTGGTAGAATGTCCACTTGTGATGTTGTCGGTCATCGGATCGATCCTTCTCAGTGGATCCACTTGCAGTTTGGGCTATTTTCCTTTCCAACCAATGGTCCGCAACTTGTTCATCAAAGTCTGTGGTATGTGCTGTCGTGTCTGTGGGAAAGTGCATATAAAAGACCCCTTGCTCATATCGGAAAGCGTAGGGCGGCAGCAGGTTTCTTCCAAAGAAATCTGTCAGACTGACCATATGTTTGATGTCCAATAGCCAATGATAAAAATCGATGTGCTCTAGAGGCATCGTTAAATAAAACAAGTTTTAATTTTCTTTAGCAGTTGCTTCGTGCATTAAGTGGGATGAGGATGAGGACCGCCACCCGTCACCATGGCTTTCTACCTGAGACCACCAACGGGCACCATGTCCCTCTCCACCCTGGAGAAGTTCATAACTGTAAGACTGCAGTTCCTGCTGAAGGTCACTCGTTGCCATGGCAACAGCGCGGCCTTGAGGGATGTTGTTATGGATACCGAGTTTGTCCAAATGGCGGACTGCCTTACCGAAGGCTCAGTCAAGGATCAAATTTCACACTTCCTCCTCAGGTAGGTGTGAATATTGTAGTGGTCTGCACTGACCTCTCAGGCAAGTAACCACATAGACAGGTAGGCGTGGGGAGTGTGTTGATATCAGGGAGCCTAGGTGGTGTAATGGTTAGCACACTGGCCCGGAATGCAAAGAGATGTGGGTTCGAGTCCCGCTCTAGGCGCAGTATTTCCCATTTTCATCACCCCCACGACACTGGTTGCCGTGATCAGGATCCTGTACAAGCTTTGCGCTGTATGGTTGTTGAACCTACCCTGTGTATGTATGTGTTAGTGCATTGCCTGTATGTATGTAATTGTAAGCATTACAAGACTTACAATTCCAGGGGGACGAGTGTAGTGGTCTGCACTGACCTCTCAGGCAAGTAACCACATAGACAGGTAGGCGTGGGGAGTGTGTTGATATCAGGGAGCCTAGGTGGTGTAATGGTTAGCACACTGGCCCGGAATGCAAAGAGATGTGGGTTCGAGTCCCGCTCTAGGCACAGTATTTCCCATTTTCATCACCCCCACGACAATATTAACAGTTAACTATTACCTTCCAAATTGTATTTTTAATAATAGTGTCGTGGGGGTGATGAAAACGAAAAATGTGCCTAGAGAAGAATTCGAACCCACACTGCTTGCCATTCCGGGGCTAGCAAGCTAACCATTACAGAAACAAGGCTCCCTGATACAGTCACCCTATCCATGCCTACCTGTCTATGTGGCTCCTTGCCTCAGAAGTTTGTGCAGGCTACTACACTCGTCCCCCTGGAATTGTAAGTTTAAAAAATGGTTTATGTCCATAAGTCGTTTAATGCTTACAGTTACAGGCAATGTACTTACATGTATACATACACAGGGTAGGTTCATTAACCATATAGTGCATATTTTGTACCCGATCACGGTCATGGTACCAGTGTTGTGGAGGGTGATGAAAATGGGAAATACTGTGCCTAGAGCAAGATTTTAGCCCACTTCCTACCAATTCAGGGATAGCGTGCTAACCATTACACTACCTCTTCTCCCTCATGCAATCACCATATCCAGTGATTCATTGCTGTAGCCTTTACAGTATTCTTTACAGCATTCATTACAGCTGTATATTCAGCTGTCTGGTGTATGCTTTCTGCTTGGTATATTCTCTACATCAAATAAAACTGAGGTCCATTAACGCATAGTCATGATACTGCAATATCGTACACAATTCAAGAATATCGAAACAGCTGTATAGCTCTGAAGGTAATTCCCCATCTCCAAGTCGAGTGTATTTCGTGTGTGACTGTGTGAAGTCAAATCACGAACACCAGGAGATTCAATAGACTGTCACTGTCACCAGGCACGAAAGGGTACCCTCCACACTCCAACGGGCCTGTTGAACAGTTCTGGAATCACCAGGGAGATACTGTGTGCTTTGGAAACATGGACAGTTTATATCTGGTGATCTCCCAGTACATTTTCAAATTCATATGGGGTACACCATGGTATAATGGTAAATTGCATGCTGCCTGTTGCCTGTCACGTGACACCTTGATGGAATCCCGGCTTTAGACTTCATCTCTACAGTGTGTTTCCATTTCAGACTGGCCTGCAGTTGTGACTCAGGCATGGCTGAATTCTTCATGGAAGCGGAATCAAATTTCTTCTGTTATCGAGTTTCTTGTATGACCCAAGAAGAACTCCTGGCACATGTAGTCACTCCGCTTAGAAAACTGACAAAGACTTTGAATCTCGAGTGCAGCAAGCCTCTGTCGATGGAAATGTCTAACGTAACAGACATCCTTAACTCCATGTGCCGCCATTGTGATTTGGAAACCGTGGTTCAGCAATTTGTGGACGGACAGAAGAGTGAGTTCATCACCTTGCATTTTGGTCATGTCCTGAAGCTGGTCGCGAGCCGGGTGGTAGTTCTGCACAGAGGCAATGCGTTTGTTCCAGTCACTCGGCTATGCGAGCTGCTGGATGTTGTGTTCTGCAAGCTGATGCATCATGGGATGAAGCTGGCCAAGATCCGGTATGCCACAGTTGTACAGGACTTAAGGATGGCCCGGCTGTTTGCACAGTTAAAGGTACCTGATATTGTCATCCTGTATGACTTTTAAAGCTGCATAGTCTGATGAAACCATCAAATTGTAGACATAAAAACACTTACCTAGATTTGATCCCACATATCCAACTTACATATTGTGGCACTTGTTAAACATTTGTTTTTGCACAGAAGCGAATGCTAACACATTTTAATAGAACCTGTTACTGTTGAAGCCTATTTGACGGCCATGTCAAAATTTACTTCCCATATTCTAATTATAAATATCTCCAAAGAAAGACATAAAAGTGTTGAGTTTCTGTCACTTTTTGAGATAAATATAGTCGGGTGATTATTACAAACCTGCATTACTTTAGTTTGAAATAACTGATTTGAAATGAGTAACTTTTGAGATATATGAAGTGCAAACAGGCAAGAACAATTTTGGCAATCAAGTAAAAAATCCATAGGATTCAGCAGTAACAGGTTCTATTAAATTGATTGTTTCCTTCTATACAGCAATACATGATTAATAAGTGCATCGGTAACTAAGTTGGATATGTAGAATCAAATCGAGGAGTGTTTTGGTTTTAGAAAATCTGATGCTTTTATCGGACTATGCAGCTTTAAGGTTGCTTCCAATTAAAGTAATGATCAACTTGGGTTTATTCTTATAATTTGCTTTACTTTACTTTGAAGTAACTTTGATAATAAATGGCTACATTTAGAAATATTGGAAATGAAAATATGCCAAATTACTTTTCCCATAGACCTCATAGACCCCATAGACTTCAGTAGTAACTATTCCCTTCTATGTAAAAACACATTTATAATAATCACACCAGTATCGAAGTTGGATATGTAGGATCAAATTTAAATAAGTGTTTTAGTTTATAAACACCAATTAATTGGATATGTTATTATTTTCCCTATTATTATTTTCCCTATGTTAGCTCAAGTAATAATAGAATGCTTTATTATTGCAGGGTGTATATTACCATCACTCTGGAAGTTTATCTAGAAAGCTGTTCCAGTTTGGGACCGTGTGCACAGACGACGTGGAATCACTAACCGACTATTTTCCCCTGTGTATGTCAATTCTTCACCGGACCCTCCGTAACCGACACCGGCTGGCACACAATGACCGGGTATGTTCACTCACTCACTCACTCACTCACTCACTCACTCACTCACTCACTCACTCACTCACTCACCCACCTGGAATACCTGCATCACCCTGGGTATTCTGGATACCAGCGTTAAATCTCCAGTTGATATTATAGTGGCCTTGGGGCTCTATAGTGGACTGGTTCACTCATAGATAGTGGTCACCTCCTGCTAGAGGTTATATCAGTACCTGATAACACAGTGGCTGGGGTACTTCTAGTAGCGGTAATAAACTGGGGACGACCCCTGGCATGAAGCGTATGGTCCTTTTGTCCATTAGGCGGATTAGCGGTCCGTCATCGAATTGTTAGTGCTCATGGTCCACATCTCTTATATTGAGTTATTATATATTTTACTGTCCCTTGTCCTTGTCTCACCGAAGACTTCATTACCACAACAGACCTGATTCACTTTTGTGATTTTTGTTGTTGTTTTATTTATCTGAATAGTCTTTTTTTTCAGCGCAGACACTGGTCTTCCGGCCATGCTTAACTTCAGTCATTTACACTATTTATAATTTAATTTAATGATTAATTATTTTTCATATTTCCTGAGAACTTTATTGCCACGAGTCATCCTGTAGCCAATTTCCATATTATTGGAATACTCCTCCTGGAGCCACCTACGGAAACACTGAGAAATAAGCTTCTCAGTCCACAGGCAAATCTTTTAAATATAGATAGCCAGGATTTTCCCCCATAAATTCCATGAATACCACAGCTGATAGCATGTAATGGTTCTAAATTGCCTCAACCCCTTCACAGGTTCAGTACACTCTCTTCCTGAAAGAAGTGGGCATGCCTGTTCATGAAGCTCTCCACTTTTGGAGGTTGGAATACTCGCAGTCAGTGTGGCGCCACAAAGCTGCGCGCAACCAAGACTGGGCCAGTAATGTGAGACGCTACACCTACAGCACCCGGCACCTGTATGGCCTGGAGGGGTCACGGATCAACTACCGTGGTCACAGCTGCGCAGTCCTTCAGGTGGGCAGCTGGGTCACAGCGCTGTACTTTTATGCCGAGAGTCAATCAGACATTAAAAGGCCATCTTCACATCACTGTACCTTTAAGCCGAGAGTCAATCAGACATTAAAAGGCAATCTTCACATCGCTGTACTTTTAAGGCGAGAGTCGGACATTAAAAGGCAATCTTCACATCGCTGTACTTTTAAGGCGAGTCTTCAGACATTAAAAGGCAATCTTCACATCGCTGTACTTTTACGCTGAGGGTCAATCAAACATTAAAAGGCGATCTTCCACCAGCAAACTCTCAGTAGAACCGTAAATATATATCACATATACCAGTTTAGTGATAGAGCGCTGAAGATAAATGATTCAAAGAATAAATTTTGTGACCAACCTTTAAAAAAAAAGTATTCCTTAGGTTATATGTAATAGAAAAATTGTCAGAAATTTAGTTAGAAATGGCCTCAATATTCTTTGAAATTTGTAAAAGGATTTGGGTACGTTGTAACTGACATAATACAAACAACACAGTATGGTACATGTGCAGTACACACCTTGTTCCAATGTCTTCATCCGTATCATACAGATGCCAAGTAGGCACATACAATGCTTTGTATCATGTGAAGAACTCAAGATGGTTGCATGCGGTTCTATCTGGATAAAAACACTGGTAGACTAGGTTAATTAATCAATCAATCTTCACAAATTTAAACTGTCCATGTTTCCAAAGCACCACAAAATAAGTATCTCCTGGTCATTCCAGAACCGTTTGACAGGCCCGTTGGAGTGCGGAGGGTGCCCTTTCGCGACTGGTGACAGTGACAGTCTACTGAATCTCCTGGTGGAAGATGGAGTGCCTGTCTCTAAGCAGGCAGATATAATGCACTACCATCAGCCTCAGTGCGCATGTCGAGAGTACCTTCGATATAAGGTGGACACTGCTATGCGCAGGTCTATGGGGACTGTGAAGGAGAGGACCACAAGCGAACATGGAGGAATTGCACCAGCTTCTCAGCCTACCTGGCTGGCCGGGGCAGCCACAGCTAGTTTGGTTGGAAGTGATCAAGTCAACAAGGTGGTTAGCGACACTGCTGAGAATATAAACCTGGGACAAAATGCAGAAGTTTCCAAAGACTCCGCAACAAGCAACGTCATCCAGACTATACAAGTTAACATGGTTGACTTGCACACAAGTGAGCAATTCGCTAAATTCAAAGCCGGTTCTAACCCTGGCATGAAGGTGTATCGTAAATCACCAGACTGTTGTGGACTTACATGTATGTGTTCTCACAATATCAACAACAGCAATATCAATGAAGGAGGTCTAAAGAGAAAATTAGATCCAGTGGAATGTAACCATTGCGAAAGTTGGTCAAGAAAGAGCATTGGGAGAAATTTACAAGAGCAGCCAGAGTTGCAAGAAACGCATAGCTTTGAAGTGGCATGCAAAACATCTGATCCAACGATGAAAGACAGCCACACTGGGAGTGCGAAGACGCATGTTGATCGACATTCCGCAAAGACTGGTGATCAAGTGTATTTCAGTGGGAGACGATTGGAGGTGACCTCATTGCCAGATCATTACGCCTCATCAACAGTCCTCAGCAATTGGTCAATCCACTCTGCTAGTACGTCACGCATCCACCAGGGGGGTAGAGAGAACTCTTCTCCAAGGAGATGTAAACAGAGCTGTGAACTTGGCGAGAGGGTACGAGAGGTCAGCATCAGAAATCCCATAGATTTCTCCATGACCTTTAAGGCGCTACTTCAGGGATTAAGTACCTGACAATTATTATACAGATTTTAATTTAGTTCAAGTATAATGTTGCTTGACAATTTCCGTCAGCTCTTCAGCTTAATCCACGCATGAGTGAATTACAAGCGCAAAATATTTCTCATTCTTACCTTTATTCAGGTCATATAAAACACAAAATAATTTTTTTTCCACGCAGTATAAGTTAACTAATTCCTTCACACAAACGAGGAGTTCTGGCCCGTATAGTCAAACTGAAAGAATGTTGAAAAATTACCTAAATAGCGATATTTTATCGAAATAACATTGAGTAATAGTTAATTACCATTAGCATAAAGACATTGTTGAGGCACTCCCCCCCCCCCCCCCCCCCAACCTCGCCCACATCTCACTATAGCCATAAAGCCAAATATTAATTTTTTTTGTTACAGAAAAGAAAGCTGGTGATCGTCCTTATGAAATAAAAATCAGGGTCGGGCGGTTTTTTATTTTAATTAAATTTTCTTTCAGTATTTCACTGTATCTCTCCCAACCTCGTCCACTCTCGTCCCTGCTCTCTCCCCTTCCCAGTTCCCTCCCTATCACCCCTCCAATCGCTCTCCATTCCTTCCCCACTGCGCTGTCCATTCCCCCCTCTTCACTCCCCTTTCATTTCTCACTCCACCCGCCCCTCCCCGTTTAAATTTTTTTTAAACAAAAATTAATTAAAAGAAAATTCATGGGCGGTCGATTTTAGACACGGGCGGGGACGACCACCATTTTAAAATGTGTTATTTGGCCTAATGTGTTTTAATGGCATTCGGTGAAAAGGGTTGATTACTCTTTGTAATCTATGGCACTCCATCTTCCACCAGGAGATTCAGTAGTCTCACCTTTTAAAAGGTGGTTGCCAGAACTTTATAAAGGGAAGTGAGCTATAATGAAATGCAAGTTAAATATATATAATGTATGGTGTACCAGATGATAATAACCTGTTGTATGTATGCTATTAAGTGTTGTATGTATCATTGTATGCTGCATGATTAATGTTTACACAAATGTTCATGAAAAAAACCCGCATTTCCATGCATTATTGTCAACACAGGAAATTAGGATTTTAATCAATTATTATAATGAAACTGCAGCTTTTAGAAATAATTCCAAATGAATTATTCATGTTGTGATTTAATAAGCCACGATTTGGTTTTGTACAAATCTAATGCTTGCTGATTCTAATCGGGATATTCTGCACAAGATTACCGAATGAATTTCATATATCTATTTATTTGTGTCCATCACAAACTTGATTTATATTTTATAATTAATGTTTCATGGGTAAATATATTTGTTATACACCACAAACTTGATTTATATTTTATAATTGATGTGTTTCATTGGTAAATTTATATAGGTTATACAAATGTAATTTTAATAGGTATAGTTACAAGGAAAATATATTAATACGGAATCAAGGAAATTGTCACTTTGTTGCCGTTTGTTAGCCAAATATAAATATAAAATGAGAAAGCTATTTTGTTTTATATGAATACTGATTGCAGAGAAAAATGGAAAAATACAACTCTGCTATATTTCGTCCCTAATTTCGCCTGTTTTACTGTTGAAATAAGGCTACTTAGGTAATCACCAATATTATATTTAAAACTGAATAATATGAAAGAGATTCTATAGATAAATATATTAGGTTGACCATCATAATATACTTTAGTTTTAAGTCAATTATTTTATTATAATATTTGAGGTGAAAACATGCGAAAGTAATCTTAGTGTGCACACTGAAATGTTGGTCAGACTTTGTTGACCTATTTTTAGCTGCAAGAAATGTTTAATGAGCGCACGAGTATCTAAATGAGATATGTAAAATAAAAGCGATATAAATGTTTTAGTTGAGAAAATGTGATGCTTTTATCGAATTATGGTGCTTTAACTTTAAAACGGCGTGTTTGATAGTTGTTCGTTGGATATAAAAGGAGCATGTTGTGAAATGAATGTAATTGAGAAATCAATCACAATAATATGAGGCTCATTGGTTACAGATGTGTAGATCGTAAGAAGGAAAGTCACTAACGCCTTGTGCACCTAGCGGAGAGCATGGGAACTACAGAACTTGTAGATCACCAAAGTGTTTGAACGGAAGCAGCTACAGCCCAGAGTAGTTGTGCGCATGAGCACAACGCTTTGTGTACGGGGTTTTCACTGTGGATGTGGATATGCAAGGTCAAATAAGGTAGAGCACAAGCTTCCCATGTGGAAGGTCGGTAGTTCGAATCCCAGTTGAGTCAAACCAATGACTAATCAAATTGATACCTGTCGCTCGGCATTAATAGGACAGGACTAGGACCGGTTAATACAGTATCAGGATAATGTGACTGTGTGGGATATCAGGTTATGGTCCCAGTGGGGCAGCACTATTAAGTTGCCATGAGTGCGTAGTGACAAGTCGGTACTTGTCCTGATATGACTTTAAATGTTGCTATGACTTAAATAATTTGTGTGTGTGAGATATATTATATGTAGGAATGGTAATAAGACTAGCTCCACCCATTTAACTTGGCTTCACTACTATTTGGAGGTGTGTGTGTGTGGTGTGTGTGTAAACAAAACTAGGCATTTTCTACAGAGAAAACACAAACATTACCATCCGATATGATTGATTGTAATTTTATTATAAATTATACTACAATGTTACATATGTGGGTATCGCACTAACTGCCTTTCTTCACTCTCGTTCATTTTTTATGTATTTATTTATACAATAGACTGCATGATGCTACACTTTTCACAATGTACACGCCGTAGACAAGCGACCAATACAAATATATAGATGTATGTATATATGTATAACATTATTTGTTTTAAGTTCATTCTTTCATCATTTAAAGCTGACCCTACTCCGTGCTGAGCTACTACCACTTGTCAACCCCGACCACAACGCCCTCTTACACGAGAAGTCGTCAGTAAAGTCAGATATAGGACACTAAAACCAGAGCAAGATAATCAAAAGTCTGATTATATATATATACACACATGAAGGCTGTGGGTTTACGCTACTATACTCTTTTATACATATTTATATATCGGCTAAATACTGAGAAGAGAACCCCATAGAGTCCTTGAGGGTAAGTAAGAGATTTATTACCCCCGCCCCCCCCCCTTCCCTGCCCCGCACTAAACAAACAAAAACAATATTACTCCTGAAATTAATTACAGAGACGTTATTTTGAGTTTCAGCGGATGCAGATTTAAAAAAAGGCACCTACTAAAATATTTTCCAAATACTGAGAAGAGAACCCCATCGAGTCGTTGAGGGTAAGTAAAAGATTTATTAACTCCCCCCCCCCCCCCCCCCGCCCCACTCTGAACAAACAAAGACAATATTACTCCTAAAATTACTTACAGAGATGCTATTTCGAGTTTCAATGCACACAGATTTTTTTGCTAGTTCACTGCATCAGCTCATTTTTAGAAAAAAAAAGCACATACTAAAATCTTTTCCAAATCGTCCCTAAAGATATACAATATGAATTAGCTGAACCAGAACACATTGATCTCAAACACTGCCTCTATTTGTTAAAGTTGTATAGTCCGATGAAGCGTCAAATTTACAAAACCAAAACTGGATTCTACATAATTAATTTAGATACTGCAGCACTTATTAAGTATATGTTGCCACATATAAGGACACACTGAGTCAATTGAATAAAACTTGTTATAGGCGTCGTTAAATAAAATACACCTTCCTTTAAAACTTGTTATTGCATGAGCCTATGGTGTCAGAGTTTTGGCAGGCTTGACAAAATTAATTTGCCAGGTCACTTCAAATATATCCAAAGTTAGCCATGTAAACTAAAAGTTACTTCAACCTAAAGTAAAGTAGATTAGAAGGATCAATCTAATGTATTTTTCTCAGAATAAATGGCAGAAATTCAAAACCATCGGACTGCAACTTTAGCAAGTTTGATAACTGTAGAGATTGTCTGAACCTTTGAAGAAATGTCTATGCATAATAAACTGGTGATGCCTATTTCAGAATAGACTTAACTATGACAACCAAAGGTAACAACCATATAACGAGTAAATCATAACATTGCCAAAGATATGCAGTGAACAACATACAGCATCCAACACTGACCTTATGCAACAAGGAGTCACTCCATTTTGGAATAGCACTTCATTGTAAAGTGGATTCTACAACTTGTGTGGCAATACTGCAGCTCAGATTGTGTGCCAACACATTGCTTGTCACTCTCCGGGCACATATCTGGTTATAGGGAGAGAATTTACCCAAAGCTGTGCTGGAGAGAGCATTTGTCAATGCATAGCTCTGATCCCGCTAGTCCAAACAATATACCTTTAGATTGGTTAGAAAAGAAACAAATTATTAATTTGCATTAATTGCATTGGCCTAAGATTGGGAATAAACTACTGAACCTGGGCCGCGTTCAGGGTCCGTCTCGGCGATGCTTTTTGGTCTATTTGCGTTCATGGTTCGTCTCGGCGATGTCTCGGCGATGCCTCCCTTTTCAGGCAGGAAACAAAAAGCGCCTCGAAAATGGCCACCGCATGCAGTGGTTCCATCCAATCAGAGTGCAGCATTTCGATTGCAAATGGCCACCACCTATGGGGGTGGCCATTTTCGAGACAAGAAACTGCCTTTGTCATTCAGACTAGCGTGATGTCACGGGCGCCTCCGAGACAGACCCTGAACGCGGCCCTGGCTCATGGAGCGAGCTTTGAAGTGAACGCAGCATGACGTCACACTACCGTGTGCCCATATAAGGAAAATTTCCAACAGAGGACAAAGCTCTCGCCATGCGATAATGAGGGTGCATCAGGGCCACGTCAGACAGCTCTGCAACGTCTTTTTTTGTCAATTTGCGTTCAACATGCGCCTCAGAGTTGACTCCCGAGATATCACGCTTTTTGAGTAGGATGCGAAAACGCCTCTAAAATGACCATGTGCATCAGCCAATCAGAGCTTTTCTTTCAATTGCAAATGGCTGCAGGAAGTCCATGCTATTGGGGGCCGCCATTTTCGAGGAACACAACTGCTCAAATGCCATTCAGAGTAGCGAGGCATTTGGAAGGCCACCGAGGCATGCAATTGAACACGGCCCTAGTAGTATTGGAAGAGTGAGGGATGTTCTAGTAGAACAGAAAAGAAATCTTTAAACTATTGTTATAGCCTTACTTTAAGTTTAAAGGGCTTTCCTTTTCGAAACAGGCACTGATAGTATACAGAAGAAACAGAATTGCAGTCTGCCTGTATCTACATTGAGAGAGAATTTGAAGTATATTATAAGGTGTGCACTGCCTGATAGCTTAGATGCTGCTCAGTTGAGGAATTAGTGACAATTTATTGCGGATTAAATACAGCTACAATAAAATTAGTTTTCAATTTCCCAGAAATGTCAGTGAGTGGAATTCAGGCTAGTTCACTGCATCAGCTCATTTTACTTAGAGAGTGGCAAATACTTTCATAGTTTGTATGGGAAGTGAACAGGGTGCGCATAGCTTAGAGGTGCAACAGTAAAGTACAGCTAACAAATACCAATATATAATTCTTCACAATTATAGAGGAATGTAGGATGTAGGAAAAACATTTCAAGTTGCATAATCCGATGAAATCATATTTTCAGAATCTAAACATCTATCCAGATTTGATCCTATGTTTTCAAATTAGATACTAGTGTACTCATTCTTTCTTATTTTTTTTTTAGGTTTGCCCATTTTCTTTTTTGCTACATTAGTTGATTAAGCAGTGGAAATTTCAATTGTGGACGATTGGTCTTCCTCATTCCACTGCTCTTGCCCTATCCTAAGAATGCCCAGTGCCAGGCTAGGAAGCAACAAGTATCAATTTTTAAGTCATTGGTTTGACTCGACATGGGTTCGATCCCATGATCTACCAACATGGGAGATGGACACTCTAACTCATTCGGCCATCCTGTCTGGGCAATGTTAAAAATGTTAAAACTAGCCAGTTTCGGTTGGTTGTTGGAGTTTTAAGGAGTGGTTAGCTCAGTATCAGGATAATGTGACTGAGTAGGATATCGGATCATGGTGCTGGCGGCCTGATTTCCCAGCGGGGCAAGTGCTCACTGTCACAAGTCGGTACCCGTCCGAATTTGACCTTAGATGTTGCCAGGACGTGAAACTCCAAAAAAACAAGCAACCTGAAAATCTGTTAAAACTAACGGATTATGCAACTGTAAGCAACCGTTTTAGACTTCAAAATTAACAAATAATCAAAAGTAAAATTTCCCCCCAGACTGATTTGGAAACTCAGTTTTCGCTTAAATCAGCGATTTCTCTGAAACATGGATCTCTGATTTGATAAGCTTCAACTTTGATCAATTTATTTATTTATTGTATTTAACAACGCCAGTCATATTCAATTACTGAAATATTCTCCATGAATCCAAATCATCCCTATTCATGTACATATGTGCTTTAACAATTACTGAATCTTATTTTGTGCTTCTGTTTTGTCTGTGTATATGTAATTAGCCCAAAATAGTTGATTTTTCTATCACAACCACTATACACATCAATATTTACAACATGTAGTGTATTACTCCTCACACAGCTGGGCTGTGTTCAGGGGGCGTCTCGGAGAAATTCCTGATGTCACACGAGTCTGAACGGTAAAAGCAGTCGGTTGCCTCGAACATGGCCCCCTCCATAGGAGGCAGCCATTTGCAATTGAAAAGCACAGCTCTGATTGGCTGAAACCACTGAATCTGGTGGCCATTTTCGAGGCGCTTTTTTACCTCCGGCCTGAAAAGGGAGATATCTCCGAGTCGACTCCAAGGCGTACCCTGAACGCAAATAAGCCAAAAAGACATTGCGGAGCTGTCTTTGAGTCGACTCGGAGACCTACCCTGAACACAGCCCAGGACGCCCAGCTATGACTATTGTAACATGTGCACTTTTCACTGCAGCCGATTTTCCAGATTCAAGTTGGCAACCATGATACATTTCCCGCTCCCACAATGACCTGTCTGCTGTGTACAGCAACAGGTTAGAAAAGCCACAGACTGCGCCCATTTTAAAGTCGTCCATTATACCTCACTTAGAAACAAACAAATCCGGTAACAAAAGCTCTCCAAGCACACCATTGCTTAACTTTTTCAGTTCATGCAACCAAACATGTGGGGGAAGAGTGTTGAGGTCTGTGATGTATGAATGACATCATTGGTGGGATTCCCTCATCACATGACCTAGAGGGGTTTCCCACACACAAGGGAATCCATGGAAACCACCAAGATGGCATCCATAGAACGTTCTCAATTCAACTTTTAAAGTTTATTAATCGACATGATTTAATAAATTATTCCCACATAAAGTAGCCGGTTATGATGAATAAACATTTGAACTTTATAATTGAGCATTTTAGATCACAAATTCTGACATTTTTCTCTATAGCCTTGTCAATGCAGCAGGAGCAACTAACCTCAGCACTCCCCTTTCTTCCTCCCCCCCCCCCCCCCCCCCCCCCCCCCCACCCCCTCCTCGCACACATATGCAGTTGCATAAACTGAAAACCTGCAACGGTATGCTTGGAGAGCATCTGTCAGACTAAGGTTTGTGTCTCAGCGGCCTATACCAGGTCCGTTTAACAACTTCTTATGATCGAGCCAAAATTGTTTAATGTGCAACTGCGTTTGATTTCATCTGGTGGCACACCAGTTAACATCGGACGGGTTTGAATGTTTGTTAGTTAATCCATGACGTTGTCCTGATGATCATCAGTTCAAATAGGGGCAGTCGGCTGTCCATGCGCCTTAAAACCAGAAAGCTTCTATTTATAACAACTGACAGGTAAGCGGTAGTATACATGCAAAAATAGCAGTGGAACGCAGCAACACCCAAAAGAATAGCTAATTTATATATTCTTTTTTAAGAAAATTAATAATTAAAAAAAAGTATTTTAAAAACCCAAACAAACTGTCCTAATTACATCTTTGGCACAATCAGCTCCTTATCAGAGAACATCATCCGTACATCACCACCTTACAACTTTATACATGACCGATATTTTCGGGAGGTAGGAAGAATACTTTTATCTACACACAGAAACCAGTAAAGAATGGAGTCCCTCAGTTGCCCAGTCATTAATTCAAGACAAACTTTGTGCATTTTAAAGTTTACAATTAAATATAATATATAATACACACACCGGACAACTTAGACATATTATTTATGTACAGATACATAGTGTTCTTTTTTCATAAGGGATAGAAAATATGTTTATTTGATTTTTGTTATATTCATTAGATAGGAATGTTGGCGTTCTGTCGAGTTTTCACTGGGACACTAATAGTACAGTTAATGTAATGTCTGGAGCCTGGATAACACATGGCTTATAACGCTTACACATGAGATGCACCGGCGTCCCCATGGCTTGCAGTACCAGGTAAGATAGCTGCAAGGATATATACATAACACATCGTGTGACATCTTCTATGGATTCGGTCCATAAGTAGCCTATATATATATCAAGGAAACTTGAAAAGACCAGAAGTTTAATTTGCTAGTCTTATTGCCTGCAGTATTAGAATAGAAGAAACATTGTTTGTTATCTTACTTTATGCCGATAAAAAAAATTCTGACACGTGAGAACAAAATTACTATAGAATCAATTATATACACCATGGGAATATATCGCAATATTTGTACGCTGCTTATGGACTTTGACGTACAAAGATGTCACGATGTGATGTGGAAACCAATATGGCTGACTTATCAAGTGCGGCAAGCCAACAGGATGCCATAAGCCCTTCTGTGTAAACGCTGCAGCAGCCTGAGAACCCGATAACTTGCACTAGTCACCCACCTGCATTCAGGTGCAGTGAAACACAGCGACAGATTACAAGATGCACTATCTAAGCTAGAATCAAATCACTGTCTTATGTCTTATATCGTATATCAATCACATATACCTGTCAGCGGTAATATAGTGTCACAAACAGACTTACCACATATGTACCTAATATTAAGTAGAAAAAAAAACAAATGGGATTTTACAAGGTGGCTTAACTCTTTTTCCTAAAGGCAAGGAGAAACACATTTGAACACCTCTTAACTAAAATACCACAATTGCGCACAGACCCGCATAAGACTGAATAAAGAAAACCTTTTTTTTCTTTTTACAGTGACCAGAATAGCAGACAGACACCGATAACGGACAAACAATAGAACCGAAAGCTATTCTTTATGTAGCGTTCCATTGTTCTACAAATGTGAAGATATCGTATTCTCACAGGTTAACACCCTGGGCGTTTAAATAGGCAAATCACTGAAGTGGGGGGGGGGGCGTTTAGCCACACATAGGCATTTAACGGGTGGGCGTTTACAAAATATTGGCCAAGTGGGGGGGAGGGGGGGGGTGTTAGCCTGCGAGAATACGGTAATACCCTTCATGTTGAAATATTATGTGTCATGGGCACGGCGAGGGCTACACATTGGATACCGACGTTAAGTAGAATTATGCATATCCACACGACACGACAAACAGATTTTGTCGGATAAACCAAACGAATATGAAACACAATGTTCAGCTTTTCTAGGTGATAATTTGTGGGTTAAAAAATAAAGTAAACTACTAGATTTGAAGAAGAAAAACTGAATATTGGAAGTGCAGGTGGCAGGAAGCAGGAAGCAGGGGGCTACATTCATGATGAGACATGGAGATCCTTGAGGATTATATTCTATTTTAATGTTACTATTCATAGCAGTTATTTCCCTCTAGAAAATGTGAGTTTTTGTTGGTGGGGAGAGGAATCACGTGTGGGTTTTGATAGAACAATGATGACTAAGAATGAATTGGGCAATGCTTGCCTGCTCCCTACCACTTCCCATAATAGTTGCCTTTCTATTACACACCGCAGGATGTTGCCCAGCAACCAGCCTGGCCCAATATCACAATACCAGATCAATCAGCTGTAACTAGCACTAGATCAGCTCAGTTCATACTGGGTCCAATTGAGATATTACAAGAGATTTAAAAGTAAAAGGCAATTATTTAAACTCTTCATACACCCAGAGATGAGGTTTGCGTCTGGGCCGTCAGGGGGCGCATCGACCAGACTCTCACCTCAGCCAATATCCATCCCCACAGTCCTTGAGCCTCAAACACAATATCGCACAATAAAGGTTCATGGTGAAATATACACAAAGATGAAGGAGGGAGAGTGACACATGAAAGTTGCAAAGAGAGAGTGACAGATACATGAGTAAGAAGGGAGAGTGAACAAGTGAAGGTTGAGGGGGAAGAGTGAAAGACAAGTGAAGGTTGAGGGAGGAGAGCCATAGCCGTGTTCACACGGGCGATGTGAGTCGACTTCTACGAGTCGACTTGCCTAGTTCGGCTTACATTTCTCGTGTGAACGGGCGTCTGAGTCGCATTAGGGCTGATTCGACTCCTGTGATCGGGATACTGCAAACCACTTGGCTAGGTAGTTTACGTGAGGCGATTACTCTAATTCGATTTATTTTGCCCGTGTGGACGCAACTGAGGTGGATTAA
This sequence comes from Branchipolynoe longqiensis, assembly GCA_030323885.1. Lineage (NCBI taxonomy): Eukaryota > Metazoa > Annelida > Polychaeta > Phyllodocida > Polynoidae > Branchipolynoe > Branchipolynoe longqiensis. The sequence continues at coordinate 17,287,237 of CM059203.1, forward strand.
GCACCTCACACGCATGCACAGTCGACCTTAGTTTGTTGACTTTCCGGTCGATCAAAAGCGCATATTATATAATTTAATTAATGAAACCGCTATCTATGCACAGATATTTTTTTCATCATTTATTTTTAGGGTTTCACTGCAGAAGTTTTGAACGTTCCAAACCAATACGATTCAGTACATACATATCTAGGTCGAACTCACTCTCTAGTGGTGACGTTGCCTAATCGAAGACTGGCGCTGGTCACGCTGGGCTTGCTCATGCGCAGATATCGATTTCCGGCCCCAAGTACTGCCCGTGTGAACGGGCGCCTAATTCGACTCCTTTAGTTCGCCTTGTCTAGTTCGCTTCACATTTTGCCCGTGTGAACACGGCTTATAGACACATGAAGGTTGCGAGGGGAGAGTGAAAAATGAAAGTTGAGTGGGGGGGGGGGGGAGGGTGGAGAGTGACAGATACATGAAGACCGGGAATTCCGTAACGAAACACATCCGTATTTCATAGTGCAATAATTACACTGCAAAGCCAGGAGTTTATCGTATTTTGAGATCGGCGATTCCGCAATGAAACAAACAGATATTTCCGGATTCAGTGTTCGATTCTGTAACAAATACGAAAAAATGCGGAAGAATACAGACGGTGCACAGGTCTGCACTACCCATCACTGAACAACGCGCTCAGTCTCACTCGCCACTCTTTTAAAAGCGCACTAAGGACTCGCTCAATCACAGACATGGCAGTTAATTTCTGCAGAAATGGAGTTCCTTAGGCCACTAGTTTACACTCCATCTTGTAGTTTCTGGCTCATTGCCTTATTGCATTGGGTTACCTCCTGTACAAGTTGTACCCCCCCCCCCCCCCCACACACACACCCTGCATCTGCCAGGCGGTTCTATTATGGAGGCAGGAGTTATGAAACTGACAGGTTTGTTATGGGACCTCAGACAACACTAGGGTACAGGAGGAGTTGAGGGTGGGGGGTGGTGGAGGGACTGGAGGTAGTTAGGAATGAAGCACATGGTCGACTTATTCATTATTATACCTATAGTAAGACCCACACTCCTGCCTCAATGCAAGTGCATGGATTGCATATTGAATATGAGGTGAAGCAAAAAGGAAAGTTTGTTTTATTTACGGACGCCTCTAGAGCAGATTGATTTTTCTCATCGGCTATTGGATGTCAAACATATGGTCATTCTGACATATTTCTTTGTGGGAAACCCGCTGCTGCCACATGGGCTACTTTCCGATAAACAGCAAGGGGTCTTTTATATGCATGAGATGAAGCTGTGAGCAGAGTGCCGTATTCAGTGTGAAAAACACGCATGAGTATTGACAAGTGAGTGTAGATTTACTATTAGACTACAGAGATTAAAAGTACTTCAAAATTAATCTACATACCATATTTGAATAATATGCAAATTAAGGGAAGATGGTGCATATGTCATGGAAGTAGAAATGTACTCAAATTGAACTCGTTTAATATGGCATACAATATTGCAGTGCACTATTACAGAGGGGTCCATAGCAAATGATTATATAGCAAAAATAGGACAGAGATTCAAATGTACCCTTACACCCTCCTCCCACCCAGCCCCCACATCACCGACTCTCTCTCCGCAACTCCATCTCCCCAGAAGACTAATGCCAAGTACACACCTACTGTATACGATTCGCGCACTAAAACTCGCGACTCGACCCGACCCGCTTAAAACTGAAAACGGGCCGATTCATTTTTCGAATCGCAATCGTAATTGGCCCGTTTTAGCCCTAAAACTGAGTTTTTAGTCGCGAATCGCAATCGCTAGGTGTGCGCGGGGAGCGCACACCTAGCGATTTTTGTGCGCGAAACGGGCAGTTTTAGATCGTAAATGGTAGGTGGGTGCGGATAAACAGTAGGTGTGTACCTGGCATTAGCTGTCATACCCCCCCCCCCGCCCCCCATTACACACAACAAACACTGAAAGAGACCCACTTTTCAGTCTGCTTACATACAAAAGAATAAAAAACTAAGACAAAATGTAGACTTTGAACAAGAGTGAAAATATAGGATCTATGTACATGTTGAAACTGCCTCATCGGCATTCTACCACGAACATACCCTGAAAAAGAAGGGGCTGTTGCACCTGATCAAAAGCAGTTTCATGCTGCCTCGATTCGTACCGGTGAGCAGCTAAGAGTTTGCTTGCCTGAAGCAACAGACATTTTACTTGCCCAAGAGGCTAAGAGTTTAGTTGCCTGAAGCAGCTGCTGGCTTACTTGCCTGACACAGCTGAGTCTGCTTGCCTGACAGATGAGTCTGCTTGCCTGACACAGCTGACAATCTGCTTGTTGACAGCTGACACCGCTGAGTTTGCTTGCCTGACACAGCTAACAGTTTGCTTTCCTGACACACCTGAGTCTGCTTGCCTAATGCAGCTGAATGTGCCTGCCTGACACCTGACAGTCTGCTTGCCAGACACAGCTGACAGGCCGTTTGCCTGACACAACTGCATGTGTGCTTGCCAGACACAGCTGACAGTTTGCTTGCCTAATGCAGCTAAATGTGCCTGCCTGATGCGCTTACCTGAAGGAGCTAATAGTTTGCTTGCCTGCCACACTTAACAGCATGCTTTCTTAAAGCAACTGAGTTTGCTTGCCTGAAGCAGCTGACAGGGTTCTTGCCTAAAACAGATAACAGTTTGCTTGCCTGAATCAGCTAACAGTTTGCTTGCCTGAAGCAACTAACAGTTTGCTTTCTAAAAGCTGCTAACAGTTTGCTTGCTTAAATAGCTAACAGTTTGCTTGCCTGAAACAGCTAACAGTTTGCTTACATGATGCAGCTAACCATTTGCTTGCCTAAACCTACAACCGGTTTGCTTGCCTGAGACAGGATATGCATTCCAAGTTACGCTGGCAAGGAAGAGCATGAGGCAAGGTTCTCTTGTTGCAGATGACAACAGCTATCAATCACGCAGCTTAAAACTGACAGATCTCCAGACAACTGAGACAGCCAGTTCAAGCATTAACCAGTAAAGCGCTTTCAGTAACCATGCAAACAAACTTCACCGAGAAACTTTTGTGGGACAAACTGCAGGTCTGCATATCATTTCGCTTGGTCCTCATATCATATATCTTAATATTGTCACTTTCTTCTGTGTATATTTCAAGAGTCAGAGAAACAGGTCCATCAGAGGAAGAATGAAACTGGCTAAGTTTGGTGCTTGACCCTGTGTGTCATGACCCTGTGTGAAGGGTTTAATCGGTGCACAGGTCAAAAAGCTACTTCCCGTAAGACCTCACTGTACAGAGAACATCAAAACAACCACAAATAGATACATGACAGTACATAAGGTATCATAATGTACATGAACAACAACTTGTCTGGACCGACTAAGTTGGCTTGTCGCTTGCAGGCATCGCAGACAAATAATTCGCCTTGTACGATTCGCAACTTGCCTTACAAGCCTTACACCTAGCAGGCAGCCTGGGACTTAAGTAACCTGTACATTCTGAATATTGACCTTGACCTTGACCTGAAGTGACTGGAGCTAAAGTGGGTATTACACGAATCTTACTAACTAGGATATGACATTGTACTAGAACCCAAGTGATGCAAGATCATTATTTGGCAGATTCTATTATTTTGACACTAAACATGGGACCATTTCAATAAACTGATCTCGAGGTAAACGGATGATATGTCCAGTAAAGCAAACTCCACAAAAATTAGGTTAAATTATTATGCACTATCCTTGCAGAGACACGTGTTACAAAATCTACAATGTGAAAGCTACAGTGTGTCACTAATACTGTAATCTCACTTAACAGCACTAATATATAACTCATTTAAATTATAGCACCATACTATAGTTTGTCCACTATCTCCTGAGAGAAACGAATGGCAAAATCATAAACCTCAGCTGACTAGATTGGAAAGGAAGCATCTGTCTTAGTGATCCAACAATAATGAAACAAAATAAATGCCTGCTATATGATACCCCAAATTCACGGTCAACATCAGGATCAAGGTCATCCTATCCAAGGTCAGAGCATACATCCATCAGGGCTATCAGGCCTCAATTCTACTTTCTGGAAACCATGTCACGACCATGTCACGAACCAAGCGACTTGGGCATGACAATGGTCAAACCTCAAATCTTCTGACATAGTTCGGCAAGATTTCAGACCAGTTTGTGTCCAAAGCCTGCAAGAATGCACTACGCGCACTGTTTGTTAGATATCCGTGGCTTAGGCGCTTTCTATATATATACAGAAATCTGTGCAAATGTCAGGTGAGCGTTGCTTTTAAGTGAAAGCCAGGTACCAGCGAAAGCCCATCTCCACTTTACCTTCAGGCGCCAGTCTGACTGGCAACACTTTCCCTACTTGTGAACGGTCCAACTTCACTACGCATCACTACACACCACCGGGCATCAATACTAAACCGCAGGCTTACTGTGTCATAAGCGGTCATAGTTCATACTTGACATGGGTTTATTTAGTGACGAGCTTCGCATCAGGTTCTCCGACCGCCCTGATTTGACCGACTCCCTGTCGCTGCCATCACTACCAGGTCCACTTCCGTTGAGGTCGTAGTGCGGAGTACGCCATTTGGTGACTACTTGTGGCGCCCCCCGGTAGTCGATGTTGTACTGAATACGAATAGTAAGGTCAGGCGGTTTAATTATTATAAGCCAAATTATTAAACAGACAGCATAATTAAGTTCACTGATATAATATAACAGGAAAAATGAGCAATGTGCTTCTCATGCTTTCTACAGAGAAGCCAACAACTCTGCTAACAAAAAAATCAAATCAGTGCAACAAGAAAAGACATTGTTACTCAGAAGCAGGCAGAAAATGTACATTTTCAACTTCATGTACACTTCTGCCAAAATATCCACATTTCAGGGAAGGGTTATAGTTAGTTGCATAATACAGATAGTTTTGAGATTTTTAGACTAATTTGAAAGCAGACTATTCTGCTTTATTTGTACTGACAAATGAGCAGTAATGAGAAAATAAAGAGTAAATTAAAATAATATCGGATTGATTAGGACTAAATAATTAAAGAGCTCAAAATCTCTACCCTGGTTGTTGACTTCCGGTATTCGGAAGATAACGTAAGAATATTACAGTTAAACTATGTCGCTATGTAATTTAGTTTGGACTGACCTTGGTGGCACAGATGAAGCAGGTTGTGACGACCTTGGCGACTGCGTTCATGAGGTTCTTGGTCTCCTGGATGACGCTATCGACTTTGTTGAAGGTGGCAGCCTTTCCCACCGTGGGCGACTTGATGGTGAAGTTCAGCTGCTGGCAGTACACCGGCAGCTTGTCAAGGTTCCCAAGGAGGTCATTCATAGGGCCCCCTGGCGGCACCTGCAAGAACAAACACAGCTGCGTCTAGGTGGAGGATATTACTATTAGTTGGAATCCCCAGCTGTGCCCATCAGTGTATAGATACAGGACACCCATATAAATAGTGTCTGATAGTGGAGTGGATAGCACTGACCTCACAAGGAAAGGAGCCACATACATGAGAAGGTTTGCTTTTGTTGTTGTTTTATGTCCTAGCAACATCTAAGGTCATATCAGGACGGGCATCGACTTGTGACAGTGTGCACTCCTGGCGACTTTACAATACTGCCCCACTGGGAGACCAGGCCACCAGCACCACGACCTGATATCCCACTCAGTCACATTATCCTGATGTTGAGCCAACCAGTCCTTGCCATATTATAATAATGGCTAGGAAGTGACAAGTATCAATGTTTAAGTTATTGGTTTGTCTCGACTGGGTTTAGAACCCATGGTCATGGCAAAACGGGAGATGGGCGTTCAACTCACTTTCATGATATTCAATAAACCCACCAGAGGTGCCTCATGATGTCGCGACTAGCAGCCTTTTAACTTCCCACCATTTTCGCTGTGCTCACTCAACACTGGCAATGCCAGAATAAAAAAGGCTCCAGACCAAATCTACCAACACATTTGCCACTAAGTCCAAAAATTGATTTAGTGACTCTTGCGCAAGCTGGGCTTTCCTAGCTCTCCCATGATAACTTTGACTTTGGAATACGGTTGGTTGCTTGTTGGAGTTTTACGTCCTAGCATCATCTAAGACTAAGGTCATATCAGGATTTGGGATTACAGAATGAAAGTGACTTCCAATGTACTCACTATTTGTGTGAAGTCTTTGACAGTCTTGAAGAGCTTGGTCCCCTCCTCAGCGAAGTACTCAGCCTGTGTGAAGAGGTCCTGCGTCGTTTTCAGGGGGCCCTCCCCCCGGGTGAACAGGTACATTGAAAAGGCCATACTTGACATGTTCTTCGATCTGAAATGAAACAACCCAAGTAAGATGCATTCACACGGTACAGTAACTTTAATTTGGGTGAGTATTGTTTGTCTGTTTGTTGGAATTTTACGTCCTGGTAATATCTAAGGTTATATCAGGACGGATATCGACTTCTGATAGTGAACACTCATGGTGACTTTATAGTGCTGTCTCACTGGGAGACCAGGCCACCAGCACCATGACCTGATATTCCACTCAGTCCCATTATCCTGACACTGAGCAAACCAGTCCTTGCCCTGTCCTATTAATGCCAAGCGCCTGGCTAGGGAGCTACAAGTATCAATTTGATATGTCATCGGTTTCACTTGACGGGGAACCGAACTTCCGATCTCCTGCAAGCGAGGACTGCCCTCTATCGATTCGGCCACTGCGCCCAGCTTAAATTTTAGTTAGCAAACCCAGAGATTGAGGAGCCGTCAAACTACAAAGTAGTCACACTGCACTACTGCCATTAGGAGTAAATATCTGCTACAATACAGAACAAAGTTCTATGTGATGACAGTAGTGTAATGAAGTTTGTAGCTTATTTGGAAATAACTGATGGGTGGCCTGATATGTTTCCGCGACTGAAATCACATGAGAGCTGTTGGAACAGTTGCGTAGAAATAACTGCGTACCGCCGAACAATCTCATTGTCGGGTTCTTCCCATTTCTCAGCTTCCGCGTCGATCTCTGATGTAATCAGCTTCATCTCCAGACCCAACTTGGCGATCTTTGCTTGTTCCTGGTAAGAGGTAGTGGTAAACAGTTAGTAATTCACACATCTAGCTCAGTTAGCCAAGCTTTCAAATTTCACATGAAGTTATGGAAATGTAACACACAAAAAAGCTTGTTTTATTTAACTACGCCTCTAGAGCACATTGATTTTTATCATCGGCTATTGGACGTCAAACATATGGTCATTCTGACATATTTTATTGGAGGAACCTGCTGCTGCCATATCGGCTACTCTTTCCGATTAGCAGAAAGGGTTCTCTTATATGCACTTGACCACAAACAAGACATACCACAGCCTTTGATGAACCAGTTGTGGACCACTGGTTGGAATGGAAAATATCCCAAACTGCAAATGCGTCCACTGAGCAGGATCAATAGGATGACCCACACCTTCACAGGTGGACACACTACTGCCTTAGCTAGCTATGTCCCGCTCCCCCTATGAAAATGCATACACACCTAGCTCAGTTAGCCAAGCTCTCAGATTTCACATCAAGTTATGGAAATGTATATGAGAAGTTTTTTTTACAATTTCTTATTTAATTCTGGTGAAATTAAATTTGTCATTGGAGACGGTTAAGAACCCACCCCCGTCCAACATAGTGCTGAATAAAAAAGACATTTTCATTACTTTTCTTATTGAAATTACATTACTTAAAAAGAAGTGCTAAATTGAAAAAGCAAAGATTCTCTTGCAACCTGTAATTTCTTCAATATTCCTGTTTGTTTGATTCAACATACTAATATATAAATACATATTTAAAGTGTTAATGTTATAATTAAATATCAATTAGCATGACTCACAGAGGTTAGGTTTCCACATGAGAACTTAGCTCCTCTGAATAAATTAAACCAAAGACAAATCTAAAGGAATCAAATGAAAAATAAAATAGGGTATATGGATCAGAGGCAGTAGAATAGTAAATGTATACGGTGGTGACTAAAGTTGTAAGGGTGATTTCATGATATTCAATAAACCCACCACAGGTGCCTCATGATGACGCGACTGGCAGCCATTAACTTCCCACCATTCTCGCTGTGCTCACTCAACACTGGCAAGTCGGATACCATCTACTTCTCAAATGCATTTAAAGGCCGCACTCTCAGTGGCAGAACAAACCAGTTTTGTCTTTGTTTGTTGTTTTATGTCATAGCAATATCTAAGGTCATAGCAGGATGAGTACCGACTTGTGACAGTGGGCATTCACGGTGAATTTATAGTGCTTCCCCACTGGAAGACCAGGCCGCCGGCACCATGACCCAATATCCCAGTCATGTGGGCTTCCTACGGCTTCAATGTCCCAGGGGAGTGCCAACCTTCTGTTCCGCCTCTTTTGATATAATTCAAGTCCTGCCTTTAAATGCAAAATTTCATTAAATTTGTACTTGTTTGGAAAATGAATTCTTTTGATTCATATATATCTTTTGTCGGTGTTGTAGCTATGTGATTTCCACATTCATTCACCAACACAAAGGTGGATTGATACAATCATATTTTCAAAAGATGACTGGAAGCACCCCATTTTGGAACATTACAGATGGGCCCCAAGGAGACTGACAGGGGCTCACTACGGCAAACTGCGGTGGGTTTAGTTCTGAAATCATATAACTGTGAGATATGGAAACTCTGCGTGTGCGGTTCAAAGGTTAACTCAGGGTGGGTTAGAATGTGTGTGGAACGCTGACCAATACAGAGAGAAACAACTGTAGTCTTATAGGGAAAAGAATTTTTTGGGGTGAGAAGTTAATTTTGGTTTTAAAGATAACAGAAATATCTTTAAACAATAGTGATTACAACCAATTATTTTTTGGCCTAAGATAACATGATTTTCGAGGGGCAGGTTGGGGGTGGGCCAAAGACCCTATAATACTAAGACGGCTCACTCCCTATCTCTCCCATGGTAATGTAAATTTCGCAGTGCCACCTTGTGGTGGGTTTGATCAGCCCAGCAGCTGGTTGGTGTTTCACATGTAAAGACACACAATTATATTATACATGAGATAGGTAAGTATGAATACACATCAATATGAAATTGGTATGAACAAATACACATCATCATCATCATCATCGCCATCATCACATCTTTCACATTCATATATACATTTATACGTATAATATAGCAACTGTTTAACCAAGAGAACAGCCAGCGCACCAAGTGGTGGGTTTGATCATTTTGATTACACAGAACAGGCTGAGTGAGCCGTCTTAGTATCATAGGGTCTTTGGGTGGGCACAGTTGTTACCCTCAGTAAAATGCGGGATCAATGTACTGATTGCGTGGAGAAGTGCACGAAGAAAGGAAAAGACAAAAGTGGATATGAACAGGAAATGATCCCCCTGTGCATGATGGGTAAGTTAAAAGTAGGAAGTACGTGACTTTGAGCAGCCAATCAGGGCACATTACCTCGGCACTGAGCTTCACTGGACGCATACTCTTGGCTGTCGTGCCGTGTTTCTATACAGGGGAAAAGAGGGGAAACAAGAGGACAAAGTACGGCATTAAAAAACAAAACAGGACAGAGTCGAGGAGGATCAAAGATCGGAGAGAAAAAGCTCAATGCAATTAACCCATTTTTATTGGAACAAATTTTGTTTTCATGCCAGTAAAAAAAAAAGACTATTCCATTTAAAACAAATTTGATATTTTCATGCCACTAAAAATTAAGTAATATTCCATTTAATCAATATATAAACACCTGCACCAATGGATTATCGGGCAAAGTTGGTTCAAAATAGTTACCTTATCTTAACCTATTCGAAAGCTTTTGTTTTACATTGTACTTTAAAACGGTAGAAAAGTGTGTAAAAAGGCCAGAATACTATTTTTGTGTTTTTCATTAAAATTGTTTGTTATGAAAATAAACAAATTTCATGATAATCCGAAAGAAGACGATTAATTTTTCTTCTGCTATGAATGCACTAGGTGAATATATCTGGACAATATCCCAGCAGTCATTAAATAAAGTGGAATAGCCTGGAGAGTCGGAAAATGGTACTTCAAAGAAGCAGAGGAGGCAGACATGGAACTGCCACCTACTGGAAGGGCAAGTAAAAACCGAAACCACTAGGTGTCACTTCTATACCGACCTTTTCTGCCTCAATAATTAATGTAGGAAAAGGAACAGGGGTTTCATCAGACAGGGAAAGGGAAATCACTTTGAGGTGGTTCTTCATTCGGGAACAAGCCGGATGTGTGTAGTTTATTTTTGTCATTTGTGACGGATTGCGAAGATGACGATTAAACTGCATTTAGAATCAATGTTACGCCTTGAGATCACCTAATATTAAATATCCCAATTGACGTATTCGTATATACCCATACAATTGTACAAATCATATAAACTAAAACAATTATTAATTTCAATATGCTAGTGCTTGCTCTTGGCTTTGTAATATAATGTAGTCTATCTAAAGGAAAGTTTGTTTTATTTAATGACACCTCTAGCGCACATTGATTTTTATCATCGGCTATTGGACGTCAAACATGTGCTAATTCACTCAACGAAACAAACAAGAGACACAGAGCATATTTTATATTTAACCAATATTTAATTAGAAATAAGTCTGTGACTTCAGGGAAGTCGTGCTTTCATGTAACGCTTTTCTCTTAGTCGGCGACAGGGCCTACTCTTAACTAGTACATAACACGTAATCAACAGTGCGGAGATGAACTGAGAACTTATTACTAGTGCAGAGTAACGATAGCTTAAGTTCTAGGTAACGTAGCAGGTAAGTGAGCCGAAGGTTGGCGGCTGTAATGTCGTTTCATGACTTGTGCTTAGACAGGTTAAATGTTATCCAGCGCTCAACCCCAGGGTGGGTGGGTGGGAGAGCAAAGCTACTGGGCTGACGAGCGGGCTGCAATTGACTGCCTCGTATGTCGTGATGACGCCAGAAACTCGGTCACCCGATTGCCTCGTTGAGTAAATTACCCATGTTAGCCTCGCCAACATAACCAATGAAATGTATTTAATTTTCAAATCCCATTTTCGCAATCTGCCTACTTTATTTATCTGTTCGTTCTTATTAAGAATGGGAATGTATTTATTTGGTGTTTTTGTTTCCGCTGGTTCTACACTGAAAAGCACAAGATACATTTAAACCGAACAATAGTATATCAAACAGTCCTAACACATACAATAAACACTGGAAAGGGAAACTTCTGCACACAAATGTGTCCAACACACTCCATAATATCCACATACAGTTCACCAGACCCTTCAAACCAAAAAATAACAAACTATACTAGTTCACATATATTGCTTCAGCATAACATACAAATAAAAACAAAGAATAAGTTTTGTTAAATGAAAGAAAGGGAAAAGGAAATAATTATAAAATCTCTTAGAGATTAACATTTTAATGTCCATACTAAAAATAAAGAATCTGTTTTGTTAAATGAAAGAAATAACTATAAAATCTCTTAGAAATTAACATTTTAATGTCCATACTAAAAATAAAGAATCTGTTTTGTTAAATGAAAGAAAGGGAAAAGAAATAACTATAAAATCTCTTAGAGATTAACATTTTAATTTCCATACTAACAAAATTAAAAGGCCTAAGGCCTATTGTGTATGATTTAACTTCCCTGTGGGGCTATGTCAAAGGTCCAAGATCTAGATGAAGTTAGTGGTTTCCAGTTGCTTATGAATCACGTTATTATGAGCTTTTACACTAGTTTCGTCAATCCAGAGGAGGCCGCTTTAACCCTTCTTCCAAATGTTGCCAATGGAAACAACACTCTCTAGTCTGTCTTCACTTACACGGTATGAATAGAGTTAAGGACAAGCCATGCGTTACACTCACACAGAGTAGGAAATGTATATAACATTGGTAGAGAGATACCGACAAAGACTACAATGTTAATATTAATTATGTTACGTACAATAGTGCATTGTTTGATACAGGAATCGCGCAGTCACTTATTTACTCGGTTTCCATGGTAACATTCAAAGTGTTGCGCAGGATCTTGGGATATTCAAGAGCATGACCAAACCAGACAAAACAATGATAAGGTATTACTTCTCTCTTTTGTAGAAATATTTCATATAAAATATTCCAAGTTTTATACTAATATTTCTACAATTTATACACTTAAAAAACCCAACCTCAATAAGAAATATAATCAATTATGACACACCCTAGCAATTAGCCATATAACTAATGTTCAAACGAATAATATTTTCATGCTTACTTATTTTTGTTTGGAAAGGTAGCTAGCTATATGTATAGTATAAGTGTCAATTAATTTGGGATATCAAGTAGTTTTGATAGATCTCTTATTCTTAATCAATTAGAAACTAAGGAGTTAATTTTTCAAATCGCAAATTGCAAATTTATGAACGGTTCAGCTTTTTTGAAGCAACGTTGGCAAAATATTATCTCACACGAAAGACACCCCCCCCCCCCCTTTTATATAATTAACTAAGAAAACTAATCCCATCATCAGATCGACCCAGAAGTTGGGAGATCTGCGGTACCTGTACAATACATTTGTGATTTCCTTCTGACGTCATTTACAAACCTCAATTTGAAATAGGGGGAATTGAACTTGATTACACAACTGGACCCCAACGTCGGCATAAAAAAGAACACTCATGGAATTGGGGCTATGTGTTTAGGGAGAAAACCCCATAAACATATCGTTCTTAAACAACTGACTGCCCTTTTATGCTAATCATTTGATGTGTTTCCTGGTAGGGAGGGAGAGGGAGAAGGGAGAGGGAAGGGGGAGAGAGAGGAGAGGGGCGGGGATGGGAGAGTGAGGAGCGGGGGAGGGAGGGATAGAGGAGAGGAGAGAGGGGGGAAGGGAGAGAGAGGGGGGGGGAAGAGGGAGACGGGAAGGAGGGGAGAGGGGGCAGAGGAGGAGAGGAGGGAGAAGGGGTGGGGAGGGAGGAGAGGGGGCGGTGTGGGAGAGTGAGGACGGGGGGAGGGGAGGATAGAGGAGAGGGAGAGAGGGGGGGAAGAGGGAGACGGGAAAGGAGGGAGAAGGGAGAGGGGGGGGGAGAGAAGCGGAGGGGCGGGGATGGGAGAGTGAGGAGCGGGGGAGGGGAGGGATAGAGGAGAGTGGGGAGTGAGAGAGGGGGGAAGGGAGAGAGAGGGGGGGGGAAGGGGGGGGGGAGGGAGAGGGGGGGAGAGAGGAGAGGAGGGAGAAGGGGGGGGGAGAGAGAGGAGAGGGGGCGGGGATGGGAGAGTGAGGAGCGGGGGAGAGGAGGGGAGTGAGAGAGGGGGGGGGGGAAGGGAGGAGGAGAGGAGGGCAGAGGGAGACGGGAAGGAGGGAGAGGAGGAGAGGGGAAGGAGAGGAAGGGAGATGGGGGGGGGGGAAGGGATGGGAAGAGAGGGGTGGGATCGAAACTGCAGATTGGGGTCAAACAACACCTGCTCGCGTAAAAAGAAATACCCATACAAACACGGGTTGTTCAATCTGGATGAGTACAGCAGTATCTTGCACTCACCCCCCCCCCCCCCCCTCACCACCCCGCCAACAAAAAAACAAACAATTCACACACAAAAAACACCTCGACTCATCAACAGTACAAGATACCGGCGAAAATAAAAAATAAGTAATCTGAATAACACATAAAATACCAGTGAGAAAAGCCTATTTCGTTTTCGATGTAAGTTTAGCCCCGATCAAAAAACAAACACAAAATTAAAAAAATTATTTTTAAAATCTTAGTGCAATTGAAACAAGCGACGGAGACGCGACCCGTGTGCGCCGTGAGTCGGACGGACTGGTCCGGTGTGCGCTGTGTCAGATGAAGTTGGGACAACATTCACTCCGGCGAGCGCCGAGGACAACAGTAGTCATGTTGTATGTGGGAAAATAACAGCGTTCGTTGTCAAACCCCGCCCCCCCCCCCCACACACACACACACACACACACAAACACACCACACTGCGCCTACTCAAACAGATGCGGACGGGTCTTGGTCTGATCCAAATAAATGCACAACTTCCCGTTAATTTCTCCCTTTCTTCTTCTTTTTTGTTCTTTCTTTTTTTAAATCGCCATTACCACCGGTTTTCCTGTCAGCTTCAAATCAACAAGGCTTCTCAATGTCGATTTACAAATTGTTCCTCTTTCAATTTTGTTTGTTTGGTAATTCATTTAAAGGTGCATAGTCCGACGGCTTTAGAATTTGTGCCATGCCCCCCACCCCACCCCCCGATAACTATATCAGGTTGACCATTATAACTTACGCCAGAGAGTGTGTATATAAACAGATGAGAGGGACAACTCCCGCGAAAATCGGTAACATAGGCTACAGTGGCGTTCCTGGCGGTTAGTGATATAGTGATTTGTAGACAGGAAGTGTGAACACTTATTTGTCTCTCATTAGTGTTGAACAAGCTTTGAGTTTGCCGGTATGCGCAGTGCAAAACATTTGTTTTTATTCAAAATTAATAGAAATACAGAAGCCTAACCTTATCAATTTAATATAATCCTTTTGGTAAACATGTTTTCTATATGTGTTCCAAGCGGTTTGTTTCTATGTGGTGTAGTTTTAGAGATATTTAACGTTTTCTGTATGAAGATTGCTCACCGCCATTGACAATGCCTTGAGTTTGCCGTACGTGTAGTGCAAAACGTGTATTTTATTCAAAATTAATAGAAATACAGAACCCTAGCCATGTAAATTTAATATAGTCTCATTGTTAAATATGTTTTCTATATGTGTTCCAAACAGTTTGTTTCTATGTTGTGTAGTTTTAGAGATATTTAACGTTTTCTGTATGAAGATTGCTCACCGCCATTGACAATGCCTTGAGTTTGCCGTACGTGTAGTGCAAAACGTGTATTTTATTCAAAATTAATAGAAATACAGAACCCTAGCCATGTAAATTTAATATAGTCTCATTGTTAAATATGTTTTCTATATGTGTTCCAAACAGTTTGTTTCTATGTAGTGTAGTTTTAGAGATATTTCACTTTTTCTGTACGAAGATTGCTCAAGGCCATTGACAATGCCTTGAGCTTGACAGCTGTGTCATATACTGTTCAACAACCACCACTTGGAGCGCCACAGTCGGCAGCTGTTACACGGTCTAGTATGGGAGTTGTCCCTCTCATCTGTTTATATACACGCTCTCTGCTTACGCTTCATCAGTCTGGGATAACTTTGATGACAAATGGTTAACTTTAGAGCAATCTGAACTGAAAGTATCTAGAATAATTTCGGCAAGCACACCAAAACTCCTATAGTTGTAACCCTGATTTTCATCTCGGGATGGTCACATGATGGGTTGACCTAGTAATGTAGGTAGACTGGTCTCCTGACTTAGCTACTGGGAATGAGGGCAAGACTAATGAGGTCACGTGATTGCCCTAATTTGTTAGTGGGGTCCCTGCTTAATGGATTTCTCAAAGTACAGTAAAACCTCTCTAAATTGACCGATCATGGGACCGACTTTAAATGATCTACTTAGGGAGGTGGCCGGTTTAGGGAGTTTTTTTAAATTGTTACACTGTTATTGTATGGGCGATCGTTTGGGACCCAAATAAAGCGATCGATATAGGGGAATAGTCGATCTGTGAAAGTGGTCGGATAGAGAGGTTTTACTGCAGTTGTCAAAAGGAATGGTATCATAAACTCATTGATTATTAATTATATGTTGCCCCCAATCATTAATTAATGCACCAGTATCTAAGTTTGGAGAAACGAGATCAAATGTAGGTTTGTGGTTTAGTTTTGAAAAAAAAGCTTCATCAGACCATGCAAGTTTTAAATAGTAAAATCCGTATCCTGTGCTTGGATTCTACTAACCACATTACAGTAAGCTTCATGAAGCCGAAGCGGGGTAGTTAGTGGGTGCGCATGATTCAGTCAGGACCAGTGTAGATTTGAGGTATGGCCAAGTCAAATCGAAACCACAGGAACAAACTAGTTGGTTGATTGTTGGAGTTTTACGTCCTGGCAACATCTAAGGTCATATCAGGAAGGAACAAACTAGTAGCAGCGTCCATGTGGAAATACTTTTTTTCTTTTTTTTTTTTGCATTTATGGAAGTAAAAAAAACCTTCAAAAGCGAACAAATGTATTCCCTGAATGACTGAATAAATAACCTTTAAAATGTTATAATTTGCATTATTCTAATTAAGCACGCGCTATATGTATTTGACAGCGGCGTTTATAAAAGCGAATAATTATTTAGGAAATGGAATGTGCGAGCTTATATGAATTAACTTCAATGGCATTGATAGCAGTGAAATAAGAAATAATGGTGCTATTTAATCCTAATAAATCGCAGAGCTTCAGGAAGTGTATGCAATTACCGTATTACTTTAATTAAACTAACTAAATTAAATATAAACAATTACTAAACTTTCAAAATTATTCAAATGAAGGAAAGTCTTTCGAAAATGCATAAAATAATAGAAGCAGAAGATTTCAGTGTGCAAGGAGCAAGGCAAATATAGTTGACGGCCACGATGAGATTTGAGACCATTCAGATAGGGAAATTGAAGATAACTGTAATCAACCACCAAACCTGAGATTCATAAAAATCATCGGGATAGAAAATCTGACTTCGCGTTCTTGGGAAGAAACCCTATAACAAAGTGCAGATGATTGACAGGTCTTAATCAATCAGGTCAAATCAGTAGGTCAGTAACCAATTAGGGGTCATCAATGACTTGGTATTTAGGAAGGAGGTAATTAAATCAGGTCATACATAATTTAACTACTTAGTTATTAATTCACAATACTTTTTTAAGACAATGACATTTGTTTTTAATGGTAATGCAAGTTATGGACAAAACTTAAATGGCTGAAAGACTTGAACTTAGAGGAATTGTTGAATATATATAAATAAAAGAAATGATTAGTATGGGATTAGTATAAAGTACGATGCTCCTTGATAGAGCTTCAACTTTTGTTTTAGTTGACAACTTTTTTGGTGTTTTTGTAAAATTCATCTGAATAAGATTTTGTTAGCAATGAGGCTCTGATCTGTTGGTTTTAGGGGCAAGTAGTTAAATATAACTTATATTCAAAACGGTTTCAAGGAAGCAGCTTAATGATTCAGATTTGAGTGATGCAAAAATCTATAAATATAAGGAAAACTATGGTTCAGGAAGCAAAGAAGCAAAAAGAAAAACATGGTGATTTCACATAATTATTACTGGGAAATTTGTAAGGAAAAAAACGCAAAGATCCGAATGACTGTTTAATATCTAAGAAAAATATCATTTTAGGTAAAAATATCAAACTGAAAAAAAGGAAAGAATAAAATTATATAAATTATCCAATATGTGTCATGTATACAACTTTACAATTGCATCTTTAATGTGAGACTAGTGTCAACATTAAAATAAGACTTACTTTTTAAAGATGATCAAACTTATGCATTCATTTCATATCAATTGTACTTAAATATTCTCTCATTATAATACTTAACGTGGGGTCTTCACGACCTTAAATAACAGTTTTCTGGCAGATTATATTCATTTGGGCGGGCAGTACTAGTAGTGGGTGATCGGGGTGTAGCATCCATATTTAGTTTCGCTTAACTTCACATTAACTTTGAATGTAACTAGAACAGAAAGATTGATTTTATATTGATGTTTGTTGCCGAATCAAAACCGTTATAAATACCTGCATTAAATTTGAAACCAAACTATTATAGGGTTAAATAATGCAATTAATTGAAAAATAATAATATATCTATATATATGTTTAAAAGGGATTTTCAAACATTTAGTTTAATTAATTAAATGGCATACATCGCAATGGTAGTAAACTAAGGAGTAGAGATTTCCTCAGCTTAAGAATGGTCTCCTCTTTGCACAGGAGGTTGAAGGTGCTATTCAGCGATTGGAATAAGCAAATTTTAACTTTAGTTTTGTTAACATGAGTTTTCTTCCCCAAAGAACAATGGATCATGAGTAGAGGGATGTTTTATTTTGGTTACTACTAAGGTAGATTTTGATTAGCTTATGTAATAAATAAACTGATGTTATTTAATTAGAGAGCATTCGGCTTATTTAACTCCAGTGTCGCAACTGACTGCGGTAAAAGGTGATGATAGTTGGATTATGCATAAAGAATTCACTAAAGGATAACACATCATCACAGCGCAGACAACTCCTGCATGGATAAATTGCTGATAAGACTAGACTGGGGTTCGAACATAGGTCTCTACAATTGCAGCAGGAGCACCTTAACCGCTAATCCACATTGCAAACTCTCTTACTACTAGCTTCTTCACACACACACAGCTGAGAATGTATGACTTACGATGGAGATTGGGTCATATCAGGACGGGTACCGACTTGTGACAGTGTGCACTCATGGTGACTTTATAGTGCTGCCCCACTGGTAAATCAGGCCAGCGGCATCATGACTTAATATCCCACTCAGTCACATTATCCTGACACTGAGCTAACCATTCCTTGCCCTGTCCTATTAATGCTGAGCGCCAGGCTAGGAAGCGACAAGTATCAATTTTATAAGTCATTGGTTTGACTCGACCGGGAATCGAACTCCCGATCCCCCACAGGGGAGGCCCGAGCTCTACTGATAACGGTCACCGCTCCCAGTTACTATGGAGAAGACATTATATATACATACACACACACCGACTTGGTTAAATTAATTAATGTGTGTATTTGTGTAAATATATATTGGACGAATCAGCGAGCCGAGTACATTCACTGCCGAACGGCGATTGTGGCGCCACCAACGGGTCTTCGTGATACTATCCGGCCTTGTCTGCCCTTCACTTCGACAACATTTTGCTTAGTCCAACTGGTTTGTATAAGTTGTTTATTCATAGCAAATATATATTTATATCAGAGTTCAGGCGCAAAATCCTGTAAACACCAATCCAAAAATTAAGATAAACATTGGAGTCAAACCGTTCATTATTTGCATTCATTCATTGTTTATTGCTCCATAACCATTTCATCACAAGAAAAGTGGAATTAGTGAGAATTAAAATTACCTTCATGTAAAAATCTTTTATTTTAATTCTATTTTTGGATTGGCGCTTACGGGGTTTTGCAACTGAACTCTTCATATATATATATATATATATATGCTAAACATTAAAACCTTTGGTATGTATTAGTAAAAAGGCAACTGCAAATTTAAACCAAGAGATGGCACATTAGTGCCGACCTCTTCTGACGGAGGCCATGAGTTGTCTGCTTAGCAGTAGAACTCCTTAATGGAGACGGCAGGCTGGCCCAGTTTTAACTAATGGTCACATTGACAATGTGTTGATCATGTAGCGGTGGGGCAAAGTTTTATGCCTTAAAATTCCAGCGAATGTTAAAGTTGCATAGTCCGATGAAAACATCAAATTTTCAAAACCAAAACAATTGTCTGACTTTGATTCTACATATCTGATTTAGACACAGGTGCACATAGAAGAGTCTACTGAGGCAATTTAATAGAACCTGTCACTGCAGAAGCCTATGGTGTCGAGTTTTGGCACGCTTGCCAAAATTAAGTTTGCATGTTTGCACTTGAAATATCTTAAAAGTTAGCCATTTAAAACAAAAGTTACTTCAAACTAAAGCAAGGTAGATTATAGCGAGCAACCTAATATACACAACTTATCTCAGATAGAATCACACAAACCATCGGACTATGCAACATTTAATCAAAGAATCTTCAGATAAACGCTGGAGGAAATCACAAGCCGCTTTGATTTTTGCTCGGTAGATTATTTGTTTAAAAGACCCCCCCCCCCCCAGCACAAAAGGTAAACATCGGCTATTGATGGTTGTTTGGTGGAAAGCATCAGGTAAAACTAGACTTCGCCTGGAGTCAACTTTAAGGGTGGGGCGGGGGCGGGGGCGATGGGCAGGGGGGGCACTCCATCCACTATGTGTACATACTTACTGCCCGCTATACCTGAAAGTCCGCTGTGGGTGGGGGGTTACTCTACAAGACAACATACACAACGCTATACTACAGGTCACCATAGCAACCAACACTGCTACCACTACACCTAGAATGGGTTATTTTTGTCTGATCTATTCAGCGGAAAATTAGCAAAAAAAATATTCAATAAATTGTTATGATGTATTAATTTTTTTTAAAGTGGTCGTTATATCAAGTTTTAAAAAAAAGTTTAGTTTCTTGGAAGATTGTCATATGAATATACTGCACGAATATGCCCAAATTTAATGGCGATTTTATTCATGGGCACTTAAAACAAATGTCAACATAAAGTAATGACAATAAATTCATTATGAAGATAAATGAAATAAAAACTAAAACAAGGAAACTAAACATGATTATGTAATTCGAATGCTTGAATAAATCTTTTGAAGATGGAGATAGGAAAAGTGATTAAAAGCATTATTTTGAAAATCAGACAAATTGCACAAATGTACAGAGAGGGAGATAACTACGCAAGCATATATTGAGGAACAAACATATTTGATGCATCATCTATTTACAAGTCATCGCTATTGCAAAATCAACTGTGTCAACACACTGACACAGATACCAAAAATACACGCAGTCATATTAAACACTTATTGCTGGATATGGAGTTTGAGGTCCTCGCATTCATAAAAAGACAACCATTGAGTCCAAACTGACCTGACTGCAGGTCAAAGACTCCTGAGGGCCCCAC
Source organism: Branchipolynoe longqiensis (assembly GCA_030323885.1). Lineage (NCBI taxonomy): Eukaryota > Metazoa > Annelida > Polychaeta > Phyllodocida > Polynoidae > Branchipolynoe > Branchipolynoe longqiensis. Next base: position 17,307,886 of record CM059203.1, read on the forward strand.
ACACCATATTTTGAGAAATTACTATTTATTATTTTCCTGAAACTTTCAAATCTAAGCCATTTTGGCTCCAACAGAACCTGAAAATCGCAGATGTTTTCACTGGTCATATCATTATCAGCATGCACCTTCATCGACCTAGGTCGGCCCTCAATGTGAGAGGTCTGCCCTCGATGTGGGAGGGATGCCCTCGCTGTGAGAGGGTTACCCTCGATGGGTGAGGACACTTTACCTAAGCTATATCCAGATAGGTCTGTTATCCTCTTGGTTAGGTCACAAATAGTGTTGTTCTGTATTGAAAACTTGGAATCATATAAATAGGATAATCACGAAATAAATAACTTCAGTATTATTATTAAGCATATAGCTTTGGATTTAAAAAATGTCAATTTGTTTCTTTCTGATTTTTACTTCTGCGTACAACTGAAAATCCACCCACCTTTCAGTATTGTAAAGCAGACTATTAAGATTAATTAATTCTTAAGTTTAATATGATATATAAAAGCATTTATTTAAATATTATAAAAATGGAACGGCTTTGATATGGTTGTATGGGTTTGGTTGCTTGAGCAGCTTGGGGAACGGTTGTCCCTATGGTCAGGTAAGCCTAGTAGGGGTGCTGTGGGGATTTATAAGCAGGCACCCACAGCACTGGGCATTCTCGATGTCGGACATCCAGGCACTTTTCGGGTTCACGGCGCGCGAAGGGTAAAACAAATGCTACTCTCATAGAAACAACATTAGAACTACCCTATCTATCACAGTGATTTGTGCTTTTTGGTGCTTTGAAAGCAAATTTCTCTTGGTTTCTATTAAATAGTTCAGATCTTTCTCTATAATTTCACATTCAGCTTTTTTTTTATCAACCAATTGGAAGTTCTTGAATTTATTTGGCGAAAATAGTTTTTGAGCCCATGATCTGGTAAGGCTAACACTGGTACTGACACTCAGAATATCCCAACTTTCACTATTATCTCTGTTTTTAATACTTTCAGAGAAAATTGCTCTTAGGTTAAATTAAATACCCCAGATCTTCCTCTTCAATCGTGCATTAAGATATTTTTAATCGATCCGATGAAAGTTCCAAAATTTATTTGGCAAAAATAAATGCTCCGCATAGACATAGCATTGCTGCGCACAGATCGCTGCGATGTTTTACCCTTCGCGGGCGAGTTTCCGGGGTTGTGACGTCATGCCGACATCGAGAATAATTGCTCTGCTAAAATCGGACCGGTCGAGACCCGATACCGCTTCAACGATTTGTTGTTATCGTAGTCAAGTACTGCCTACTTGTACAACCCCCCACCCCCAAGAACTCGACACTTCAGCCAAAACCGGACCGATTTATCGGTGCCGTTTACCGACAAATTATCCCCCATCAAGCGAGCAAGCACAGAAGTCACTTGCCAAGTTGTTACCTCAGATTTCTGCCAACATCCAAAATTAGGACATGAGTGAAAGGTTGACCCCCACTAGTCCAAAATCGCCGCTAGGTAACCATGACAACGGCTCAGCCACTTCATCTGGAGGAGACCGACATAAAAGAAAAACTCTCCTGACCAAAAAGAAATCAAACTTATTTCAGCAGAAGTAATTTTGCGCAATAATCCTGAGCATACTACTAAGCAAATTCAGCAATGAAATAATTGATTTGGAGTTTTACATCCTCGCAACATTTGAGGTCTCATCATGAAGTTTAATTAAATAATCAACGTCTTGATTTATTAGGTAGGCTGATTAATTAATTAATCAATAGGGGGATTGACGTCCTAGCAACATCTGAGTTCCCATCAGCAAGGCTGATTAATTAAATTGGGGTTTGACTTCCTAACAAACATAGGTCCTATGAGGACAGTGTGGAAGTCCAGACTATCTCTCAAAGAAGAGAGCTTCACTCAGTGAAGAGAGACACGCTATCCAGTAGGAGATGTGCTATCCAGGTCGAGGCGCGCGCCTGCTGGGTGCGATGACGTCACTTCCGGTGCATCTACTTACCCCGGGTCTGGGCAGCGACATGTAGACCTGACGCTCGGTCTTGCCTGCGCACATGTCGTTGATGTCCTTGACGAGGACACTCAGGTCGTTGATCTGGGCGGCCCAGGCGTCCGCGAACACGTCCAGGTTCTCACGCGCGATCTTGCTCGTCGGGTGCTGCGACAGCGTCTGGGCCGCTGAGATGGCCTGTCGGGACAGATCAGGGTTAGTGCATGCATTGTTTTCACCAAGTCGACTCTGAGGCGTACGCGGGTTCAGGGTAGGCCTCAGAGTCGACTCCACAATGGCTCTGCAACTTTTTTTTGACCAATTTGCGTTTAGGGTGCGCCTCGGAGTCGACTCCAAGACGTCACGTTTTTCAGGTAGGAAGCAAAAAGCGCCCCCAGAATCGCCATGCATTTCAGTGGTTTCAGCCAATCAGAGCTGTTATTTCAATTGCAAATGGCTGCACCCTATGGAGGCCGCCATTTGTGAGGCAACCAACAGCTATATACCGTTCAGACTAGCGTGACATCCGGGATTTCTCTGAGGCGCAGTCTCACCCTGAACACAGCCCAGGTCATAACCAGGCAAGAGCGGCATGCAACAAGCACGCACAGGCACACACAGTAGCGTCAGTCGCAAAATACCACTAAATCATTTGGATTTGTTGTTGGAAGCATCGAAATATCGCCAGATTTAAAATAAATACATAATATACAGTAGTGGAGCGAAATCCTGCCAGATTTTAAGAGGAAAAAAAAGGAGAAAAAGTAGCATTACAAAATACCCCAAAATAATATTTGTTTTAATCAAACGGCCTTGAAGTGGGTGCTCTAAACAATTGGCCACCCTGTCAATTCCAATCCATTATTTAAGTGGTTATTGGTTAAGTAGTTAATCAACTGGTTCACATTCTAGGTATTCCAGCTCAAAGACCACATCGCCACCCGAAAGAAGTGTTTTTGACAGGGGGTAAAATTATGTACCCTTAAGTTTTCTGATGGTACGACTACCTTCAAATTGTTGGGATGATTTTTTTAAAGGTTCTTCAATGAGCCAGAGGCAACAAAGCCTCCAGACCCACCCCCACCCCACTCCCCCATTCTGTGTACCCTCAAATTATTTTCTGGCGGAAAACCCTGAAAAGGGGCAATCAGATTGCGGACTCTACTTGGTGTAAAGGTAATCAACCAATCAAATTGCTTGTAACAAATGCCTATAAATAGATGTACCTGCGGACCGTAACACCTGAGTGAGGCCTCGGCGTGTTCTGTCCACACCACCAGGGGCTCGGTCGTACAGATATGTCGCAGCAGCTTACACACCTACAAACAAAAAAACAACGTAAAGCTTGTTTTAGTTAACAAAGCTTCTAGAGCACATCGATTTTTCGCATTGTTGGCTATTGGACGTCAAACATATGGTCATTCTGACATATTTCTTTGGAGGAAACCTGCTGCCGCCACATAGGCCACTCTTTCCGATAAGCAGCAAGGGGTCTTTTTGATAAAAAAAGAAGTTTGTTTGATCTAACTACGACTCTAGAGCACATTGATTCTTTTATTGTATCATCGGCTAATGGGTGTCAAAGATATGGTCATTCTGACATTTTTTGTTTTAGGAAACCCGCTGTCACCATATAGGCTACTCCTTCCGATACGCAGCAAGGGGTCTTTTATATGCACTTTCCCACAGACACGACAGCACATACAACGGCCTTTGATGAACCAGTTGTGGACACACCTACAAACATGCACCAAGTCTAACAGACATGTCCATCATCTCAAGGGCTACAAATGCTTTCGGCAATTATTTCAGTATACAAATTAAATGAGTAGAAGATTACGTGAGGTATAAACTACTTATGCAGATATTATTCCTGAATGTAATTCTCCTGCCGTGTTATTATTACAGTAAAACCTCTTTAAATCAACCGACCATGGGACCGACTTTAAATGGTCCATTTAGGGAGGTGGTCGGTTTAGGGAGTTTTTCACTTCATTACAATGGTATTGTATGGGCGATCACTTGAAACCCAAATAAAGCGATCGATATAGGGGAGTGGTCGATCTGTGGAGGTGGTAGGTTAGAGAGGTTTTACTGAAACGATCAAACTAATATACTTATCTCATGAAATGACAGAAACTCAAAGCCATCAGGCTACGCGGCTTTAATCCGCCTGCCTGCCTGCCCTACCTCCTGCAGCTGGTCCGAGTGCTCCTGGAACTTGACGGAAGTCTCTGCGACCCGGCTGCTCTGCCCGTTCGCACCGCTCGTCTTGAGCGCTGTCAGCAGCTCGTGGTCCTCGTTCGACTTGAACAGGTCCGAGGCGTGGTCCATCGCAGTGCTTTGTAGCTGCAGGAACGCGCAAAAACACTCATCAAAGTCACCCCACAGTTTCTTTGTTGGGGTTTTAGATCCTGGCAATGTCTAAGGTCATATCAGATTTGTGAAAGTGCAAACTCATGGTGACTTAACAGTGCTGCCCCACTGGGATACCTGGCCACTGGCACCATGACCAGATATTCCACTCAGTCACATTATCCTGATACTGAACTAACCAGTCCTTACGCTATCCTATTAATGCTAAGTGCCAGGCTAGGTAGCAATAAATATAAATTTTGTAAGTCTGAATTCTTACATTCCTTAGGACAGTTCTCTGCTGACAAAACTTACTATAGAAACTGCACTGATATCCTGAAGTTCATTTTGTCATGTACGTATGATTTCAGATTTTAAATTCAGACAATGTGCGCAAGTCCACGAGCCACAAGAAAAGGTGTCAACTTCCAAGCAAAATGTTGATGGCAAAGGCGATTTTTCTTCAAAGATTGATAAAAACTACTTTTATCTTTTTCCTATTTTAATGAAATATCTAAAAATATGACAATAAGAAAACATCCAAGTTTTGTTTGTTTGTTTGTTTGTGTGGGTTAACCTCATCTCACTTCATTCAGAAAGAAATCGAATCTTTTCTTTGTTTGTCGGGGGTTAACAACCTAGCAACGTGTAAGGCCATATCAGGACGTGGGGGAAAGAAATCAGAACTCAGGTAAAAATCTAAAATCTCTCCGTTGTGAATTAGTGTTAATAACTCATCCTTATAGGCGTAAAATCGAAGATAGCTTAGTATATTTAAAAAGAAATTATATTAAAAGGCCAGCGTACCTGTTTGCGCAATTTTTTCGAAGCCTCCTTCGTTTTGATGATGGCGGTCTCCAGTTCCTGGTTGGGAGAGTTGTTGTCTTTCTGGTCCTAAATGCAATTACACTTTTTTTCATTATACAAAATTTAAAAAAACCTACAATACATGAAAAGTCACTTCCGCTGGAAATGCGACTTCCGTTTAATTTTAGTGATAAGCACATGAGGAGAAATGACCCATATAACCAGAATTTGTAATCGCCGAAAATGTGAAATTTCTCATACCAGATATGCATAAATGAGAATAGCCTGACAAGAAAAATCAGGAATATATTAATGAATTTTTGGGACTTCTAACGTAACAGAAGCCAGTCACATAACGGCGCGGCCGTCGGGAGTAGGGGGGTGCACGAGGGAGACACTGACATTTTGTTACAAAACCGGAATGGTCACAAATTTTGACCATATCCGGAAAAAAATCGGGCAGATAAAAATATCCAGAATTGAAGTGAAGAACAACCCATTAGAAAAAGTGGCGAAAGGCTGGGTAAATGAAATGAGCTCATAAGAAAAGAAAAATTCTTAATGTATGAAGTAAAATATTTTCTTCACAGATATGTTAATATCTACCCGCTACTTTTGATTTGAAAAATACAATAAAACATGTAGTTTAATAGACTATAAAAGTAAAATTGACCGCATTCTATGGTCGCCATCTTGTCTTTGCATTCTCTCCTATTTCACCAACTTTGTGCCGATATAAGTAGCCATTAGATACTGGAACCAGGAATTCCACTTCCTGTTCCATACTAAAGCAGCTTTCGCTGGTATTTAAACTTGAGTCTTTTATCTACGCACTTACCAGACTGATGCCGATCCGCAGCAGAATGGCCAGCTCCTGGCGGACACGCTCACACAGGCGCAGGATGCGCTCGCGGTTGTCGTGCGACGTGTAGGCCGAGTCCGTGAAGTCCTGGGTCGTCTCGATCAGCGTCTCTAAGGCGCTCTGCAGTTTGCCCTCCGTGTTAGGGCCCACCAAGGTCATCCGGGTCATCTCCACCAGGTCCTGCACAGGGATGGAGGATGGATGTTGGAGTTTTACATCCTGCCAACATCTAAGGTCATATTAGGACGGGTACCGACTTGTGACAGTGTGCACTCATGGTGACTTTATAGTGCTGCCCCACTGGGAGACCAGGCCACTGGTACCATGATCGAATATACCACTCAGTCACATTATCCTGACACTGAGCTAACCAGTCTTGGCCCTATCCTAGTAATGCCAAACACCAGGCTAGGTAGTGAAAAGTATAAATTTTATAGGTCATTGGTTTAACTCGGCCAGGATTCAAACTCCCAACCTTACACATGGGAAGCCTGCGCTCTACCGATCCGGTATCCTTAGTCCAGAAAAATACTACTCTTCGTATGACGGTAAAAATTTTGAAAACTTTGGATGACCCCTCAAATTAATATTAATATATATTCAACTAGACGGAAGAATAAACTGGCTGAGATGAATACTGACTAGTGACATCTATCAGCAGAATCTGGAACCACTCTATTCGGGTACATTTCCCGAGTGCCTATGATTTCACATGCTATATCTATGTAAAGAATGCCTGGAAAAATAATAAAATGCCTGATTATATTCAGATATTCATATCGCAACAGGATTGAAGCTCTTATCCTTGTAATATACATAAAAAAGACAACTATATTGTATTTTTCTTCTGGAATTTCACCGCCACTCTCTTCACATATTACACCATCCCAGTTAAGCTAGTGACATCTATCGGCAGAATCTGGAAGCACTCTACTCGGGTACTTTCCAGCTTAACAAACAGAGAAGGTACTTGGCCATACGTCAAACTCCTTGAGTGCCTTGCTGGCCGTGGCCTGGTGCTGCGCTAGGCTGATGCCTGAGTCGCCATTGGCGGGCGGCGTCGGGCTCTTGTCGCCATCTAGCGGGACGCCGTCGGTGACCACGTGGTGGATGATGTCGAGCGCCCGCCTCATCTGCGTGAAGACGCCGTCACGGTTTGTGCGCGCTGACGAGCACTCGGGGTGGCGTAGATATGCCTGCAAGGCAACCAAGTAGCCGGGGTTCACTGGGGTTTCACGTCCTAGTAACACCTGCCTTCCGTACACACATGTGAAGATATAGAATTCAAGACAATTTAGAAAAAAAACTTGTTTTATTTAACAACGCCTCTAGAGCACATTGATTTTTATCATTGGCTATTGGACGTCAAACATATGGTCATTCTGTCATATTTCTATGGAGGAAACCTGCTGCCTCCACATAGGCTACTCTTTCCTTTGTACCGACTTGTGACAGTGCACACTCATGGTGAATTTATAGTGCTGCCCCACTGGGAGACCAGGCCACTAGCACCATGACCTGATATCCCACTCAGTCACATTATCCTGACAGTGAGCCAACCAGTCCCTTCCTTATCCTAATAATGCCGAGTGCCTGGCTAGGAAGCAAAAAGTATAAATTTGTACGTCATTGGTTTGACACGACTCATGCATTTGAATCCTACGATCTACCAAAACGAGAGACTGACGCTCAACTCATTTAACCATCCCGTCTGGTCGGGTTTCACCTCAGATCAATACTAAACAATACCCTGCACACATACACGGCCCATTGTTACCGTCCTTTAAGCAGATGCCACGACTCAAGATGGCACTCTCTGTGGGTATTGATTGGAACCAGACGAAGTGCTGACAGTGAATTCTGACAGCCAGCCTCTCAGTGTATTTATTTCACTACTACTCAGTCCCATAAAAACACCGATCATTGAGCGCGCTTTGCAATTTTTCATTTGTTTGTTGGAGTTTTACATCCTGGCAACATCTAAGGTCATATCAGGACGGGTACAGACCTGTGACAGTGCACACTCTTGGTGACTGCTCCACTGGGAAATCAGGGCACCGGCACCATGACCTGATATCCCACTCAATCACATTATCCTGACACTGAGCCAACCAGTCCTTGCCATATCCTAATATTGCCGAGCACCTGGCTAGGAAGCGACAAGTATCAATTTTTAAGTCACTGGTTTGACTCGACCAGGGTTGGAACCCATGAACCCATCGGTTCGGATCCCGCAACCTCCCAAAACAGAAGACAGACGCTCAACTCATTCGGCCATAATCCCATGTGGTAATTAGCATCACATGACCTCGCCACGCCGCGCCCGCCACCAGGGGCGCCACTTCCTTTGTGGCAGACGACACGGGCGCACACGATAAAGCACTACCACAACCAATCAGCGGCCGCGTCCCGCCGCCGGGCCCGCCGATTCGCCAGTGAGAAATGGACGAAATTGGCAGGCTGGTTGCCGCCGGGTGGCAAGCCCGAGCCGGGTACCAGCCGGCGCTCACTGAAACGGAACCCTGTGATTGGCCAGCTCCTTGGCCAATCAGCGGGTGGCTTCTATAATAGCTGCCTTGCATCAGTTTGTTTGTTGTTGCTTTACGTCCTAGCAACATCTAAAGTCATATCAGGATGGGTACCGACCTGGGACAGTGCACACTCATGGTGAGTTTATAGTGCTGTCCCACTGGAAGACCCGGCACCATGATCTGATATCCCACTCAGTCACATTATCATGACACTGAGCCAACCAGTCCTTGCCCAATCCTAATAATGCCGAGCGCCAGGCTAGGAAGCAACAAGTAATAATTTTTAAGTCATTGGTTTGATTCGACCAGGGTTCGAACCCACGACCCCACGATCGACCAACACAGGAGACGGACGCTCTAACTCATTCGCCCATCCCGTCTGGTCACCATGCATCACAGTGGGTCTGTTTTCTATTTGATTAGCCATAGAAGGACTACAGGGAGATAGACAGTTGATGCAAGGTAGTAAGTATGAGTATGAAGCTTCTTTTTCTCTCTTTTTGTTTTAACTTCTATTTATTTTACTCTTTATGTATCCTCCACCCCACTCCATTCCAACACACACACACACGCACATACGCACATACACACACACATGCACACACACACACGCACATACACACACACACTCACATATGCACAGACACACACTCACATACACGCACATACACACACACACGCACATACACACACGCACATACACACACACGCACACACACACACACACACACACACTCACACACAAAACCAAAATCAACCATACCGAATAAGACCCCGATTAGGTTCGCCGGTCCGTGGGGAAACCACTCTAGGTCACGTGATGGGGGAATCTCCCCATGACGTGATTCATACATTACAGACTTCAGCACTTTACCTATTTTCAAGTCCATGTTTTTATCTTCATATGATGCAGGGATGAAAGTAGTCTCCGGCAAAAAAAAGCGGAAATGCAGATACTCTCCCTTAGGTTTAGCGTTGTCAGGGAATCGCGGAAAAATACCGGAAGTCAGATTTCAACTACCCTTATTGTGATTGCGTTATCGCCCATACCAAACACTTTCTTGTTTAGATTCGATGTTCTAGCTACATCTAAGATCATATAAGAAAAGTTTTCGAACCACCCAACTGGTGTCATGTACATCCCATTTTTTTGAATTTTGTTTAACATTAATCGGTGAATATAAACAATCCCGGAAATCCGTGAAACCGCGGAAATCTTTCATCCCTGATGATGCCTTTTGTTGATGTTTCGGCATGTCCAGTAAATGTTCATTTGAAGCTGCACTTACCTTAGAGGTTGTTAACAACATCATTGTAGACTTCTCCAGAATAATCCGTGCAACGCCCATCTGCGCCCGTTGCTTTTCACTTTTCAGATCCTGAGAACAAAAACCAGTTATCAGTGAATCAGGGATAAAAGTGGTCTCCAGCAAAAAACGTGGAAATCAAGCCAAGATTATTACACAGACAGAAAATGTTCGTGAAAATGCGGATCTCCTCCCATAGACTTAGCAGGGAATCGCGGAAAAATGTTTTAAATATCACTCATTATTGTTTGGGTTTTATGTTCTAGCAACATTTAAGGTCATATGAGAACAGGAGTCGAACTACCCAACTGTTGTCATATACAGTAAAACCTCTCTACCACCTCCACAGATCGACCACTCCCCTATATCAATCGCTTTATTTGGGTCCCAAACGATCGCCCATATGATGCGATGAAAAACAATGAAAAAAACTCCCTAAACCGACCACTTCCCTAAAGGGACCATTTAAAGTCGGTCCCATGGTCAGTCGATTTAGAGAGGTTTTACTGTAGATCCTGATTTCTTGGATGGAGGAGAATGAGGACTTGGAGGAGAATGGGGATGAGGAAGAGGAGGAGGGCGAGGAGGAAGAGGGGAGGGGAAGGAGGAAAAGGAGGAGGGGAGGATGTGAAGAATGAGAGGAGGAGGGGGAGGGGAGGATGTGAAGAATGAGAGGAGGAGGGGGAGGGGGAGGATGTGAGAATGAGGAGGAGGGGGAAGGGGGAGGATGTGAAGAATGAGGAGGAGGAGGGGGGGGGGGAGGATGTGAAGAATAGGCGGGGGGGAAGGGGGAGGATGTGGGAGATGAGGCGAGGAGGTTGGAGGAGGGAGAGGAGGAGGAGGAAGAGGGGGAGGAGAAAGAAGGAGGAAAAGGAGGATGTGAAGGAGCAGGAGGAGGGGGCGAGGATGTGAGGAAGGAGGAAGAGGGGGGAGGGTGAGGAGGAGGAGGGTGAGGAGGAAGAGGGGGAGGGCGAGGAGGAGGAGGGCGAGGAGGAGGAGGAGGGCGAGGAGGAGGAGGGCGAGGGCGAGGAGGAGGAGGGCGAGGAGGAGGATAGATGAGTTAGATTTAGTGCACACTTGGCGGTAGGTTAGACTTATATTTATAGAAGAGTTAGATATAGTGCACACTGTGTGTGCACTTAGACTTGCCCCTAAATCCTTACTCACATTCTGCCGGTCGCCGGTGAGGTGGGCGAGGTCGACCATCTGCTGGCCGAACGTGCTGAAGGCTTTCACGAAGTCTGTGAAGTTGTTAACGGCCTCGATTCTGTGCATACTTACAAGCACCTGCAAGCAACACAATCACTCGTTTATTGGGGTTTCACGTCCTAGCAACATCTAGGGTAATGTGTAGGATTGTTACCAAGGTCTGGTACATTTGACATCAGAATTAGTAGTTTTGAAAATGTTTGATAAAATATATTTAAATTTCAGCTTCTCTGAGGAAAATGGCTAAAACTTTAAAGGTCAAGAAACTTGCTAAATACTTTATCACCATGAGAGGAGGCTTGAGTGCTTCGAAGCTCTGAAATATGCACCGATATCAGGGGCGTAGCTTCCATACACGCAGGTACGCATCTGCATACCACCTGAGATTTTAATATTTGTTTATATGAAAATAGATGTTTTATAGCGCTTTATTACATCGTGTTTGTTTCCGCCTGTGTACCACTGTGCATACTTACAAGCACCTGCAAGCAACACAATCACTGGTTTATTGGGGTTTCATGTCCTAGCAACATCTAGGGTAATGTCAGGATTGTTACCAAGGTCTGATACATTTGACATCAGAATTAGTAGTTTTGAAAATGTTCGATAAAATATATTTAAATTTCAGCTTCTCTGAGGAAAATGGCTAAAACTTTAAAGGTCAAGAAACTTGCTAAATACTTTATCACCATGAGAGGAGGCTTGAGTGCTTCGAAGCTCTGAAATATGCACCGATATCAGGGGCTTAGCTTCCATACACGCAGGTATGCATCTGCATACCACCTGAGATTTAAATATTTGTTTATATTAAAATAGATGTTTTATACCGCTTTATTCCATCGTGTTTTTTTCCACTTGTGTACCACTTGATAATCCTAAGGCAGACCCCTGGATATGAGGCTGTCTGAACACATTCCATAGGCACTCGGGCCCCAATCCCTATATCAGGCATTAAGGCCTTATTATAGGTGATGGCTAATCCACTAGGATATTAAAGCTCCATAGTCCGGTGAAAAGAACACGTTTTCAAAACGTAAAAAAAATAATGGCAGGGAGTGAGAGGGGGAGAGGAGGGAGAGAGAGGGAGGGAGCAGGAGAGGCACGAGGAGGGAACGATGAGGGAGAGGGGAGTGCGAGGGGAGGGTGAGGGAGAGAGGGGACGGTTTGGGAGAGAAGGGGAGAGAGAGAGGAGAGGGGGAGAGAGAGGGGGGGGAGGGATGAAGAAGAGAAGGAGAGTTGGGGGAATGGACGGAGGAGCAAGAGGGAGAGGAGAGGGGGAGCAGGAGAGGAGGTGGGAGGATAGGGATGGAGAGGGGAGCAGAGATGAGAGAGGGGGGAGCAGAGAGGGAGGAGCGGGAGAGGGAGGGCAGGAAGGAGAGAAGGGGAGTGAGGGAGGTGAGAAGGGAGAGAGGGGTGAGGGAGAGAGATGCGAGGGGAGAGAGGGAGAGAGGTAGAGTGTGAGGGAGAGAGGAGGGAGGGAGGAGGGAGGAGGGAGGAGGGAGGAGGGAGGAAGAGATGGCGAGGGAGGATGAGAGGGGAGGAGGGAGGGAGGGAGAGAGGGCGAGGGTGAGAGAGAAGGAGAAGGAGAATTAGAGGGAGATGGAAACGGAGAGCGAGGGAAGGAGAGGATAGAGAGAGAGGGAGGTGGGACGGAGAGGGGAGGGAGAGGGGGGAGCAGGAGAGGGAGGGAGCAGGAGAGAAGGAGAATTACAGGGAGATGGAGACGGAGAGGAGGGGGGTGGGGAGTAAGAGGGGGAGGGAGGAGAGCGAGACGGGGAGAGGGAGGGCGAGAGGGAATGGGAGAGGGAGGGAGAGAAGAGGGGGGGGGGGAAGAGGTCTGGAAGGCAGGTGGAAGGAGGGGAAAGCAAGATCGTGAAGAAGAGAAGCAGAGAAAAAGAATCAGAAGGAAAGATGGAGAGCGCGGGGAACTAAAACTACAAGATTTCAAGACCGGGCTACGCCGACATGGACACGCCACCTTGTCTCTGGCTGCGACGAGCTGTTTGACGACGATCCTGTCGGCCATGAGCAGAACCTTGGTGATGGCGGAGAGCAGCTGTCGAGCTGCTCGCACCATCGCCGTCTTCTCGGCCACCGTCGTAGTAGCAGACGGGTCGGCCGCACTCTGCTCAGTCAGTCGCTGGATCGCGTTACCTGCAGGCACAAGCGGAGAATGAAGTGTCGTAATATTACTTTACCGGCAGCGGGATGTAACTCAGGCGGTAGTGTCCACCTGCGAAGGTGTTGGTCATCCGATCGATCCTGATCCTGCTCAGTGGACCCATTGGTAGTTTGGGCTATTTTCCATTCCAACCAGTGGTCCACTACTGGTTCATCAACAGCTCTGGTATGTGCTGTCCTGTCTGTGGGAAAGTGCATATAAAAGACCCCTTTTCGCTTATCGGAAAGAGAGCCTATGTGGCGGTAGTGGGTTTCCTCCAAAGAAATATGTCAGAATGACCACGTTTGACGTCCAATAGCCAGTGATCAAAATCAATGCACTTTAGATACGTCGTTAAATAAAACAAGCTTGACTTTTTTTAATTACTAGCGCATTTCATGTAAACCCCATCAGAATGCCTCAGATAACCTTGCTTAGTCCCAGTTACAAGTTAGTTAGGGTTATTCTCATTAATGAAGAAGGTGTACGGTTATGCTCCCCCCTTATGACAGTGAGTTTTACATCCTGGCAATACCTAAGATCATATCAAGATGGGTGCCGGCTTGTGACTGTGCACACTCATGGTGACATTTATAATACCCGCTCAACCATTAATACTGCTTCAACACCTGCCTCCTTCTCTCCCCCCATTACTAACCCAAGCACCTGCCTTAACTAAGCTACCATCCAGATTACACCTGGTACAAAAACACCAGAGCATGAAAAGCAAAAAGCTTGTTTTACTTAACGACGCCCATAGAGCACATTAATTTTTATCATCAGCTATTGGACGTCAAACATATGGTCATTCTGATATATTTCTTTGGAGGAAACCTGCCACTGCCCATAGACTACTCTTTACGATAAGCAAGTGGTCTTTTATATGCACTTTCCCACAGACAGGACAGCTCATACAACAGCTTTTGATGAACCAGTTGTGGACCACTGGTTGGAACGGAAAATAGACCAAACTGCAAATGTGTCCACTGAGCAGGATCGATCGGATGATCCACACCCTTCACAGGTGGACACGCTACCGCCTGAGCTACAGAGCATGTAAAGGAAACACATATTGTAGACCAAAGCAAGACCTTAGATGTTGCCAGTATGTAAAACTCCAACAAACAATCATCATCATCATCATCATCATCATCATCATCCATCTTGATATGACCTTAGATGTTGGCAGGATGTAAAAACCACAACATATGTAGAATCAAATCTAGATAAGTGTTTTTTTATTTTTTTTAAAGTTAATCTTTCACCTAACTGCAGTTTTAACAATCGTGTAAATCATACATAGATATCTCATGCATCGGTGAGTGCCCGAAAATGACTTATATGAAGAAGATAAAAATGGAAATGCACAAAAAGAAATCCAGAAATATCCGTACAAAAATTCGGAAATCCGACGAAAATAGGAAATTCCTCATTCTTACAAATCGTGGGAAGATAAATAGTTAGGAGTCAAAGTTGCATATTCCGATGGTTTTGAGTTTCTGTCATTTTTCTGAGATAGATATATTAAATTGATTGCTACAGTCTACCTTACTTTAGAATTTCAGCAAAAACGCGGATTTCTCCCCATAGGATTAGCATAGTCAGGGAATTGTGGGAAAACGCCGGAAGTCAGGTTTCAACTATCCTTGAGCCTATATTATCGCCCATACCTAACTCATTCTTGTTAGGGTTTTATGTTCTAGCAACATCTAAGGTCATAAGAAGGGGATTCAAACTACCAAATTGTTGTCATATATATCCTGATTCCTTGGCATTTTGTTTAATATTATTCGGTAAATATAAAAAATCAGATCTTTCAACCCTGATCTAAGTTAGATATGTAGAATCAAATCTAGATAAATGTTATGCTCCATCGGACTATGCAGCTTTAAATTAATCAAATAAAAGAACAAATCTGACCTGCTAGTCTGGCGTCCTTGCATGCTTCGCACATGTCATGGCGGATCTCCGGGTTCTCTTCGGCGATGCTCTCTCCAACAGTTACAAAGCGCTCGACAGCGAGGTTCACTGCCTGTCCGACTCGCACCAAGGCGCGAAGAGTCTTTTCGGACTTCCGGGTGTTCTCCTTGTGGTTGACGAGAGTTGTGATCTGCGAAGGAAACAACGCGACTGTCAAAACAAGTGACTGAAAAAGTGAATGGAGTGAATGACTGACGTTTTCTGTGTAAGTGAGTTGGTTGGTTGTTGGAGTTTTACGTCCTGGCAACATCTAAGGTCATATCAAGATGCAGGTTAAGTAAGTGATAAGGGTGCTATGTCCTTGTGACATCTAAGGACAAATTTATATAGGCACTGCACTGCACACTCCTGATGGCTTTATAGTACTGCCTAACATATATCATGTAAGTGGTACCAAGAGGAGTCTCAATGAGAAATTCTATCTGGGGGTTAACTGACTTTGGTGATTTTTTTTTAATTCACTTGTCAAATAATAAGTTTGATGCGCGAAAAGGAAGAGAGGAAGGCGGGGGTGGGAATAAAGGCGTTTATTTCCGCCTCAGACAGAGTAAAACATAAAACAGAGTATACAGAGGCATGAGAGAGGCTCATGAGGAGCAGAGTAAATAGGCTCATAAGGAGCAACAGTGTAGGTAAAAGGCAATAAAAGAAGGAAGAGGCTCATGAGGAGCAAAACAGCAGGAGGGTGCTCATGAAGAGCAGGAGGAGATGTACATGGATAAACAGGGGCTCATCAGGAGCAATGTCAGAGTTCTGGTGAGGGGGGGCCGAGGAGCCCTGCGCCACTGGAGGAGAAGAGTGTATAAGGAGAAAGATTGGTGGGTGGGTGGAGAAAAAGGGTGAGGATCTGGGAAGGCGGCAGGAAGGCGAGTGCCTGAGGGAGGCGGGGGGAGGGCTTATAAGGGAACGGGGACGGGTGACAGCAGGTGAGGTGTGAATGCTGCCGGCCCGCGGGAGGGCGAGAGGTGGCGAGCAGCGGGGTTCGGGTGAGGTGTGAGAGCTGCGCGACACGGGGCCGGGGGGAGGAGGGGGCGCGCGGCGGCGTCGGGCGAGGTGGGAAAGTAGCGCGACAGCGCGGGGCGGAGGAGGGTCTCTTCCTCTCCTCGCATCAAGCGTAATGCTACGCATTACGACCGATGCGCGAAAAGGAAGAGACGAAGGCGTGGGTGGGAATAAAGGCGTTTATTTCCGCCTCAGACAGAGTAAAACATAAAACAGAGTATACAGAGGCATGAGAGAGGCTCATGAGGAGCAGAGTAAATAGGCTCATAAGGAGCAACAGTGTAGGTAAAAGGCAATAAAAGAAGGATAGAGGCTCATGAGGGGCAATACAGCAGGAGGGTGCTCATGAGGAGCAGGAGATGTACATGGATAAACAGGGGCTCATCAGGAACAATGTCAGAGTTCTGGTGAGGGGGGGCCGAGGAGCCCTCCGCCAAAGAGTAGGAGAGGGCTCGAGGCGCGCCCGAGGCGGGGGCACGGGGCGCCCGAGGCGGGGGCCCGGAGGGGTAGGTCTGGGTGAGAGGAGGGTCCGGGGCCTATGTGGAGGGGGGGAGCGGGCGGCCAAAAAAGGGAGGCCCGCTCCTGAGGCCTCGGGGAGGAGGTCCGGCGAGGGTTGATCAGGGGGGCAGCGAACTCCTCAGGCCTGGGCGGGGTGGGAGTCGGGGTCGGGTCGGGCGGTTTCATGAAGGCGGTGTCGTGGAGGTCGGTGGCTGGGCTGTCTGGGGAGGGTCCCTCGTGGGGCTGGGCTGTGTCGTCCGAGGTGTGAGGTGCAAGGTGATGATCCCCGGCTTCGTCTGGGCGGCGTTTCGATCCGTGTTCGGGCTGTCGGTGGAGGTCGCGGGACTGTCGGCAGTGGTTGGGGTGAGGCGCCGGGAAAGGCCCCCCGGGCCGGCCGGGGGGAGTCCGGTGGATCAAAAATCCGCCGAGGCGGCCGGGGTCTGGCGCTCACGGGCTTGCTTGGTGCGGCACCCGGCCTCGCTGTGCATCGTTAATATGCGCCGTACATTGGCGCAATATGCACAGACGTGCCGGCGCCTGTCTCCCACCTCGCCGTGAGCCTCCCCGACGGGAGCCCGATCGCACGAGGCGGGGTCACGGTTCCAAGCGGAGCAGGGGGCCCCGTGAGCGTGCCTATCGTAGGCGGTGCGGGCGTCGACTTGGTGCCGGGGGAGGTGGGCGCCTCGGGCCCCATCTTGTGCCGGGCTGGGGGGCGTGTCGAGGGGGTCGACGGTCAGCATGCTGTCGACTCGGATGTTGTTGAGGGCCACGGGGTCGTGCCACACCTGGGGGAGCCTCCCGTCCGCGATCCAGGAGAAGATGGTCTCTGAGTACCGGCGGACGACCGGCCAGGGGTGGAGGAGGTTATCCCTCATGATGGTGAGGTGATGGTGGTGGAGGCCCCGGAGAGAGTGGGCCGGGAACGAGGGGTGGTTGACCAAGGTGAGGAGGGCGAGGTGATATTCGTCCTTGGTGGCTTCACCCAGCTTCACCGGCTTGCGTCCCGGCCCCCTCTCCACCAGGTCGCAGGGGAAGACATAATCCGAGGGGACACCTCGGCGCCGGACGGCGTGGTGCGCCTCGGCGGAGGCCAGTATATCGCGGACTGTGTCGGCCGCGGATGCTGGGCTGTGCTCCGCCGTCTCGTGGCGGTAGGCGGGCGACGGTCGCGGGGCGGCGGTGAGGCGGCTGTACCCCTCGTATTGCGGGTGCACCGCCCCGGGGAGAGTCGCTTGAGGCGGTGCAGGCGGTCGGCTCCCGATCGGGTCGAGGGCCCGAGGTGCTTGGACGGGCGGCAGGGCGAAGGCCGCCTCCCGCGTTGATAGGGGCTGGGGGGTGTCCGGGGCTCCTCAGGGGACCCCGGCCTCGACGGCTTCGATGCGGGCGGTGAGGCGGGTGAGCGCCTCCAGGATGGCGGTGGTATCGCTTGAGGGGCGGCCCGACGGCGCCGAAGGTGACGCCGAGGCGGAGTAGGCTGCGGAGCCTCCCGGGGAGCCCGAGGAGGGCCTTGGGGTGCTCATGACGGTAGTCCTGGCGTTCTTTCGGCCTTTCCCCCGTCCGCGCCCGGGCATGATGAATCGGTCCGAGGAGGAGTAGCCCAAAGAAAAAGGGTGAGGATCTGGGAAGGCGGCAGGAAGGCGAGTGCCTGAGGGAGGCGGGGGGAGGGCTTATAAGGGAAGGGGACGGGCGACAGCAGGTGAGGTGTGAATGCTGCCAGCCCGGGGGAGGGCGAGAGGTGGCGAGCAGCGGGCGTCGGGTGAGGTGAGAGAGCTGCGCGACACGGGGCCGGGGGGAGGAGGGGGCCCGCGGCGGCGTCGGGCGAGGTGGGAAAGCAGCATGACAGCGCGGGGCGGGGGAGGGTCTCTTCCTCTCCTCACATCAAGCGTAATGCTACGCATTACGACCAATTTACCATATTTTCAGGTCATTTCTATTTCATTTCAGGCTGATACCACATAATTATAAACACATATATTATATAATGCACACTATAATGTAATGTATTTATATGTTCTCACTTTAAAAAAACTTAAATTAAATCTGAATAAAATACCCAAGCATCAACTTGTTACGTCATTGGTTTACGGTTTGAATTCCACGATCTACCAAATATGCGAGACGGACGCTCAACTCATTCGGCCATCCCTCTGGTCTCTTCGTTACCACCGCATTAAGATACTACAGTACAGATGCTGAAAATAAGGAAGGCGCTCTCCAAACATGGCCCTGCAATACTCAGTTGAGAAAATATGAGCTTCATTAAAAATAATCAATTCTCTGACAGGTTTGGAGCAGCTGTTGGCTTGTTCCACCTAATGGGTCGCCATTTTGATTACTTATTTGGAAACTGGACGCGGTGGCCGAATTGGGGCCTGCCATGCGGGAAATTGGGAGTTTAGGGTTCCCAGTCGAGTCAAACCAACGACTTATAAAATTGATACTTGTCGCTTCCTAGCCTGACACTTGGCATTAATAGAATAGGGGAAGGATTGGTTGGCTCAGTGTCAGGATAAAGTGACTGAGTGGGAGATCAGGTCATTGTGCTGGCGCTGACTCCTTCTCCGCTGGTCCCAGACTTAAAGGGGCCCGTTATGTACCCAGACGACAGGAAACCAACGCCGACATCCGCTGGTCCCAGGAAGTGACATCTGATGACAGGTGCAGCGTCGCGGCTTGATTCAAGGCCCGTCGGAGACAAGCGAAAGAACATGTTGTTTTTTTGTTTGTTGTTGTTTTACATCCTAGCAACATCTAAGGTTATATCAGGACGGATACAGACTTGTGACAGTGCACACTCATGGTGACTTTATAGTGCTACCCCCACTGAGAGACCAGCTGCCAGCACCATGACCTGATATCCCATCCCACTCAGTCACATTATCCTGACACTGAGCCAACCAATCCTTGCCCTATCCTAATAATGCTGATCCTGCTCAGTGGATCTCATTTCACTGCTCCTTGCCATATCCTAAGAATGCCGAGCGGTAGGCTAGGAAGCACAAGTATAAATTTTTAAGTCATTTGTTTGACTCGACTAGGGTTCAAATTCACGATCCCACGATCTACAAACACGGGAGACGGATGCTCTAACTCATTCAGCCATCACGTTTGATATGAAGGCAGATATCTAGCCAAATCTAGTCTTGTTAGATGACCTTTAACCAACCCAACTCCAGCAGCTCAAGTCAATCTCCCGCGCAGTCGCAGCCAACTTACTACTTCCTGCCGCCCCCTGCCCCCTTTCCATTACCCAGCATATCTGCAGCCCCTGCCCCCATGACCATCCTCTCCATCACCCAGCCTCTCCACGCCCCCCCCCCCCCTATCCCCCCCCCCTCACACTCTCCATCACCCAACCTATCCGCAGCCCCTGGCCCCCCCGGTCCCCCCACCATCCTCTCCATTACCCAGCCTATCCGCAGCCCCTGCCCCCATCCTCACCATCAGCCAGCCTATCCGCAGCCCCTGCCCCCATCCTCGCCATCAGCCAGCCTATCCGCAGCCCCTGCCCCCATCCTCGCCATCATCCAGCCTATCCGCCGCCCCTGCCCCCATCCTCTCCATTACCCTGCCTATCCCCGCAGAAAATATGCCCCTGCCACCCCACCTCGACATCAGCCAGCCTATCCGCAGCCCCTTGCCCCATCCCCTCCATTACCCAGCCTATCCGCAGCCCCTCCCCATCCTCGCCATCAAGCCAGCCTATCCCACCCCAGCCCCCATCCCTCACCATCAGCCAGCCTATCCGCAGCCCCTGCCCCCATCCCCTCGTCCATCACCAGCCTATCCGCAGCCCCTGCCCCCATCCTCGCCATCAGCCAGCATAATCCGCAGCCCCTGCCCCCCAGCAGCCAGCCTATCCGCAGCCCCTGCCCCATCCTTGCCATCCAAGCCAGCATATCCGCAGGCCCCTGCCCCCCGAATCATCCTCTCCATCACCCAGCTCTCCATCCCCCCCCCCCCCCCCCCCCCCCCCACAGCCACTAATCCCCCGCCACCCACACTCTCCATCACCCAGCCATCCACAGCCCCTGCCGGCCCCTCCAGCCCACCATCCTCTCCATCACCCAGCCTCTCCACCCCCCGACCCGCCCCCCCCCCCACAGCCCCTTATCCCCCCCCCCCCCACACTCTCCATCACCCAACCTATCCACACCCCTCCCCTGTCCGCGCCCCCACCATCCTCACCATCACACCCAACCTATCCGAAGCCCCTACCCCCTCCCCTGATCCCCCACCATCCTCTCCATTATTACCCAGCCTATTCCGCAGCCCCTGCCCCATCCACGCCATCAGCCAGACTATCCGCAGCCCCTGCCCCCACCCGCCATCAGCCAGCCTATCCGCAGCGCATGCCCGCCCCCCCCCCCACCATTCTCCCTCCATCCACTCCAACCTATCCATGGCCCCTGCCCCCCCCCACCTCCACTCCATCACCCAGCCTATCTGCAGCCCCAGCCCCCCCACCCCCCCCCCCCCCCCCCCCATCCTCTCCTCCATCACCACCCAGCCTATCCCAGCCACTGCCCCAATCCCTCCATCAGTCCAGCCTATCCACAGCTCCTACCCCCCCCCCCCCCCAATCCTCTCCCTCAGCCAGCCTATCCGCAGCCCCTGCCCACATTCCTCGCCATCTGCCAGCCTATATACCCGCAGCCTCCCCTGCCCCCCAATCCCTCGCCATTCAGCCAGCCTATCCCGCTAGGAGCCCCTGGGATGCCCAGCCATGCCCCTGGCCGCCCTGGAGCCCGGAAGCCCCCTGTGGCCCCCTACCCCCCTGGAGAGGGCCCCTGTGCCGGCCCCTGCCCCCCGCCCCCCCCCCCCCCCCGCCCCCCCCCCCCCCCCCCCCCCCACCCCCCCCGCCCGCCCCCCCCACCGCCCCCCGCCCCCCCCCCCGCCCCCCCCCCACCATCCTCTCCATCACCCAACCTATCCACGGCCCCTGCCCCCCGGGCCCCCCCAACCAGCTCTCCATCACCACAACCTATCCCACAAGTCCCTTGCCCCCCCCCCCCCCCCCCCCCGCCATCCTCTCCATCACCCAGCCTATCCGCAGGCCCCTGCCGCCGCCCCCCCCCCCCCCCCCCACCCCCCCACAGCATCCACCTTCCCCATCACCCCAAACCTACCACGGCCCCTGCCCCCGGGCCCCCACCAAGCCTCTTCCATCACTCTCCCCAACCTATCCACAGCCCCTTCCCCCCCGCCCCCCCCCCCCCCCCCCCCCGCCATCCTCTCCCTCACCCAGCCTGTCCGCAGCCCCTGGCCCCCCCCCGCCCCCCCGCCCCCCCCCCCCCCCCCCCCCCCCCCCCCCCCCCCCCCCCCCCCCCCACCCCCCCCCCACCATCACTCCTCGTCCATCACCCAACCTATCCCAACGGGGCCCCTGCCCCCGGTCCCCCACCCACCTCTCCTTCATCAAACCCAACCATCTGCAGCCCCCTGCCCGCCCCCACCCACCCCCCCCCCCCGCCCCCATCCCTCCATCACCCAGCCTATCCGCAGCCACTGCCCCCATCCTCTCCATCCCAGCCAGTAAGCCTATCCACAGCCTCTCCTTACACAACTCCTCCTAACCACCACCCTACCACCCCACCCCCCCCCCCCCCCCCCCCCCCCCCCCCCCCCCCACCCCCCCCCCACCCCCACAATCCTCCTCCAATCACCACCTATTATCCCGCAGCCCCTCCTCGAGGGACCCCCCCTGCCCCCCATCCCGCCATCAGCCAGCCTATATACCGCATCCCCCCCTGCCTGCTGCAGAGAGGCCCCTGGCCCCCATCCTCCTCGCCATCAGCCGCCTATTCCGCAGCCCCTCCTGGGCCCCTCCTGGGGGGGACTGTGATGCCCCCTGCGGGCCACCCTCACCGCCCCGGCACAGCCGGGGGCCCCGGGGGATGCCCGCCCCCCCCTCCCCCCCCCCCCCCCCCCCCCCCCCCCCCCCCCCCCCGCCGCCCCCCCCCCCCCCCCCCCCCCCCCCCCCCCCCCCCCCCCCCCCCCCGCACCCCCCCCCCCCCCCCCCCCGCCCCCCCCGCCCCCCGCCCACCCCCCCCCCCCCCCCCCCCCACCCCCCCCCCCCCCCCCCCCCCCCCCCCCCCCCCCCCCCCCCGCCCCCCCCCCCCCCCCCCCCCCCCCCCCCCCACCCCCCCGGCCCGGCCCCCCCCCCCCCCCCGTCCCTGCCCCCCGGCGCCCGCCCCCCCCCCCCCCCCCCCCCACCCCCCCCCCCCCCCCCCCCCCCCCCCACCCCCCCCCCCCCCCACCCCCCCCCCCCCCCCCCCCCCCCCCCCCCCCCCCCCCTCCCCCCCCCCCCCCCCCCCCCCCCCCCCCCCCCCCCCCGCCCCCCTCCCCCGCCCCCCCCCCCCCCCCCCCCCCCCCCCGCCCGGGGGCCCCCCGCCCCCCCCCCCCCCGCCCCCCCCCCCCCCCCCTCCCCCCCCCCCCCCCCCCCCCCCCCACACGCCTCTGGGGTGCCCGCCCCGGCCCCCCCCCCCCCCCCCCCCCCCCCCCCCCCCCACCCCCCCCCCCCCCCCGCCCCCTGCCTGCCGCCGGCCCCCCCCCCCCCCCCCCCCCCCCCCCCCCCCCCCCCCCCCCCCCCCCCCCCCCCCCCCCCCGCCTCCCCCCGCCCCCCGCCCCCCCCCCCCCCCCCCCCCCCCCCCCCCCCCCCCCCCCCCCCCCCCCACCACCACCATCCTCTCCCACACCAACCTATCCACGGCCCCTGCCCCCCGGGCCCCCACCACCCTATCCATTCACCCAACCTATCCACGGCCCCCTGCACCCCGAGGGCCCCCACCATCCTCTCCATCACCAAACTATCACGGCCCCTGCCCCCCCACCAGCCTTTCCCATCACGCCAAACCTATCCCGGCCCCCTGCCCCCCGGCCCCCACCACCTCTCCATCACCCAACCCTATCCACTGCCCCTTGCCGACCCCGGGCCCCCACCATCCTCTCCATCAACCCAACCTATCCTCGGGCCCCTGCCCCCCGGGGCCCCCACCACCTCTCCATCCCCAACCTATCCACAGGCCCCCAGCCCCCCGGGCCCCCACCATCCTCTCCATCACCCAACCTACGACGGCCCCGGCCCCCCACCAGCATCTCCATCCCCAACCTATACCACGGGCCCCGCCCCCCGGGCCCCCCACCATCCTCTCCATCACCCAACCTATCCACGGGCCCCTGCCCCCCCACCACCCAACCCATCACCCAGCCTATCCGCAGGCTCCTCCCGACCCCCCCTCCCCCACAATCCCTCTCCATCTGTATACACCCGAACCTATCACGGCCCCTGCCCCCCGGGCCCCCACCAGCCTCTCCATCACCCAACCTATCCACGGCCCCTGCCCCCCGGCCCCCACCATCCTCTCCATCACCCAACCTATTCCACGGCCCCTGCCCCCCCACCAGCCTCTCCATCAACCCCCAACCTTTCCACGCCCCTGCCCCCCGGCCCCCACCCATCCTCTCCATCACCCAACCTATCCACAGCCCCTGCCCCCCCCACCATCCGCTCCATCACCCAGCCTACGCAGCTCCTCCCCCCCCCCCCCCCCCTCCCCCCACAATCCTCTCCATCACCCAACCTGTCCACAGCATCAGTGAATATCCATGCGGTGATGTACCATCCACCTCCAGTCCGGTCTCAACTCGCACTGCAGGCTACACACTTCACTACACTTAAAGCTGTATGGTCCGATTGAACATATTTTTCTTCAAAACCAAAACACTAACTGTCCTTATAACCATAAGTTGTTTGAACACACATGATACCCACCCTTTGCAGTGCTGTTTTTTTAGATCTAGGCTCGGGAGCAGGCTTGTTATGCAAATGTCAACCAGCAGCCTAAATAAACGATCACAATTGACGAAAGCAAAGAGAGACGACACTTCCGGAGCAGTTTATTTCTCTAGATGGCGGAAATAGTTGACATATTATAGTATTAACTTAGTGGATTTGGTATAATAATAATAATAATGTAATGGCCCACGGCCCTCCGACTCTCTCACACTCACGGAAGAACACCAAGATTCAATTAAGTGTACGCTTCACCCTTGGTTTATTGAACCACTGCTCTTCCACGGCGTCAGTAGTTGTTGACCGCCCCCTGACTCGCCAGATCCCACATCGCCTCTATAGTTGTGTTTGGGGGGGTGGGTTCAACCACACGCATAGAGTCAGCCCCTAGGGTCTGACCGGTGGTGACCGTGCGGCCATCTAGCGCAGTGTAGTGGTACTGGCGCTGATGACGGTCGTAGTCTCCGCTGCTACCCCGCGTGATAGTAGAGCTCATGTTCAGAAAATACTACACGCAAGCCCCCCTTATAGTCTCTCCGGTTGAGACTGCTAACCGATGAGAAATCGAGAAATGATAGAAGTCAACATGAGAACTAAACTTGATAAGGGAGAGAAGCCTTACAAAGCTATGTATCCGCTAAGCGCAATTCCTAGACCAGCCTGCACGAAATAGCGATATGCATCTAGCTACTGCAAGGCAAAACATGTCATTAATCTAGGTGAAGAAAGGTCTTTAAATGAGTCGCACAAAAACGACCTTCACCCAGCCTCTATGAATTAGTGAATAGAATGTATTTGCTGGAGAGAATTCATACCCCACAAGTGGAACCCCCTTGACAGAAGAAAGCAGGAACTGCTCATCGCCCCCCACTGTCCCCATCTCAGAAGAACCGTTTAGTGGGCCTCTTCCTTCTGCGCAGCGCTCCTCTTGGAGCTTCCCCTCAGAACCGTCCCTCCTTGTGCCCAGCGTCGCCTGGCCAGTAGATGAACAGATCGGCATCAAACCGCGGACACGCCACGCCACCGCACCCAGGACCCGTCACGCTCGGTGACCCGCTCCCGGTGCAGAGTGCATGAAAGTAGAAGGGCGGTGTTATTACTTATAACAAATGAGAAAGTCTCCGCAATACAACGTTCGGTATGCCCAATACATTTCATACGAAGCACTGGGTGGCCAGCAAAAACCCCGGCCTCCTACAAAGTAAATTACACCACGTGCAATCCTCAACTATCAAACAGGAAGCCGATCACACGCCGTCTTTCATGTTCTGCTTGAAGCGCTTACTTTAGTAGTATTTTCATTTTAAAGAATCAGTTTTCAAAACAAGAGCCAGCTAGGCGACACGCATAGGAAAATCTTTTAGTGTGAAATGCACAGCGTCAACCCACCAACTCCCACACCATTTGACCACCACCCCACGTCCCACCGAAAATAAATTTAGACGATAAAGTTTCCTAATAGTGTGGAAAAAGGAAGTCAAAAACGGGGTGAAAATTGAGAATAAAGAAAATAATTAAATATGTATAATACAAAATTAATTTCCAACTCCACTGCAAAAAAAAAAAAAAAACACAGAACAACAAGAAGCTAGTCCTCCAATCGAGAAAACTAAGCTCTTCACCCCAACATATCACATCAACAATCGTACTGCGGAAAAAAAAAAAAAATATAAATATCAAACAGTAACGACAAGCTTAATTACATCGTGGCTATCAATGTAAAAAAAAACATTAAACATATATATCATATTCATCAACCGCATAAAACAAGGGGTATCCACCCCCATTCAGGAGATGAATATCAAAAATACTATTTATTATTAATGTATTATAATATATATTAATCAAAAAACTAAAAAAGTATCACCGCCACAGGGGGTGCTCGTCTTTCAATTACCCCCGCGTGACACCCAAAATCCCCTCGGACAGGGCCTACACCGACTGCCTGCCCCAAGCAGGTCAGCCACTGTTACCTTAACTGCCACCTGTCTACTGATTGTCCACTTCATCAGAATCCCATCGGACAGAGAGAATCAACAGCTAACCGCTTTATTACCAAAAGTCCACTATGCTCATCACCCCGTCACCTGTCATCTGAATTTTCCGACGAACTCCAAATCCTTCGACCAGGAGAGGGCGACACCTAGCCGCGGCGAGCAACTAGTCATCGCTCACCCTCACCCCTACCTGTCATCTGGACATCTCCGTCTACATCAAGGGGGGCACTCGCTGCGCGGCTGAGCAGGGTCCGATGCGCCGTAGCAGCAGCAGACACAAACTAGCCGGCAGCCCGAGCAGCCGATCCTCAATGCTGAAGCAAGATTAAGGTCTAAGGAACTAAGTGATTCCATCCAGCTTCTGAAGTCTCGGCGGAAAAGCGGCATGAAAGGCCATATCAATATCATTTCATTGACCTCAGCCTGCCGACCCTCTGCTCGCGCGATGCCCTCCAACTTGCGCTCGACAACCTTCCTTGTCCTCACCACACAGTCAAAAACCGCACGCGCCTACCCTCAGCCTGGCGTAACCAGAGATATCCTGAGTCGCGCCACAACCCGCGTCAAAGCCCTCCTATGAAGGCTTGACCAGGCCGTTGACCGACTCAGTGATCTTTGACGTCCACGACCGAAAGATTCGACTCGCAGAGCCCTGCGTTATGCCGTCCAGCGCTAGTAAAATACCGTGGTCTAGCTACCGGAGGCACCGCTGCCACCTGCCGCCCACCACAGGACTCACAGCAGGACAGGCAACCAACCGCAGCAGTCCCTACCGCTCCATCATCTGGCTCGCCTGACGCCACCAACCTGAGAGGCAATCCCCGCTAGCGTGCCGACGACCCACGCCGAGGAACCGAACCACCCAAGACAACCGGCTGAGAAAACCGATGCCACTTGGACTGGTGTTCGCCGCCGGAGCCGACACGTGCCACCACCGCACTCAACCGTGTCGGGTGGCTGCACCGCTGCCAACTTCCGCGCTTACGACGCCGGCCCTTTACCACCCCTCCTCCACTCCCGCCCCGGCTGCGACTGCCAACTCAGGCCCAATCCTCACGCCCTGAGCAGACGATGAGGTGGCGGCGGTGGAGGTGGATGTGGAGAGGCCGACCTGTCCTGACCCCTGCTTCCGCTCTCCAGATTGATAGCAGACCTACCATGAAGCGATACCAGAGACGAGGTGCGCTTCCCTCTCCCCGTTACCATACCACCCCCGGCCACCTTCGATTGGCCGCCCTGTAGTCTACTGCGGCCACCTACGCGCCCGCCGCAGTACCTCCCTCTTTCGAGCCACCGCCCCACGACCTCTTCCCCGTCCTCGCCGAAAGATGCCCCGCGACCGGCTATAAACCGTTCGCGACGCAGCTCCGCCGACCCCTCTGTCCATAGAGGTGGCAAGGGCGATCACCTGTGCTGCCGTGCAACGCAAGCGTCTCCTTGCCCAGGTAGAAGTCCGGGCGCTGCTTATCCGTGAAAGGTCACTGCGCGCCGTGACTGGATCAGGATTCCACTGAATCCACTGAGTCCCCCCCGCTACTACGTGTCCAGTCATCCGACCGTGGCCCTCCATGAGGTGCGTGAAATCATCACAACCGCGGCGCCTCGTTGCGAATATGTCCAGTCGTTTAAACGAATGACGAAACCCCTCACAACCTGTTCACCGCGTTGAATATGGACGCTACACATCTCCATAGAGGGCGAGTGTGCAAAATTGCCCACACAAATGTGACGAGCCAAATGGACCACCGCAGAAACAGCTTGGGAATTGCCTATGTCCGACTCGGTGCACCTCACAGAAACAGGCAAAGCCTGTCCCGACGGAACACCCTTCTTTCGAACATAGCCAGAACACCCAGTTCCCCTTGTTACTTGTAGCCCTCCCTCTCCCGCTCCGCTGGAAAGGATAGCGAGCGGATCAACGAGTTTCACCCACTGGCTATCCCACCCTCAATCGGATGACAGGCTCACCCTCCGGGCTCTGCCAGCCACTCATCGTCGGAGACCTCATACTCCCCGTCGACATCATAAGGCCGACAATCTCCTATGCCCCCTCTGGCACGTTGCCATAGTCCCTCAGACTAACGTGGCTCGTCAAATGGATCGTGCCACGACCGCGACAGAGACGACTCCGTCAAGCCCGCCACGTTCCCACAAGAAAACGCCCCAGCTTAACGGCCCCCCCCCCCCAACGCGACCGGACAAACCACTCGACGTTGGAAGCGGTCCCGGCAATCTCATACCGAGCTCAACCCCAAACTGACCGCGATTAGCAACAGGCGATCATGGACGCGACTCTCGCCCCAGTCGCGTCCCCAGACCACTCCTCGATGCACCAGGTTGTTCCGATGGAACACCCCGGCAGCAGAGCACCGACTCCGACGAGCATAATCACGACCCGAACCACCTGCCGGAGTCCACCCACGACGTCGAGGTCTATGGTACGTCCCCGCAGTGATCCATCGCTATTCGATAACGATAATCCTGCGATCACGTACACACCTTAGGCGATATCTCCGCCTTCTCTCCACAGGCTGAGAACCAGTGTCACGCAGTATGGAAGCCTTTTGCTTTCCGCACCGCAGTTCTCACCTGCGCCTCTCCGATAGGGCTAACGAACCTGAGAAGGGGCAGGAGGCCTTGGCTGCTCACCCACGCCCACAAACGGGTAGTTTAACACCGGTCAACGCCATCGCACCCCCAGAAACTCCCCCTGCTATCCGCCCCGCTGTCATGAGGAGCCAGAACCAGCTGCCCAGAGGCGCTAGTTCCTACTACCCCCCCCAAGCTCACGGGCGTATCCGCAAGAGGTCGGCCAGCAACCGCGGCTGGTGCTGCCACCTGGCGTGAACAGGCGGACCACCGCCGAGAGACTGGGCCACCCCCCCATCAGCTGGCTACGGGAGAATGGATCCGTAAGGGAATGAATCACGCCGACCCAACTGTCAACGCCGCTCGGCCTGCCACGCTCGAAAAGCGACCACTCGTCAGTGCTAAACAGTCGTCCGATCAGACCACCTACCCTAGAGGACACGCGATGCGTGTCCCAACAGCACCTCAGGAGAGCGCAGCGACAGGCCAGCACCCCTAATGAGACACTGACCCCTACATCCGCACCTCTCCGAGGACCTCTGGACACACCGTCAACACGGGCGAACAGCAGTGGGCTAGACAGCCGATGGAGACATTGCTAAGGCAAACCGTCCCCACCGCCTAAAGTCTAAAATCGGCCTAAACACGATACATCCCCGCTGTCCGCTAACCCTCAACCTCTGCAAAGAGAACGATCGAGGGAAGTGTCAGCCTCGTCTCCCGTAAAGGGGAGCCGGGCGAAGCCTAACTCATCGTCGCCAAGATAGACACACGACGAACTGCACAGGCAGCTCGCCGTGTCTCCCTCACCACCGACAATCGCCGCACAACTGTTCTGTTCAGGTCTGTGCGCCTAAACGCACAAACAAACACATCTGGCCGGCCTTGCTATTACTCTATTACAAATGGACAACTTAACCCAATACAAGTATATGCGTGAATGGGTAACAGTAAAAATAAAAAATAGAACAAATACACCCACCGTCGACCGCCGCAGCCGTAAGAGTTAATCAATCATCCCCACGAGCTCCCCGCAGAACTGCAAAGTCTAGGCCGACGAACCAAGCAGAGAGTGCCACCTCCACTCGTCGAACACCAGTTCGCCACCCCGTACACCAGCGTGACCCACATAGGAACCAATCACATCACCCGACGGCGCACTCCCCCGGCCCCGCAGTACCGCTGACGTCACCCCGCACCACGTGGCCCCAGAAGAAACCCCCCCCAGCAGTTCCCTTGCATAACGTCAGAGTGACCTAGTTAGCTTCCGACCACGTGGGGGGGGGGGGGGGCGGGGCGGGGGGCCCGCGGGGGGGGGGGGCCGGGGGGGGGGGGGGGGGGGGGGGGGGGGGGGGCCCGCGGGGGGGGGGGGGGCCCCCCCCGCCAGCCAATGCACAATACCGAGCCACCCCCGGCAACAGGTCCCCGCCACCCACGCAGTGGCCCACCAACAACTCGCACTGCGTGGCGTCAACAACCCCCATTCGCCCGTTTACCATCACATGCTATAAGTGGCCCCGATACGCCAAACCGCAGAGTAACCAGCTACAAAACCCATGCCCCAGCACACATAAACACTCCCCGCGGCTCCTATAGCCAATAAGCAGTAAGCCCCCCGTCAACTCACCCACGCGGTACATAAGAAATACAGATAATCAACACACTGCTTAGGCAGAGGCATTTACGCAGAACAGTTAGTAAATCTGCGGCCCATTCATTGGCGCCCCCGGGGACCCGGTCTTTTCCCCACTACTCTCAAAATAACCGCGTAGCAAAGTATAAACTGAACAAAAATTACTTACTGCGTTACTCGTTGTGTAACAGGGATCGAAGCACATAAAGTAACCCCCAACCCCCGGAGACCAACAAACACCAGGTGAGTAAGCCTAATACCGACTATCCCACCCTATACCAGTTATTCAGCGTCGTAATGCTAAACGCTCAGATCGCCGCACTACGCGGTGCATTCCGAGCCCCACATCAGAACCCCTTTCCAACTGGGTACAAAGTCGCTGTCCACATATACCGAGCCCTGCGCACAGAAATAATCTAGCGGCCATCAGACACTGATCTAGACCGACGCCGACGTTTATTTTTTCCTCCGCTTATCATGCCTTTGCCGCCTAGGCGCATAGCCTCCCCGCAGTAACTGAAGCCCAGGAACCTTCATTCTACCAACCACATCTATAGTTGGCCACCTCCACCCTCACAGGTGCGGGCTCGTCCCCTACATGAGCATCCAGCCAGGAAGGATGGTCCAGCTTCCTAGACATCTGCTCCGGTGTAAAGCTTAAGACGTCAACCGTTAGATTTTTACGGTAATTTTACCATCCTTCGCCCTTCATAATAACTGTGGTGTCAGAGACAACTTCCCCGATATAGTTAAAGGACCATCCCAATTCTTTGCGAGTTTGACCCGAGCTAGCAGCGCATGATACCGCACCACCCGTCCCCACTTGAACTGGCGCCATGCAGCAAGGCCCGACTCATATTTTCTGACAACCGCTGCCGACCTAAAGCATCGCGAACTGCCAATACGCGTGGTAGAAAGCAATGCTCCAACCATCTACAAACACGATCTCACAAGGCCGATCTACTATGACGATTCATTACACCACCAACCCCAAACTCAGATCAGCTGCTAGTCGGAGCACCCTCCCCAAATAGTAACCTGTTCGGTGTCACACCCGTAGATGCGTGCTCCGTACAGTTTATAAGCGTGTGCCACAAACTTGACCTGCAAATCCCAATCATCCTGAAATCTTCAACGGTACAAGCCAACGCAGATATCAACGTCTTTATTAAAAACGCTCCACCATACCATTTCCGATTTGTGGACAGAACGGGGTTCGTACGCGTTTTCCTTAAACGCCCAACAACGCAAACATGACTGGAACAGTGTGGACTCAAATTCCCTCCCTTGATCGAATGGATCCGCAATCGGGGCACCGAATATTCCGAACTCAGTTATCCACCAATGCCTGCGCTGCAGTTGGGTGCATGTGATCTTTTAAGGGTACACTTGCACGTACTTAGTGTAATAGTCATGCACTATGTAACCATGCATCACCACATTCCCCCTAGACGTCGTCCTTTAAAAACCCTGACACAAAGTCACACGCTAGACGCGCACCGAAGCCCAGACAATTCCTGAGTCCAAAAACGGTAACTTAGCGATCCCCTCCCCTGGCTTTAAAACCACCTGACATTTATGGCAAGTTGCGTCCCCACCGCCTAATATCAGAAGTCACTTGCCAGGCCAATAGAACCCCGCCAAGGCCATACGCTTATGGAGCGAACACGTCCAAAGAGCGGCAGCTGTAGAATGCCCATAGACAAAACAACAACACATCATCGCGCAACGCTAATGGCACGACGATCTGCAGGCGACTGCGTAGGTCTTCACCCACTACCTTCCACCTGCAGAGCACCCCCTCACGCAGTTCCAGCCGAGCCCACTGATTCACAACTTACGAGTCCTCCGCATTCTCCACCGCCAGCTCTGTCACGCAGAAGTTTCAGCGGCTTGGAGCCCACCTCCAACCACCTGATTATACGCAGGATGGAGGGATCTTGGCGCTGCCGCCAAGCGAACATCCGATAAACTTCCAACGCTCAACATCATCTATTATCGCCAAAAACGCATCGCAAAATTGCTGCGAGTACACAATTATGCCGCGCCACAGGCCGTGCAATCAACCACGGCCCACTTCCGCACTCGGGATCCTACTCAGAACTATCCGCTTGATATGATCCACCCCTTCCTGTACACAATATGCTCATTTCGCACAACGTACTCAAAAAAGTGGCCAACCATCGCCCCATCAATCCCCTCCGCCTCCTTGAAATTAACCACCACCGAAGAGACTGATGAATCAGTCCGGATAATAAAAATCCGAACCCTATCAAGAAATGTATCCATCTTCCTGCTGTACACGACGATTAGCCATCAAACTCCCGCTTTTTCGTCGTGCACTAATTCCGCTGCGCTTTATTAAGTTTATTACTCCGCAAAAGACAACGGACCTCTACCCATCCTGCATGCACCTGACTTAACACGCACCGAGATCGCAAACCCCGACGCATCAGTGTCCAGAATCTACTGCCCCACCGCTCCGCGGATAACGCGCAACCGGGGTCTGAGTAAAGGCACCTTTTTAAGCCCAGAAATGCCGCCTCCTGAGCGACCGCCCCACAACAAATTTTATTTTTTTTGCGGTAACGACCAATCCTGCAAAGGGAACGCAACCGGCAAAATCAGCAATTGAAATCGCGATACTAAGACACAAACCCAAGAAATGATCTCACTTCCTTCATATCCTCAGGTCTGGGCCACCCCGCAATTGCAGAAGCTTTTCTCCGGGTCCGCCTTAATCCCTTCGCAGAACCACCCGCCCCAAGTACTGCGTCTCACGCCTAAAAAGTCGACACTTTGAAGCATTGAGTTTTCAGCCCATAGGAACCGTAAACGATCAACACCGCTAAATCGCCACTGACATTCGTTAGGTTCCGACCAAAGACAATGATATCATCCAGATACACCAAGCAAAATCTTCCACCTGAAGACCAGCCTAGCATATCCGTCATCATCTTCTTCTTCTTCGAACGGGCTGGACAAATACAAAGCCCAAACGGCATCACGTTCCACACGAATAAGCCTAAGTGAGTATAAAGCATCTTAGCAATATCCTCCGATCCATCGCTACCTGATGATACCCAGATTGCAGACCAGAGTGCAAAACCACTCATTACCCCCTAAACACTCGAGCACTCATCAATGCGCGGTAAGGGTTAACATTTTTCTTCCGCGTCACAGTATTGAAGTTTTTTGTAGTCAAATGCAAAAAGGATAGAAACCCATCTTTCTTCTTGACTAAACTGGACAGGTTGAACCCTCCAACGGCGAATCAATAAACTCCTAATCAACCCCACTTTCACAACTTATGCAGCTCCGTCTACCAGTGCCTCTTCTTCGAATGCACAAACGCCGATAGGGAATCCTAAAAGCCAAAGCAGACTCAACCCCGACTCAATGCCATGCTTCACTACCTCAGTCCAGCCCAAACGTCTCACCAGGCACCGCGAAAACCTGAATATTTCTACCCAAAAGTCCACAACCTGCGAGCGAATCAGACTCATCCACCACCTCATCACCCCATAGCAAAGGTACAAGATGGGGCAGGCAAGCTTCCATCAAGGGAACTTACCGATACCCACAGAAGGCGCACGCACTCCTCCGTCGTAACCAAAAGTAAAACCGTTCTCGGTAACCTCCCCCAATGCAGCAACGCCTCACTTTCCCCTTCTACTACTCACAACAGTAGAGGGGCAATCAAGCTGCGCCGTCTGCGCGACAGCAGCTCGGCCAACCCCTACCCCAATCACCAGTAACTGCGAACAGCTGGCCGCCCACACTGTCTCACGGCAACCCCCCCACTGGGTCAACTGCGCCAACAGCTGACTCAATGACCATCGTTGCCGCAAGCCATGTTACACCGGAATGTTTTGGTCAACTCCGCCCAAGCGAATTCCACCATGAACCCCAACCAAAGTCAGTACCTCACTCAACACCCCATAGTCGTACCCTTACGTAACCTAACCGCATACCGATCGGATTAAATCAAAGGTACCAACTGAGCCAACAGGACTCCCACACTAGCGTATTCTGAACCTATAATCCCAGTCATGCAATTCTGAGACCATCGTTCAAACAGGCTCTGGGGATCACCGTCAACTCCTACAGCTGATATTAACATCACAGCCGGTCATCGCGCAATGGCGAAACATCTTGCACAACAGCAGACACAGTCTGACTAATTCGAGACGCAATTTTCACACTGCACCGTGATTTGATAGGATATTGAAAGATACAAGCTGCCTGCAGCGACGCAGTCACAACCTAATACTTCCAGAAAACTTCCGCACCTAAAAATACCATCTTCTGAAATATCGGAAACAGTGGGGCAATAATGAAAATATTTTCCCCCCGACCTCCAGAGATAGTATAGCTTGTCCGTACTGCTTGAGTGTGTCACCGGTGACAGTGACAGGCTTCACGCCTATTATCGAAAAACACCTTATCACCGTCCAACTTATCGTAGAATTTCCTCCAACACATGTGACTCCAGCCCTCACTGTCTACTAAAAAATACCCACCGATAGTCCCTCTAACACACACCTCACATACCAACGTATTCCGTCCAAAGTCCAGAAAGTGGAATCCACGATAAGCGTTACCACAAGGGTGAGACAGGTCCGCACCCCTGACTGGTAATCTATAAATTGCATACAGTCGTCCAAAGGCGCGGGAGCCAAAGCAGAAACCGCAACGCCTATCTGCTTCATGCCATCCCATCAATACCGACTCCACCACTGGATTAGAATCATCCAGGGCGATCAACCGCGGTCCCCGCGCTAGGCAAAAATCAGACTCACACTCGGTTCCTTGAAAGTCCAACACCGCATCCGCGTTGGCGGTATCGCTCCGGGCTTGCCAATTGGGTTTGGGCCTACCCCAAATTGGTCCAACCCTAGGCGTTTAATAGCCTTAGCCTTAACGTCCCTGTCACTTACGAAGACGCGCCAACCTCCGCCCGATCAACACCCGAGTTGTCCCTACCCTCGCGATCACCGCTATCACAGCCTCCTCGAGAAAGTACGTTTTTACTCCAGTACATTGTATATGGGGCCCATGCCCGATAAGCAAAGCAACGAACACATTCGTGATCACGAGCACGCGTATCTTTCTTAGCTAACAACCGCCTGCGCGCAGATAAACCCAGAGATGAGCTACCCCCACCTGTTGAAACCTGGCCCCTCAGCTTTCTGCTCCCCCATCACATCGCGCTTCCATCCTTGGACCAGCGCCTAGTGATATGCGGCGACTGATACCTCTCCCCGCGCTCGTACGGGAAATTGCAACCCTCACGATAGCCAACACCCCGACGAAACCGCGGAAAGATTAACCACTTGCGATAGCCCCCCCCAGAACTCCCCCTAGATAACCCACCACTGCCACCATGCCGAGGATCACGCGTCGCATATACCAGCACCTCAACCTCCGAGAACTCACTATCACACTCAACCTCTAGTCCGAATAGCCTCCACCGCGTCGACCGGCCAGCACGCAATGCCTTGGCGCAGTAAATCGTCGACTACTTCAAACATCTCCTCCAGAGATGACTAGCCCGGCCGCCACCGGGTCATAGGCGCACGCTGCTCCCCCCGGATCCATGAGTGAGCACACGAAACGCACGAACTATCTTAGTCTCGATCGCACGCTCACTCATCCCGTTCTCCTCCCGCAGCCGTCCCCCGCCCATCAACCTGCAGTTGCAGACCGTACGCACGGTACGATCCATTCACGAGCAGTCTGGACCGCTTCTTCCACTGATACCAGCGTGCCATGGGGTCCACTGGTCGAACTTATACGAGATGATGGTAAGCAACTCCCCCCTCATCGTCGTTAACCCATGACGCCTCCATCCGCTCCACGCAGTCCTGCGCCCGGCCCCACCCCTCAACAGAGGCAACAGCTGAAAGAGAGCCAACCCTCTCAATTTCCCATGTTAGAACCGCATATCCAACGTAAAGTCCCGCCACCAGATTATTCCATTCCTGCTTAATACCCGTGAATGGCTTATGGACAGCAGCGTCGGAATCCGCGCAGAACCCTGCACAGGATACCTCAAAACATTCTCACCAGCTTCCATAAGTATCCCGATTACACGACCTCCCATCCGGCCCCCACCCCACTCGAAGCAGGCCTCCCGAAATAACATCCTATATCGCAGGAAATGATTCCGGAACAACCACAATCTCTTCCCTGAGTACTGGCGACCCACAGGCACCCAGGCAAATGATGACGCAATGGGTACAGCGTCACCAGCCCAATCCCTCCAGGTCAGGAGATCCTCTCTCCCCGTACCTCCACATGAGTCCTACCCAGTATACGGAATCCTGCACAACCCCTCTCTGATGTTGCACAACCTCCTCCCCGAGAACTCTTAAACTACCATCCCCCGAAGAGGCACCAGGCTCCTTCGACCCCCGCCTCCACCACCGCCCCCTTCTAAAGAGGCGCTGGCAAATGCGGCGAGCTACCCGCGGAAACCGGGCCTGCACGTAGCACTGGATACTGCGCCCCCGCCGTCATCTAACCGCGTAGACTCAGTAACCCTCGCACCTACATCCCCAAGCCCCAAACCGCGCTAGCAAACGCTGATTTTCAGACTGAAAATCTGCGCGCTCCCCTGCAAGGATCCTCCAGAGCAGAATCCAGTAGCCCAGCCCTCTCAGCAGCTTAAGCAACTGTTCACATCTCTGATTTTCCCCCTGCAACTGAACATTCAGCGCCTCCCGCCTGGATAACTCCCCGTCTGCTGCATGAAAGCAGCCTCCTCTCCTCAACCAAGCAAACGTTACATTCCCTCCTCCGCGGCGACCGCCGTGCCACGGTTAGATCCGCAAACCGCGCGCGTAAGGAATTCAGCATTGGAAACCCTCATTCTTCATCCCACGCCCTCCTCCTCCTCCGCCCACCCCGTTCAAACTGGACCCCGCTTCCAAGCTCGCAGAACGCGGACACGCATCACATCCTGACGCTCCGCCTCCGACTGCGACGCCCGAAACCAGTACGACCATATCCGAATCATGCTCCGACCCAAATGTCAACTAGGACATCGCTAGGCGAGCCCTGTCTCAAAGACGGGAAAACCTCCCTACACAGGAATCCGGGATCACTGCCCCCCGTCCAGCTCCCCATCCCCACAGAACGGACAGCTGAACTCCCCCACGTCGAATACTCCAGCGGCACCATCACACGCATAGAACTTCCCGCAACGCCCAGACCTAAGTCACGCTATACCACCCGATCGAACACTACCCTCATTACAACCCCGCCTCCCGAATCAGTAATTGATCGACAGAGACCGCAAAAACACAAGAGCGAAGCCCCCTTCACAAAACACGCACTCCCCGCTATGCCCCAACAGTATCATTATCAACAACGAGAGAACATTTCGCGCGCAGTCGATGGGCGCCAACATTACTGACCGCTGCCGCCACCGCTACCCAGAACGCGTGCTCTACTGCGCACCCCACCCCCACCACCTTGCATTGCCGCCGGTGTACAACAATGCGAATGCCCGGCGGGCGGAGTGGCCACTTCCGCCGCGCTAACTGCGGCCCAATAATCATCAACGCCTTCAGCTCCCACAGCGACCGCTACCCGGCACCCCGGCGGGAGTGGCTACACCCCCCCCCCCCCCGCTCTGACCCCTGGCGGGCCGTCGCCCTATGACCCCAGGCACCTGCACTCATAATGAACGTCTTAAATCAACATTTACCACAGGTGAAACATGAGCGCGGTGCAGTTCACTTCACCACAGAAGCTCCGCGCCCACCGGCAAGTCCCTCCCAGCGTCGGGACGCCATGTACCATCCAGTTTGGTACGGCGCCCACTGCGGCGTAGACCCGCCGTCGCCCCCCTTCCATAATAAAATATTACAAGAAGACCTTACCTCGGAGTCCCATGGCCCAGGTCCAATACTCACCCCCTCACGCAGAAGGTGAGCTGGCTCACGGGCACCAATGTAATGGCCCACGGCCCTCCGACTCTCTCAACACTCACGGAAGAACACCAAGATTCATTAAGTGAACGCCTTCACCCTTGGTTTATTGAACATCTGCTCTTCACGGCGTCAGTAGTTTGTCCCCTGACCCGCCCCCTGACTCCGCCAAATCCCAACATCGTCTCTATAGGTGGGTTGTGGAGGGTGGGTCAACCACACGCAATAAGGTCAGCCCGCTAGGGTCAGACCGTGGTGACCCCGTGCCGCCATCTAGCGCAGTGTAGTGGTACTGCGCTGATGACGTCGTAGTCTCCGCTGCTACTGCGTGATAGTAGAGCTCATGTTCAGACTACTACAATAATAATAATAATAATGATTTGGCATAATAACAACAGTGATAGAAATATGAATAATTAATCATATATGATCATATATCTCCAACTTAGATACTGGTGTACTAACTAATGATTTGGTATAGTAGAGAAAGAAAAATCTGTGGATTTATGATGCCCTTCCTTTGGACAAGTACAATGACAATGCAACTTACGATAATAAAATATTTTACTGTAAAAAGCCCACACATCTATTTATAGGTGTTCGGCTTCTCTGTCGGTTGCTTATTGGCTTGATCTTGCATTGCAAAACCTGGGGCCATATGCAGGAGTCAGTGTTAGCGGGGTTTGGTGTTAGAGCCTGTTACCGTTTAGCTATCACCGAAGTCGGGACCTGTGTCAAGTCGTATGCAGGAGCACGTAACACTTTCATTATAGCTAAACGTGAATTTATTTATAGATTTGGGAAATCCCTCTGCATTTGTAGCCATATATTAGGCTCAAATCTATTGAATGCGATCATATTTAACAGAATTACATACGCAATAAGTGAAATTTGATCAATTTAACCCTAAAGTCGTAGCGTTATTAAGGCTACCGCCGCATTGGAGGTGATATTAATAGTTATAT
This sequence comes from Branchipolynoe longqiensis, assembly GCA_030323885.1. Lineage (NCBI taxonomy): Eukaryota > Metazoa > Annelida > Polychaeta > Phyllodocida > Polynoidae > Branchipolynoe > Branchipolynoe longqiensis. The sequence continues at coordinate 17,347,494 of CM059203.1, forward strand.
TTTCGAATCGACGAACGTACAGTAAACAAACCGCCGCCGCCGCCAGTATGGAAAGCGACGTCGATGCGGCGGCGGCGATTTGTTTACTTTACGTTCGTCGATTCGAAAATATAACTATTAATGTCGCCGCCGTTACGGCGGCAGCGTTAATATTGCTTTGAATTTAGGGTTAATTTGCTGAAATTTCACTTATTGCGTATGTAATTCTGTCAAATATGATCGCATTGAATAGATTTGGGCCGATTCGGCGGCGGCGGCGATTTGTTTACTTTACATTCGTCGATATGAATATCGGCGCCAATGCAGCGGCAGCGTTAATAACGGTTCGAATTTAGGGTTAAATTGGTAAAATTTCACTTATTGCGTATGTAATTCTGTTAAATATGATCGCATTGAATAGATTTGGGCCTAATCGGTGCCTAACACCAACCTTAAACCACCTATGGATCAGGGTTACCTTAACCTCGTTTATGCTTTGGTGTTAGGCCTATCACTGCCTTGTGCATACCATTTTTCGCTGCTAACCGGGAAATTCCCGCTTACCAACGTTTTGGCTCACTCACACCGAATACCACCGACTCCTGCATATGGCCCCAGGAGTTTGCCTATTTTGAGACCAGCGATTCCATAATGAAACAAACAAATTTGTATTTCCGTATACAGTGTTCGATTCTGTAACACGTACAGAAGAGTACGGAGGGTATACAGGTTTGCCCACCCCGCCCACCCGGTCCCCACCACACCCACCCGGTCCCCACCACACCATCACCGCTGCATCCAACCTACCTGGTTCAAACCATGCATCACGATCCCTCCGCCTTGGCTAATTCCACCCCACCCCAACCTCTCCACTACCCCACCAGGGTTGCCAACATTGGAAAATGAAATCCGGAAGATCTTAAGGAATGTTATATTGGGGGGGGGGGGGCTGGAGGTACTCCCACAGAAAAATGTTAAAATCATTGCATTTTGGACACAATAATGCGTAAGATTTAATCAATACAGCAAAATGAAAAACTGGATGATCGGCGTAAGGTGATGATGGAGCCATAAAATAGTGTACACCTTACGGCGAAACAATAAGGGTTGGCAACCCTGCCGCATCCATCACTACACCACTCTGTCACCCTTCTCCTCCCATCCCCCATTTCCCCATCCCTGTCACACCGTCCTATATAATGACCTCCCTGTGCGACCCACAACCACTCCATTCTAACCCCATCTCTTTGATCGGCCTGCCACCATTTCTAATCTCCAACTTGTTCCTCCAGCCTCCACCCCACCTCACCATATACCCGCTCCCACTTTCTCACCCCCCACCACCCCCACCACCCTTCCATCACCTACCTTAACCCCCTCACCTCACTGCCCCCCCCCCTCGTCCCACTCCTTACTCCACCCCTACTGCCTCATCCCCCCATCCCCCGCGCCTCGACTACCCCCAACCCAACCCACCCCTGTGTTACCATCATTGGAAAATGAAAAACCGGTTCCAAGATCTTAAGGGATGTTATATTGGGGGGGGGGGGTACTCCGCCAGATATTCTTTTACAAATAAGCCGTAAGATTGATATAATATTACTATATTAATAGGGTTGCCAACATTGGAAAATTAAAAACTGGAAGATCAGCGTAAGGTGATGATGGGACATAAAATATTGTATACCTTATGGTGAAACCGTAAGGGTTGGCAACCCTGCAACCCCCACCCGTTCACTACAATTAACCACAGCGCCTACGGAGCTGCACTCCACCCCACAGACTTAACCCTTAACTTGTAGCCGGCGAGCCCCTCGTTCTGGCTTCTCGCCTCCATTCTTTTACCCCCCTGCACCCCTGGGTTGGGTTGGGGGGGGGGGGGGGGCGGGGTCCCTACTCGCTGAAACCAGCACCGTACTGCTGGCGGCCAGGCAACAGTTCAACCCCTATCCCAAACCCAGCTCCTTGGTCGGCCTATCTATCGCCTACACTCTTCATTACTAACACCGCCAGGGAGGACGGGGGTAGGGAGGGGAGGGGAGGGGAGGGGAGGGGAGGGGAGGGGAGGGGGGGAGGGGAGGGGAGGGGGGGGAGGGGAGGGGAGGGGAGGGGAGGGGAGGGGGAGGGGGGGGAGGGGAGGGGAGGGGGAGGGGAGCGTTCACCTAACAATCGCCAACTGCCTCCTTGTCAGAACCCCAGGGCATCGCACAACATGCATGCTCTGCCCCCCCTCCCTCCTCATCCCCCTCCCTCCATTATCCTTAAATCCATTCAAATTAAGGGCGCATTCACTCTAAGAACAGAATAAACCATGTTTCTTCTTCCCATTTCCTTCTTTTGAAAGTGGATTCCTCTGTGACCTTATTTAGGTAAAGCTTGTTTTATTTAACGATGCCTCTAGAGGGCATTGATTTTTATCATCGGCTATTGGATGTCAAACATATGGTCATTCTGACCTATTTCATTAGAGGAAACCCACTGCCGCCACATAGGCTACTCTTTCTAAGCAGCAAAGGGTCTTTTATATGCACTTTCCCACAAAGAGGACAGCACATACGACATCCTTTGATGAACCAGTTGCATGATTTCAGCGGGTTTCAATGTGACACTGCGGGTAAAACTGACCACATTCAGGCAGGGTGCTAAGGATCTAGCCAGTCCTTTACGTATGAAAGGCGCGCAGGGTGGAAGGAGAGGCTCAGCTCGAGAATTATGGGGCGCCGTTTGTAATCAAACATAATTCACCATCTTTTCTCCCTCTTTTTGTGAGTGTGTCAATACTCAATACCTTGAATCACACTTAATTTTTTCAACACCGATGCCTTCATCTTCAGTGGAATTTGCTTATTTGATGCGGTTTTCCTTCATAAAGCCCCAGTCACACATAGCCGGATTTTGAGCCGGACCACCCACGGACCAAGGGCCCGGACTGTCCTGGACCGCCACGGATAAAATCACTGTTTTTTGTAGATTTTTGCCTCACAGTCACACTTTCCCGGACGAGCCCCAGGCGAGCCCCGGACCAAAGGCCGGACCGCCCCGTACCACCCCCGGACGAGCCCGGACTGGGCAGGACCGGCCCCTGACTAACCCGGACGAGGCTGGACCACCCTAAGACTGCCCCGGACCACCCCCGGACTATCCCGGACCACCCCTGAACTATCCCAGATCACCCCCAGACAATCTGTGTCTTACGGGGTCAGTCCGGGAGTGGTCCGTGGCTAGGCCGGGGGTAGTCCTGGATAGTCTGGGGATGGTCCGGGTCAAACCATGGCTCAAAATGACCCCGGACCACCCCCGGACAGGCCCGGTCCAGACCCGAAATACCCAGATCACCCCCGGACAACCCCCGGATCAGGCCAGATTGAGCCCGGATCGCAAAATCCCCCGGACTGCCCCGGATGATTTAAACATTTAAAAACATCCGGGTCTGAGCCCGGCTGGCGCCGGACGAGCCACGGATCAGGGGGGGTCGGCACGGACGAGCCACGGATCACCCTGGACCACCCCGGATGGCGGTCCGGGGCTCATCCGGCCCCTGATCCGGGCATGTGTGACTGGGGCTTAAGATTAGCACTGTCAGGGAACTGAGGTAAAATGCCGGAAGTCAGGTTTCAACTGCCCTTGTTTTGACTGTATTATTGCTCATACCTAAGACTTTCTTGTTTGGGTTTTATGTTCTAGTAACACTTAAGGTCATATAAGAATGGGATTCGAACCGACCAATTGTTGTCATATAGTGACACGCATCTATACTCCTTGGCATTTTATTAAACGTTTGTCGGTAAATAAAAAAAACTTAAATTAATCACGAAATCGCAGAAATCTTTCACCCCTGCAAAATGAGGAAAACAAGTGCTAGAACGACCAAACCGTGCGTTTGGAATGACAAGTTGTGTGTTAGAAGGAAATGAGCAATGTATTGGATAATTTAGGTGTACAGTAAAACCTCTCTAAATCAACCGACCTTGGGACCGACTTTAAGTAGTCCATTTAGGGAGGTGATCGGTTTAGGGAGTTAGAATATGGTTACTATAGAAGGAGTGCGCGTGACGTCATCACTCAGTGGTCAGAGGTCAGCAATCTTGGATTACGAGCACCATTGTCTAGCCCTGTTGTGAATGTATGCTGATGCACTAACATCATTGTGTTCTGAGCTGTTCTGGGCAGTTTACATCCAATGTGTTTACTTTCAGCACTTTAACAACTTCTGAGGCCAAACTGCTCAAAATAGTGACAAATAAACCAACAAATAGGTAAATAAGCACAATGTAGACAGGTGCAAGCCTTCTGTATGTAATCCAATATGGCCACCGAAAGTTGCCTCGTGACGTCATTACACCCCCTCTATGGTATTGTTGGGACCCAAATAAAGCGATCGATATAGGGGAGTGGTCGATCTGTGGGGGTGGTCGGTTATGGAGGTTTTACTGTGGTTACAACTGGCGCCCCATAGCGTATGAGGAAAGCGGAGATCTGTGAAGTGTGAGGCGGCGTGCACTCGATAATTATGATGTGTATTGGCAGACGGTCCCAGCATGCAAAGCTTAATCAAACCTCTGCTGGGAGAGCGAGTAGTATGCATACACAGGCATATTTTGCAAGTCCTCGGATGTCAGAGTGAGTTGGCCGAAGAAAGAGAGAGACTGGATAGACAGAGATAGACACAACAACAAACATGGGGTTTAACATCTTAGCAACTTTTATGGTCATATCAGGATGGGTACCAACTTGTGACAGTGCGCACTCATGGCTACTTTATAGTGCTGCTCCACTGGGATATTAGGCTGCCGCACCATGACGCAATATCCCACGCAGTCACATTATCCTGATACTGAGCTAACCAGTCCATGCCCTATCATTGTAATGCCAAGCGTCAGGCTATTTAGTGACATGTATCAATCTTGTACGTCATCAGTTTGACTTGGCGGGGATTCGAACTCCCAACCCAGAGCGACAAAAAAGACATAGATAATGACAGATATACACATACACAAAGGAATGAAGACTTGCTTGCTTCTTGGGGTTTTACATCCTACAACAGCTAACGTCATATCAGGATGGGAACCAACCTTTCATGGTGCACACTCATGGTGACTTTATAGTGCTGCCCCCACTGGGAGACAGGAGCGCTGACACCATAGACCAATAGCCCACTCAATCACATTATCCCGATATTAAACAACCAGTTATTGCCCCGTCCTATTAATGCCGAGTGCCAGGCTAGTTGACAAGAAGTATAAATTTGGTAAGTCTTTGGTTTGACTCATCCAGGGTTCAAACCCATTACCTCCCACACTAGGAGCCATCCAGCGCTGTTACTGATTCTAGAATAAAGATGACTGAAGGAAAGCAAAAGAAAAAGAACAAATGGAAGAGGGAGAAAAAGAAAAGCGAGATAATGAATATGAAAATGATATTGTTAAAAAAAAAAATAAGTGTAAGCAAAAGGAAAAAGAGCGAGGGACAGAAAATAGAAAGAAGAAAAAAGCAGGGAAAATGGCAGGATGGAACTAGTCCATAACAAGCAAGAGCAAGAAGAAATGTGATGGTGAAAGAAAAGTGGAAAAGAAAAGCAAGAGCAACGTGAAGAAAAACAAGAGCAACGTGAAGAAAAACAAGAGCAAGACACACAGAAAGCCGCAATAAAAGCAAACATCAGAGCGAGAGATAGCAAGAGATAGCAAGAGGTAATCAGCAAGACAGACTGCGATGCCAGGTTCAATGCAATAAAGACATTGGTTAAATAATCACGTGACTCAGTCACAACTGAACAATCACAGTGTTATGGGCTGCAATTCTACAGAATAGTTAAAAGACCTATGTATTTGAAAATATGTATATATATTATTTTTTAAAGAAAAATAGGAAAGAAGGAAAAATGTTTAAAGAAAATTCTAGAACCATGATATACCATATGCCTATTCACTGAATGCACAGTACTTTTATTGAACTGGAATTGTATACAGTTACTACAACAGCTGATATTTCATTTATAATATGTATAATGATTTTAGCATCAAACAGGATTTGAATGCGGTTACTATTACAACTGATAGTTTCATTTATGTATCAAGGAATTGTACTGTATGGGCGGAAGACCAGTGCTCTGGCGTTGACAAGAGATATTCTTCTATGAATAAAATACATTTTACAGGGATAAAAGTGGTCTCCGGGAATAAAAGCGGAAATGCTGAATTCTCCCATAGGTTTAGCATTGTCAGGGAACCGCGGAAAATTCCCGGAAGACGGGTTTCATATATATTGGTATACGCTGATAGTGCTGCGCCATTTAAAACATGTATTAGTAGTGTACGCTGATAGTGCTGCAGCGCTTGGATCATTTAGTAGTAGTATACGCGGATAGTGCTGCGGCGTCTGCAGGACATATTAGTATACGCTGATGGTGCTGCGGGATTAAAAAATCCCGGAAATCCGTGGAATCGCGGAAATCTTTCATCCCTGATTTATTGTTTTTTTAAATACATACAGTGAGCTAGAGACCTGCTACCCACAACATTAGTTCTTGCCGCTATCACCAGAGGGCAGGGTGATGGAAATCCTCTATAAGACCTTTTCCACGGAGTATGCTGCAGAGTGAGCCGTGAGCCACATTAGTTCTTTCAACTGACGCTAGAGGGCAGATTGGTGGTGGGAATCCTCCATAAACCTTTTCAGGGCATGCTGCAGTGAGCTGCGAAAATTCTAACTTAACAATATCGGATCGGGTTATAATAATAATAATAATAATAATAATAATAATAATAATAATAATAATAATAATAACAAATAAAACTATTTAAAGTGACAACAACAAATAAAATTATTTCAAGTAACAACCGATAAAACTATTAAAAATAACAACAGATAAAACTATTTAAAGTAAAATGTCGATTTTGTCAAAGGGACCCTTTGTGAGAATATTTATAACTTAAGAGAGTAGAAATATTGTAAATAATTAACGCAAGAATGCCATTCCACAGCAAGACCCTATCACGCTGTGCAAGTGTGCGTTGAACATACATCACTTTGTCCAAGTGTTCTGAATAAGCAACAATTAGCCTACAGCGAATTAAAAGAAAGCCACTCGAGGCTACAAACATAGATTGCATCAGAAATAAATCCCGTGTAACTTCCAGTACCTTTTGTTTGTTAGGGCCTTAAAGTTGCAGAGTCTGATGGTTTTGAATTTCTGAGATAAATATATTCAATTGATTGGCATAGCCTCCCTTACTTTGGTTTGAAGTAACTTTTGTTATAAATGGCTAACTTTTGAGATATTTGAAGTGCAAATATGTTGAATTAGTTTTGGCAAGCTTGCCAAAACTCTGACACCATAGACTTCAGCAGTAACAGTTTCTGTTAAATTGCCTCTGGATTCTCTTTTATGTGGCTACATATGTTTAACAAGTGTGTCATTATCTAAGTTAGATATGTAGAATCAATTTGAGATAATTGCTTTGGTTTTGAAAATTTGATGCTTCATCGGACTATTCAGCTTTAAGTCCTGGCAACATCTAAGGTACCAACCACATTGTGACAGTGCACACTCATGGCAACTTTGCATTGTTACCCCACTACATTGATTGGTTGTTGGAGTTTTATGTCCTGGCAACAGCTAAGGTCATATCAGGACGGGTACCGACTTGTGACAGTGCGCATTAATGGCAACTTTATAGTACGGACTCATTGGGAAATCAGGCCACCAGCACCATGACACGATATCCCACTCAGTCACATTATCCTGACACTGAGCAAACCAGTACTTGCCCTATCCTATTAATGCCAAGCACCAGGCTAGGAAGCGACAAGTATCAATTTTGTAAGTCATTGGTTTGATTCGACTGGGAAATGAACTCCCAATGTCCAACACGCGAGGTCCAACCCTAGGAGACTTTTACCTGATATCCCACTCCGTCACATTATTCTAATGCTGTACAAACCAGTCATTGCCACATCTTATTAATGTCGAGCGTCAGTCTAGGGTTGTGTTGTGGGTTGTCTTACTTCCTAGCAACATCTAGGGTCACATCAGGACGGAGCCAGGCTAGGGGGCGAGAGTTATAAATATGGTAAGTCTTTGGCATGACTCGGGCAGGGTTCGAACCTATGATCTCTCGTACTGGGAACATGCAAGGCTCTTACCGATTTGGGCTGGCAGTTAATTATATAAGTATACTAAGTGTACACGCTGATACTTTTGAGTTGCTACAGAACAGCCTTTTGGTCACCTTATAAGTTATACGGGAGCGGGACGTGGCTCAGGCAGTAGAGTGTCCAGCTGTGAAGGTGTGTCGGTCATCCGATCGATCCTGCTCAGTGGACACATTTGCAGTTTGGGTTATTTTCCATTCCAACCAGTGGTCCACAACTGTTTCATCAAAGGTTGTGGAATGTGCCGTCCTGTCTTTGGGAATGTGCGTATTAAAGACCCTTTGATGCTTATCGGACAGAGTAGAGTAGATATGTGGTGGCAGCGGGTTTCCTCCGAAGAAATATGTCAGAATGACCATATGTTTGACTACCAATAGCCGATGATAAAAATCAATGTACTCTAGAGGAGTCGTTAAATAAAACAAACTTTCCTTATAAGTTTTACAAACATCAACAAAGGCTTACCTCTCAGAATATGGCTGTCATATGCTAAAAGCATGGACCCGTACATTTAATGCAGCAATATGCCTCAGTAAACCCTTGCTTTATTGGTTGCTTACCTGTCATAGAGAGTATTTCAGAAATGTCTACTATGCAGCTCAATCGGACGCGGGTGAGCAATCGGTTAGAGCACAGGCTTCCTGTGCGGAAGGCCCGGAATTTGAATCCCGGCCGAGTCAAACCAGTGACTTACAGAATTAATACTTTTCACTACCTACCCTGGCACACAACATTATTAGGATAGGATGAGGACTGGTTAGCTCTGTTTCAGGATAATGTGACTGAGTGGGAAATCGGGTCATGGTGCTGACAGCCTGGTCTTCCAGTGGGGTAGCAACTAGCCCTGTAAAGTCACCATGAGTGTGCAGTGTTGGTGTCCTAACCTTAGATTGGTTGCTTGGTTGTTGGAATTTTACATCTTGGCAACATCTAAGGTCACATCAGGACAAGCACCCATTTGTGACAGTAGGCACTCATGGCAACTTTATAGTGCTGCCCCACTGGGAGGCCAGGCCACCAGCACCATGACCTGATATCCCACTCAGTCACATTATCCTGACACTGAGCCAACCAGTCCTTGCCCTATCCTATTAATGCAGAGTGCCAAGCTAGGAAGCGACAAGTATAAATTTTTAAGTCATTGGTTTTACTTGACCAGCGTTCAAACCCATGAACCCATGGGTTCGGATCCCCCAATCTCCCAAAACAGGAGACGGACGCTCAACTCGTTCGGCCATCCCGTCTGGTCAGGACATGAAGCTCCAACAAACAAGCAAACAAACAAAGCTACAAAACCCAGTCGAACAGTGAGTAAAACAAGGCCACCGAGTCTCAGGGCCACATGCAAAGGCCACACAACATGGCTGCAGAACTAGCATGCAATGGCAACAGGCGGGTCCCCACCCATCAGCATATATCTGCCATCAAAGTCACTCAGACATAAAGAAGAGGAGGCGGAAATGAGACGTGTGGCAAACTTTCCACCATCCCCTGCTAGTGCTCAGCCTGCCTATGAGGGGCTGCCTGCTTGTTTGTAGAACATCGGGGGAATCAGCGAAAATGTGCAAATCTGTCATCCTTGGTGTGTGTGTGTGTGTGTGTGTGTGTGTGTGTGTGTGTGTGTATGTGCGTGCATGCGTGCGTGCGTGTGTGTGGGTGGTATGTATGTATACATGCATGCTCGCTGTGTATGTATGTATGTATGGATGTATGTATATATGCATGTGTATGTATGTATGGTTGAGAAGGTTGAGAAGGCTATCAATGATCTAAAGGCAGGTGAGGCTCCTGGAAGTGACCAGATAACATCAGAAATGATAAAAGGACTAGATGAAGTGGGGATTCAAATCATTCATAAGCTAGTAACTGACATCTATGAGACTGGATTTATACCATTGAATATGAATGAATCCATATTTGTACGACTCCCAAAGAAGCTAAAACCAACATTGTGTACTGAGTACAGAACACTAAGCCTGATGAGTCATATGTTGAAGATGATCCTGAAAATAATTTTACTGAGAAACAGACAGAAAATTGAAGAACAAATCAGTAACGTACAAAGTGGGTTTATATCTGGAAGAGGTACACGTGAAGGGATTTTCAATATGAGAATGATTTGTGAACGTTATTGTGAAGTGAACCAGGATGTTTATGCCTGCTTTATTGACTATGAGAAGGCCTTCGACCGAGTCAATCATGAACTGTTAATCAAATGTTTACAAGATATTGGTGTCAATGGCAAAGACATTAAACTAATTGTGAACTTATACTGGACACAACGTGCATTTATAAAAATGGAGCAGGGCCTATCGGATGAAGTTATGATTAAACGAGGAGTTCGACAGGGGTGTGTATTGTCACCATGTCTATTTAACCTGTACACAGAGATGATTTTCAGACACATTGAAGATTGCAAGGGAGTGACAATAGGTGGCATGAACGTCAACAATCTTAGATATGCCGATGACAGTGTAATACTAGCAGACAGTGAGAAAAACCTACAAGATATAGTGAATAGAATCAATAAAGCTGGAATACTATTCAACATGAAGATGAATGCCAGGAAGACCAAAACAATGGTTATAAGTAAAAAGACAGATAAACCAAATGTCAATATAACCATAGATGGCACAAACATAGAACAAGTATCCGAATTCATATATCTCGGACAAAAGATTACAAATGATGGGAGATGTGAGGAAGAAATTAAAAGAAGGATAACAATAGCCCGAACAACATTCTCCAAAATGTATAGAGTGTTAACATCAAGTAAGATATTAATACAAACAAGGAAGCGTATTCTTCAGTGTTATGTGTGGTCTACTCTAATGTATGGGGCAGAGACATGGACAATCTCTAAGAAAATGTACAAACGTTTAGCAGCATTTGA